>JAAALK010000080.1:29095525-29116166 GCA_019279435.1 Zizania palustris
CCTATTACAGGGTGAAACTGGGGGTATTTATAGGCCTTCTAAACATTAAGGAAAAGACCCTATTTACCCCTCTATTACAACCGACATTAAGGAAACTATTCGGTTTCCTTAATAGGGCTAAAATGGTAAAAGGACTAATCTAATAGGATAGAAGATAAGTCTTCCATCTTAGCTGGCAGAAAAGATCCTGCAGGGCTTTGGTTCGAAGACATACTTCGAACTAGTGCCTGTCTTCGGGCTTCGAACGAGGTTCTGGGCATCTTCGAAGATGGTCTTCAGACAATCTTCAACTGGTGACTGCCTTTATGCTGCTTCAGCAATAACCCCGAAGATGATGATATTTTCCCAACAATATTTAATTTGGTACAGAGAGAAATTTTGCAATCAAATGTTCTGATGTTGGATCGGAAGTTCCAATCTTGATTTAATTCAATTGAAAGTTCTTACGCTGGATTGGAAGTTCCGATCTTGAATTAATTTGATACATAGAGCAATTTTATAGTCAGAAGTTCTGATGTTGTGACTGGTATAGCCTTGCAAAATGTATGAGATGCATGAATGTAATTAACATGCCTATGCGGCATGAATATTATATCCCAAGGTTGTTTAATGGCTATATGTGATAAACCAAGGGTTTGGTTTCTGTTGACACAGAAACGTGCCCCCGCACTTGGGTCAGTTCGATGATCCAAAAGTGCACAGATACTTAGGGACAAGCCTAAGCGTGACGTGGCACTGACGTCGCGTTCTGACTACCCTTAATAGTGATAAGGGGGTGGAGTCGCCAGGCAACCAGATTACACAAAATAATCCAATTAGCCGAAAGAAATAGATTAACAGAATAAAATCAACGAACCAGTCGGAGCCCCGCCTGGTTCGAAGTCTGTTGTGAAGGGGTCACCGAAGGGTACCTTCGGCGTCTGGTGTGAAGTACTCCGCCGAAGGGTGCTTCGGCGTTCGGACTAATCCGGCCGAAGATGAACTCCGAACGGATCTGAACGTGGTGATGACCTCTGAACGGCGGGGTTCGGCATGCGATCTCCGATACAGCAAACTACGAAATAGTGACATGAGGGCCGCGCACGAGTGCAACTTCTTCCGGTGTGGAGTATGGTCGTGGTGAAGCCTGTTGCGATGAAGTATGCTGGCGAAGCCTGTTGCTGAAGTATGCTAGCGAAGCCTATTGCCGAAGCCTACGGTCTCGCCGAAGGGTGTCCTGGGGACCTCCGAAACCGATCTCTCAGCTCCGAACACCTCCGACGGAGTGGCTCCGAACGTGCGAGCCTGCAACAGAAGAGTGCGAAGTACCAATTCGGCCTGAGGACCAAATTTTTCTAAGTGTTGCACTAGTAGCGAAGGTAGCAATCTATTATGCATATTAGCGTATACTTCACAGGCGAAGTAACAAGGCAATAGCAATCTATTACGTAGATTAATAGATACTTCACAAGCGAAGTAATAAGGATTACCACTGTTCCGTAGTGGCCGACGGAGGGCTTCCAGGCAAACCCGCGAAGAGGTACAGGAAAATAAAAGTAAAGTAAATGCAATCAAGCATGGGCTTTGGTTGGTTTGAGTTGGGGGGGCCTCCACGCCGGCCATGCCTCTCTATTTATAGAGGGTTAATTTCTAATCTAATCTGCTATTAGTCCGGCCAGATAGAGATAGAGATTGCGCTGGAAATGCGTACAACTCTATCTCTGCCGAGGTGGGCTTAAGCCAGGCCCGTCGAGGCCTGCTCTTCGGGCCGAAGCTTCGGTAGCGTGGGCTTTAGCCAGGCCCATCGAGGCTTGCTCCTCGGGCCGAAGCTTTGACAAGCATGGGCATCCAAAGGCTTCTGAAGCTTCGGCAGCGTGGGCCTCCGAAGGCTTCCTGGCCGAAGCCTATGGGCTGGCTAGAGGCTTTCAGAGCCCATAGCTCAATGGACTTCGACCCTGTAGGGCTTCGGACAGACCCTGGACATGTGTACTTTCGGCCCAAATCACCAAAAATTGATATTTTAATGATCTAGCCATTACTGCCATTTTTTGCTATCAACACATGCCCCCGTGCCTTTTAGTGAACTAGTGAACTAAAAGCACAACGAGCCGAAGACTATATCATCCATATCGGCTTTCCGACGCTTTTATGATGTTTGCCACACACTTGGGAAATACCTTTTCAAGTATCTACCATTCAAAGCTCTTCGAAACCGCTCTCCCTGCAGGGATTCCAACACGTATGCGTTGCCGGAGCGATTTCGGCTATCTTAAAAGGACCTTCCCAACTAGGTGACCATTTGCCAAATTTGGGACTCTTCGTGCCTAAAGGCAAAATCATTTTCCATACCAAGTCTCCTATTTGAAACGATTTTGGTTTAACCTTCTTATTGTAGGCTTTAGCTACTCTCTTATTGTCTACTTCTATGGCTTCTAAAGCCCTTAGTCTCTTATCGGTCACTTCCTCCAGATTATCCTTCAGAAGAGCTTCATACTCATTGACCGATAAGCCGTCTTGCTTTAACACACTTAAGGAGCCAAGATCTACCTCTACAGGCAGGACGACTTCTTGTCCATATACCAACTCATATGGAATGACCTTGGTGGCACCGTGCTTTGCAATCCTACAAGCCCATAATGCCTCGGAAAGCACTTCATGCCACCTTTTAGGAAACTCTTTGATTTTCTTCTTAATAAGCTTAATCACAGTTTTATTACTAGACTCGGCCTGACCATTGGCCTGAGCATAGTAAGGTGAAGAGTTTATCAAACTTAATGCCATAGTATTCGGCGAAGTCCCTTACTTCTTTAGAAACAAATGAACTACCTTGATCCATAGTAAGAGTTTGAGGGATGCCGAATCTATGTATGATGTGCTTTAAAATAAAATCACGTACCTCATTGTGAGTCATGTTCTTGAGAGGTACGACTTCGGTCCATTTGGTGAAGTAATCTGTCGCCATCAACACAAACCGATGCCTCTTTGAGGAAGGAGGGTAGATCTGGCCGATGAAGTCTAAACCCCAACCTCGAAACGTCCATGGCTTGACAATAGGATTGAGTAGTGAGGCAGGAGCTAACTGGATGTTGCCAAACTTCTGACATGCCTCACACCCTCTGTAGTACTTGAAACAATCTTCAGTCATAGTCAGCCAATAAAAAACCCGCTCTTTTGAGCATCCAACTCATCTTTTGGGCCGACTGGTGAGTGCCGCAAAGCCCTTCATGGACTTCTCCTGTGGCCACCTGAGACTGCTCATGGCCTAAACACTTCAACAGTACTCCATCAATGGTTCGGTGATACAACGTGTCGTCTACCAACACGAACTTGAACGCTTGTCGCCGAACCTTCCGATCAACCCTTTGGCTAGGGTATCTCAAATAATGGACGATTGGGACTCTCCAATCGCCCTTGCAGGTTTCAGGGGGCTTTTCTAGTCCGCATTCTGAAAAGACTTCTAAATTACTGACTTCAGGGTGCCCCCCGAGCCATTCAAGCTCCTGCCGAAGCCTGGCCGAGGTGGCCATTCGGAGTGTGCTGGGCCGAAGCTCTTCGGAGGGTTCGGACTCCGGGGAGCCTTCTCCATCCAGGAGGCTTCACACTATGGGCCCCGGCGTGCCAGATCCTTCGATCGGCAGAGCACTCCGATCCAGGGGCTTCAGCGTGCGGGGGCCTTCGGCGACCCGAGGGGTTCGACCCGAGGCGTGCGCCCGCCCACCTTTACTAGCTTCGGGAGTAAGACAGAACACCGGCTTCTCCAATACAAAAAATTTCCCTCTCTTGACTTGGTAGCCAGATGCCTGCTGAGCCAAATCGTTGGCGACTGAATTGGCTTCTCTTGACACGTGAGATATTTTGAAATCATCAAAAGTAGTAACTATGTCTAGACATTTGTCCAAGTAACTATTCAGCAGGCCATTAAAACATTGAGCACTCTTAGCTACTTGTTGTACTACTAATAACGAACCACCATATGTGTGAACATGTTTAGCGCCTACAGACTCTAGTAATTCAAGTCCTAACAATAGAGCTTCGTATTCGGCTTGGTTATTAGTGGAAGAAAACTCCAGTCAGGCCAAGGCTTCAAAGCGCATACCACTAGGTGATATGAGAACCACTCCAATGCCTTGGCCACTCTTGCAAGCCGAACCATCAAAATAGATTTTCCATGGTACTACCTCAACTAGAGCAATAGCATCACTCCAGCTAACATCTATGTGATGATCAACTATAAAGTTGGCTATGACTTGGCCTTTCATCGCTCTTAGGGGCTCGTAGGCCAAATCGTATTCAATCAACGCGTAAGCCCATTTTTCGATTCTTCCACTTAGAATCGGCTTCTGTAACATGTGCTTTATAACATCGGTTTGGCAAACGACAACACATGTGGTGGGGAGAAGATAATGACGTAACTTGGTGCACGCGTAATAAAGTGATAAACATAATCGCTCCACAAACGCGTACCTGGTTTCGGCGTCCAGCAGGCGGCGGCTCAAGAATGTGATGATGTACTCCTTCCCCTCCACCTCCTGGGTTAGCACGACCCCAATCACGCTATCTTCAGCGGCGACATATAACCAAAACGGAATCCCGGCTTTAGGTGCTCTCACCACAGGCGGTGATGACAAGCACTCCTTGATCTTTTCGAAAGCACTTTGTTGGCTTGACCCCCAAGTGAACTCGGCTTCGTTTTTTAGCCGGAATATGGGGACAAAGGCATCAATCTTGCCGAACAAGTTGGATATAAAGCAACGCAAATAGTTCAGCTTGCCTAGCAAATTCTGTACATCCCTTTGCATGTCGGCGCCGCAATGTTTCTAATATTTTCAACTCTCTTAGGATCAATTTCAATGCCTCTCTCATGAATCATGAAACCTAAGAACTTACCCGCCGACACACCAAACACACACTTAAGTGGGTTCATCTTCAACCCATACTGTCGCATTCTATCGAAAGCAACCTTCAAATTGGCTAAATGGTTTCCCATAGCGTCCGATTTGACCAAGACATCATCGATGTAAACTTCTAACATGACTCCTAACAAGTCATGAAAGATCAAGTTCATAGCGCGCTGATACGTGGCGCCGACATTTTTCAAACCAAAAGTCATGACGACCCACTCGAACAAACCGACAAAACCAGGGCAATGAAAGACAGTCTTATAGACATCCTCTTCAGCCATAAAGATTTGATTATAACTAGCATTGCTATCAAGAAAACTTAGTACCTTATGTCCCGAGGCATTGTTGATCAACATGTTGGCTATCGGCATCGGATACTCGTCTTTCGGAGTGGCTCTGTTCAGATCCCTGAAATCAATGCATACCCGTATCTTGCCGCTCCCTTTCTTCTCCACAGGCACAATGTTAGCAACCCATTCCGCATACCTGCACGGCCTAATAAATCCAGCCTTGAGTAGCCGCTCCACTTCTTCTTTAACTCGGTCATAGACGGCCGAATTAAAGCGGCGGGGAGGCTACTTATAAGGCCTAAATCCAGACTTTATGGGCAGCCGATGCTCCACGAGCTCGCGGCTTAGCCCTGGCATTTCGCTATACTCCTATGCGAAACAATCGACATACGACCGAAGTAACTTTATTACTTCAGCCTTCTCATCGGGCTGTAAATGTTGGTTTACAAAAGTCAGCCTTGGGATGCTACCATTACCTATATCAACTTCCTCCAAGGGATCGGCCGACACAAAACCCTGCCCTAACTTCTCTACTTCGCTAAAGTCCTCGATGGCCTCGGCAATACCGTCTTTACTAGACCGATATTGCTCCACACGAGACTTTAGCCAATCTAGATTGTTCTTGTTAGACATGACTACTAATACAAAAGTAGCCGTGCTACTCCAGCCGGCTTTATAGACACTGGTACAAATCGTCCTCCGGATACGCTAACAAAATCGTAATTCAAAAGATCTCTTCCTGACAGACACTCTACTTTGTTATGGACGGCGTCGACTGATGCATCGGCCAATGCTACTTGGGCTGAAGTATCTCGGGGATGACTTCTACCTCATTGCCATCCCACTGCATCAAGCACTGGTGTAGAGTAGAGGGAATGCAACAGTTCGCGTGAATCCAGTTGCGTCCGAGTAACACACTATAGTTACCTTGTACGTCGACGACGAAGAACGCTGTTGGCAATGTCTTGTTGCCCACCGTCAACTCCATAGAGAGTACTCCCTTGGCCTTGGAGCTCTCGCCGTTGAAGCCGTTGAGCATCAGGTTTGTCTTCTTTAGGTCATCCTCATCCCTGCCAAGTTTCTTCAACAATGAATAAGGCATTAAGTTAACTGTGGCGCCGCCATCGATGAGCATCTAGGAAATCGGCTTCCCATCGATGTGACCTCTGACATAGAGGGGCTTTAGATGGCGAGTCGAGTCCTCGGGCTTCTCTAAGATGGCGTTGCGCGGACCGAAGTTCAACTGAACGACCTTGGCCTCATCCCATGGCAGGGCGAACTCGGCAGGCAGCGTGACGATGTTGACGTCCATCGCTTGGGGTGCGGGTCCCTTAGAGACGGGTGAGTAATCGTCGTCGAGCATGTCGTCGTTGTCGCTTGGACTAGGAGCCAGGTTGGTTATCTCAACCGGGTTCTCCCTCCACACCTGCTTCGTAGCTGGCCGAGGGCGGATTTCTTCGAAGATAGTGTCGCGCTTGGCCTTATCTTTCTTCTCGCGCATCTCCTGTGCCCACAGCCTTTGTAGGCGTCTCTTCTGTGATTTGGACATGCCTGGAGGAGCCCAAGATGGCTGAGGCTTGGTGCTTGGTGCTACTGTTCGACTTCTATTAATTCTGGCCTAAGTGGTACTGCGCCCTTCGGCCTTGGGCACCTCGCATTCGGAGGTGGCATCGCTGCGAACCCCGTCGAATGGACCGGCCTCGTTCGGCCGATCGAACAAAGCTTCGACGGAGGGTTCGGCCGAAGCATGGGACTTACCTCCGTCAGACCTTGGCGACAAAGCCTTCAGGATTGGGACTTCCTGAGACCCAACTCTGATGGTTATGGCTTCGGACTTCCTGACTTCGGCCTCCGCATGCTCGCATTCTTCGGCTTCGCTCTGCATGGTCTGATTCGGAGGCACCACGGAAAGTCTGTGCACGATCCCCCCTCCGCTGTGTCGGTTTGCCCCTGCCATCCATAATATTCTAAAGGAAAACAAGGCATAGTGTTAGGCTATGGAGGGTACCCTAACCCAGATATGTACGGAGCCCACGGGGTCCCAGCCTAGTCATACGACGGAGGCATCGGTGGCTCTAGTGGCCTCGCCCACTGTGAGCCGAACTCGTTACCCGGAGGGGGGTTCGGCCAAGTCAAAGGTGTCTCGGACCACACCAGCGAAGGGTCCTGCCAGGCCGGAGGTATGTTCGGCTAGTGCGGGCCGAAGCTTCCCATCAGAGAAGTCCAATGCGGTGCGGGGTTCGGCCATTGGGGGCCGGAGTTGTTGTATAGGGGACCCGACCACTAGGTCTCTAAGCTGTTGTACGGGGGGTTTGACCATTGTGGCTCGGAACCACTGTGCGGAGCATCAGGCCACCGTGGCCCGAAGCTCTCGTGCGGAGGGTTCGTCGGCTTCGGCCCGAAGCCGCCCTTCGAGGGTCTTAGCCCCTTCATATGTTTTAGCTTAGCGCATGGTCCTTCTTCCTGGGCCCTCCTCCGATGCTTGCTCAACAGCGCATCATATGTCACCTTCGGCCTTTTGCTAGCCTTAGCCGAAGGAGTATTAACGTTCTGCTTCCACACTCCTACCTCGGGGTTCTTTGGCACGAGTGTGCGAGTGCGTGGTTCTCCTACAATTACATCTTTCCCTTTAGCAGACTCGGCCTGTTCTGGCCGAATCAACACCTTCTTTTTGCCGAGGTCGACGGCGTTGACGGGAAAAGGGTCTTTATCCAGCTTCATCTTCGGATCATGGTCTATTTTCAATCGTCCTTCTTCTATGGTCGATTGTATCTGCCATCGAAAACATTGCAATCATTAGTATTATGCGAATGTGAATCATGCCACTTACAGTATGGATGTTTCTTTAACTCATCGACAGGTGGGATGACTTGACCCTTAGGTAACCTGAGAAGCTGACTTTTTAAGAGAAAATCAAATATTTTATCACATTTAGTTATATCAAACGAGTACTTGGCCTCACTAAGTCTATTCTTTGTGGGGGATGGTCGTAACTTGGAGCAAGTGACAGGTTTATTTTTAGCATTCCAAACCCATTCGGCCACGTACATGTCGGCCGAATCCTCCTCCTCTGACTCCTCTTCATTAGAACGTTCCATGATGTGGATTTCAGCCCTAGGCTTGCTAAACGTCTTAATGAATTTCTTATCTTTGGCTCGGCCTTCTTGGACCAGAGCCTACTGTAGAACTTGGCTAACTTCTAAAAAGTTTTGGTTATCTAACCTTTCTTTAATTTCGGAGCACAACCCGTTAAAAGCTAGTTACGCCAAGTCCCTTTCTGAAATATTAAGGCTAAAACATCGATTTCTAGTATCCCTAAAACGCTTGATGTACTCAAAGGCGCTCTCACTAGATTTCTTCTTAACCGATGTCAAGTGAGAAAGCCTAAGTTCTGTCTCACCCGTGTAGAAATAATCATGGAATTTCCGCTCTAAATCGTCCCACGTGTGGATGGAGTTCGGCGGGAGCACCGAAAACCAAGTGAAAGCAGTGCCGGATAGCGAGAGAGAAAATAATCTAACCTTTAGGGCATCTATCCCGCTAACCTCTCCACATTGCGCCAAAAATTGACTAACGTGCTCTAGTGTTGTCTTGCTACCCTCGCCATCGAATTTAGTGAATTCAGGTATTCTATAGCCACGGGGGTAGGGTACTGTATCAAGGTGGTCGGGGTATGGTTTACGGTAAACCCTAACCCGTCCCTTGGGCACGACGCCAGCACACTCCCTAAATAGTGCGCGGACCCGCTCCTCTATATCATCTTGGTATGTCGCTTGTGCGCGCCTCTCATGTGGAGGTGCGACATGCGGTGGGATGTCGGCGGGGTCGGCCATGTGCTTCTTCCCTACGTGCTATTTGTACAATGTGCTCGTGTCCGGGCGCTTGTGCGTGTGGTGTGGGTAGCGCGGGTATTAGCGCAGGTGGTGTGTGGTATGCAGTATTAGTTTGGCCGTAGGTATAATGATTGGTCTTGACCATAAGTGATGAGGCTGGAGACATGATTGTGCCAGTGTTGTCTTTAGTCCTACCGTATACGTGGTTTGCCGGTGGTGTACTAGCAATAGGAACCGGGGTACGACCTCAGTAAAGCCAAATCTCCTAAGAGTCGCCTCTACTTGGGAGCTGACTGCCGAATCTAAACGGTTGGCTAGCGAAGCGCTAACGGCTTGATCTACTGATGCAGCTATTTTTTGCTCAATTTCTAAAGAAGATAAACGAGGCGATACAGGTGTTACCTGGACCTGAGCGAGGTCGGGGGTGACGATGTCGCGCTTGATGAAGCCCGCGCGTGTCTTGACGTAGCCCCCAAGCATTATGTCTTGGAGTGCCTTTAACTTCGCCTCGATCTCTGCTCGGTCTTCTGCGAGGATATCTTCAAGTGTAGGTGACAATATGTTGCAGTTATCGATATCCGCGCCTCCTATTGCGTCCATCGGCGGTGTAGTCGTAGTAGTCGATGTAGATGTACCGGTGGCTGATGTAGACGTATTCATTATGTTGGCGTAGCCTTCCCCAGCGGAGTCGCCAAAAAGTGTGTTGACATGGAAACATGCCCCCGCACTTGGGTCAGTTCGACGATCCAAAAGTGCACGAATACTTAGGGACAAGCCTAAGCGTGACGTGGCACCGACGTCGTGTTCCGACTACCCTTAATAGTGATAAGGGGGGTGGAGTCGCCAGGCAACCAGATTACACAAAATAATCCAATTAGCCAAAAGAAATAGATTAACAGAATAAAATTAACAAACCAGTTGGAGCCCCGCCTGGTTCGAAGTCTGTTGCGAAGGGGGTCGCCGAAGGGTACCTTCGGCGTCTGGTGCGAAGTACTCCGCCGAAGGGTGCTTCGGCATTCGGACTGATCCGGCCGAAGATGAACTCCGAATGGATCTGAACGCGGTGATCACCTCCGAACGGCGGGGTTCGGCGTGCGATCTCTGATACAGCAAACTACGAAATAGTGACGCGAGGGCCACACGCGAGTGCAACTTCGTCCGGTGCGGAGTATGGTCGTGGCGAAGCCTGTTGCGATGAAGTATGCTGGCAAAGCCTGTTGCCGAAGTATGCTGGCGAAGCCTGTTGCCAAAGCCCGCGGTCTCGCCGAAGGGTGTCCTGGGGACCTCCGAAACCGATCTCTCAGCTCCAGACACCTCCGATGGAGTGGCTCCGAACGTGCGAGCCTGCAACAGAAGAGTGCGAAGTACCAATTCGGCCTGAGGACCGAATTTTGCTAAGTGTTGCACTAGTAGCGAAGGTAGCAATCTATTACGCAGATTAGCGGATACTTCACAGGCGAAGTAACAAGGCGATAGCAATCTATTACGTAGATTAACATATACTTCACAGGCGAAGTAACAAGGATTACCACTGTTCCGTAGTGGCCGACGGAGGGCTTCCAGGCAAACCCATGAAGAGGTACTGGAAAATAAAGGTAAAGTAAATGCAATCAAAGCATGGGCTTTGGTTTGGTTTGAGTTGTGGGGGCCTCCACGCCGGCCATGCCTCTCTATTTATAGGGGGTTAATTCCTAATCTAATCTGCTATTAGTCCGGCCAGATAGAGATAGAGATTGAGCTGGAAACGCGTACAACTCTATCTCTGCCGAGGTGGGCTTCGGCCAGGCCCGTCGAGGCCTGCTCTTCGGGCCGAAGCTTCGGTAGCGTGGGCTTCGGCCAGACCCGTCGAGGCCTGCTCCTCGGGCCGAAGCTTCGGCAGCGTGGGCCTTCGAAGGCTTTCTGGCCGAAGCCCATGGGCTGGCTAGAGGCTTTCGGAGCCCATAGCTCAATGGACTTCAGCCCTGTAGGGTTTCGGACAGACCTTGGACATGTGTACTTTTGGCCCAAATTACCAAAAATTGATATTTTGATAATCTAGCCATTACTGCCATTTTTTTGCTATCAACAGTTTCAGAGTTTGTGATGAGTGATTGACATATTTTATCCTCTGGATTCGAATGGGTCCCTCCGAAAGGGGTTTAGAGGGTCTTTCACTGAAGGGTTCGGTGGGTTCGGTTGCTGCGGCTGTTGCAGTGGAGTGTGACTATCAGAGGGGTCCAACAGTACATGATGACTTGGTCGTACCGAAGGGTTAAGTACTTTCGGAGGTACACCAGAGTGTGTGTCGAAGGTTGTTTACCCGGAGAGGCCTCCGGGCTACTGGATACACTTGTCTGTTTGTCTGTGGTGAGCAGGTGACTTCGGAGGCGACGAACGGTTCACAGCAAGTGAACCTGGGTCAAGCAGGAGCTTGATGCTAGACTAGGGGGGAGCTCGGTAACGAAGGCTGCGTAGGGTCGAGGTCGGTCCTCGAGTCATGGTGCGCCAGGCGAAGGCAGAAAATGTGGATCATAGCTTCGGCTAAAGGTAACCCGAGACGAAGTCCTTAGAGGCGAGACACTTCGAAGGGTACTCCGAATGGAGTGACTTCAGAGTATGGTGGACAAAGTCCTCAGCAATGAGGCAAGGCATTCGAAGTGTGCTCTAGAGGGAGGCACTCGAAGGTTCACCCAACGAAGGTCTTAGAAGTCAAGGTGCATTGAAGGCATGGTCCGGGTGAGGTTCGTCGAGGAGTGTGCTCAGGGAGAGACACTGCGATGAAGTGCTCATGGAATGCTTCATGTGGAGGCCTTGGACAAAGAAGGGATTTCGAAGGGTGGTACTCCGAAGGTGGGGCTTCGGAGTGTGGCTAACTTGAGGTACTTCGGCCATGCATGGCTTCGGTACACGGACTGACGGAGTTTGAGCTGGGAGTAGCTGCGAAGCCATGGTGGTCCACTCCGGAGATGATGGCGCGAAGGCTCAAGGGCTTTGATGGCTTCGGCTCAAAACCGTCACTGTATCGAAGGCTGACTTCGGTGAAGCGAAGGCCGTCAGGCTCAAGGCTTCTCGCCGAAGCTACCACACTCCTCGCGTGCGAAAGGGGGCTTTAGAAGATTCCAAAACTGCAAAGGCTGATCGTGTCTGCTCTGCAAAAGCTGATGTTGTCTCCTCTGCGAAGCTGACAAAAGAAGCCTCCAAATAAAGTAGACTACCTTCTGCACCCCCTGTTCTGATGAGACAAAATTACTGTAAACCCTAGGGGTAAAGTAGTCTATTCATAGGGCTGAATAGTGCCTATAAATAGTGAAGGTTGGCTAGGCCTGAGTAACACTTTGAGCAGCCATTTTAGAACTCTTGTGCTAGCCACGATACTTCTGTATTCAGTCTGTGAGTTCATTTTGTGTTCCCTGTTCAAGCAATGAAACTTTGATTCTGTTTTCCATTTACTGCTTGAACTTGTATGCTAGCTTTGTACTGCATGATTTGATTTCTTTGTGCTCCAATTCTTCCTGTTTCAAGTTTGTGCACTAGGGTGTCTTTGGAGGAGTGTGTGAGAAATCTGTTTGTGCGAAGTGTGTTATTTTCAGTGTGAGTTCGCTCTGTGTAAACTGGAGGCTAGTCCTCTCTAATTACTGGCGAAGCACTGTGGGTGGCTTAAATCGAAGTCTGTGTTCCTCCCTGTTGAAGCCTAGTACCAGTTGCTAGTGTAGAGTATCAAGTCAAAATCCACAGAGGGAAACCATCTTCTGCGAAGGGTGAAGTGCGAAGTCTGCTCAAAGGCACCTACTGTGCGGAGCCTGCACTGACTTAGCAGAGTTGAGTTTTTGGTTTTGTGGGTGGAGTGAAGTCTTCTTGACTTCGAACTTTTGCTCCTCACGAAGCCTGGTTTTGGAGCTGTGAAATACCTCCGAGCCAGACCTCTGAAGGGTGTGTTCGAAGCCTGTTCCGCAGAAGACAGAATTAAAACAGAAGGCTATTTTTAGCCTAAAAATTTAAAAGCTCCCATTCACCCCCCTCTAGTCACTGTTTTCGGTCCAACAATTGGTATCAGAGCGGGTTAAGATCACCAGTTGACCTTAACCGGTTTTGTGATCTTTTGGCGACATGGATAGAGTTAGTAAAATACCTCTGTTCAATGGGACTGATTTTGCATACTGGAAGGTGCGCATGGAGGCTTACTTGTTAAGCCAAGGAAATGCAATTTGGGAGATTGTGGACTCACAATACTCAATCCCTGAAACCCGCACCTCTCAAACAGAAAAAGATCAGTATAATTCTAACTCCAAAGCTAGAAACATACTGTTCATTGGTTTGAGTCGGAGTGAGTTTGATAGGGTGCAGCACATTAGGACATCTAGGGAGATTTGGACTACACTCACTATTTTTCACGAGGGCTCTACACAGATTAAGGCTAGGCACCAAAGTACGTACAATCAACAGTATCATATGTTTGTGCAGGCACCTGGTGAATCTATAGATGCCATGTTTTCTCGCTTCGATGCTATAGTGAGTAACTTGCGGTCCAACGGGATGCTTGCTTACAATGATCATGATAGGGCTATCAAGCTTCTCTATGCTCTTGATCGTAGCATATGGGAATTGAAGATATCCAGCATTGAGGAGTCCGCATGTTATGACACATTGACCTGTGATGAGCTCTTCAGCAAGCTGAAGTTCATAACGATTGCCAAGGCATCTCTTACAGTGCACAGAAAATCCTTGCCACAGCCATTGGCACTAGTTTCTAGCACTAGCCGTGGCACCCCTGTAGAACCAAGCACATCTGGTACTTGTATTCTTGCTAGTGGTTTTGCTTTGTCCTCCCTGGTCTCTATCACTAAGGAGCAGGTGGATACTCTGGATGATGAAGAGCTTGCTCTCATTGCTAGAAGGTTCACCGTTTTCACCATGAGAGATGGGATCAGAGGAGAAGTGGATTTAGTGGTTGTTTTGAGTGTGGCGACACTTCTCACATCAAGGACAACTATCCTAAGCTCAAAAGGAGAGATGAGAGTGAGCGCCCCAAATACCACAAAAAGGAGAGGAAACCCTTTGTGAAGGGCAAGCGCAGCAAGGTGGCTAAGAAGGTAGCCAAAGCCGCTTCCAGAGCATTTGTTGTTGCTCTCAGCGACATCGACACTTCCTCAACTGAGGAGTCGAGCTCTCATGAGGAGGAGTCCCCAAGGAAGGAAGAGAAGGACAAGAAGGGACGAGATTTCACCGGCCTCTGCTTCATGACCGACAGCGATCACAGCGGCGATGAGCTTGACTCTTCTTGACTTCGAACTTTTGCTCCTCGCGAAGCCTGGTTTCAGAGCTGTGAAATACCTCCGAGCCAGACCTCCGAAGGGTGTGTTCGAAGCCTGTTTCGTAGAAGATAGAATTAAAACAGAAGGCTATTTTTAGCCTGAAATTTTAAAAGCTCCCATTCACCCCCCTGTGGTCGCCGTTTTCGGTCCAACAATATGACTTGAGCGTCGACCTATGATGCTTTGATTCATGTAACTAGTTGTTGGGGGGATAAGTTTTCCCTTGAATAGGGGCCAAATGACGTTGCCCTCCGACAGCCTTCGGCCCGGAGCCCAACACTGTCGAAGCATGTACATATATGAAGAAGCTATTTCTATGTACCAAGGTTCACTTCGAAGCCCTCTGGAACGAGGCCTCCAAACCCCTTCAGAGCCCTCTAGAGCGAAGCCCCTAAGATCCCTTTGAAGTTTGCTGAAGCAAAGTCTCAGGCTAGTTTCAGAGTTATCTTCCGGGCTAACTTCGGAGTTAACCATCAAGTTCCATTCGGAGTTAACCTTCGAGTTCCTTTCGGAGCTCCCTGGAGCCAGTCTTTGGATCCCTTTTCAGCTGTTTCAAAGCTAAGTCTCTGAGAACCCAGTTCGGAGTTTAGTTCAGAGTATACTTCGAAGCCCACTTCGGAGTGTACTTCGAAGCCTTCCTTGCGGCCTCCACCTGAAGAGCTCTGGCCCCTACTCCGGCCCTTACTCCGAACCCAGAAATATCTGTACCTCGCTACAGTGTAGAAGTCATACCAGGGGCCCCTCTGCCCCTAGTATGTCATTTAGCTGATCAAGAAGTGACGTTTATCTGACACGTCTGTAAAGCTGTAAAGCACTTTGTACAGTAGCTAGCTCCTTTTCCCCTTTTTTGCCCCTATGAGCCTATGACCTATAGAGGGCATTTTGGTCTTTTCCTTTGGCCTGCGTGCCTATAAAAGCAGGGCCAAGCCCTTGTAACAGGTTAGCTTCGCCAAGGCCATGAGAACCATGGAACTCACTACACTACACCGAGGCATGTTATGCCAAATCCACCACAAACTGGACATAGGGCTATTATCCCTTAGGGGAGGTCCGAACCAGTATAAATCTTTTCTCCTTCTGAGAGAACCCTTCAAAGTTCATTTTACACACCATACACATATACAAAACATGTGCTGTAGATAACACAATTGCTACAACAGTTGGCGCCGTCCGTGGGGACCTTAGTCCTAAAAGCTAAGTTCTCTGCCACTGTCTGCAATTCGAAGTGCGCTTGAGGGGGGAGCTTCGAAGCTTTTCTTGCTTCGCGCACCCTCCGGCAAGGGGCTTCGGGTGCAGTTCGAAGGCCTTTGTGCTTCGGAGCTCACCCTCTAGGAAGGGGCTTCGCTTCGCATGTCGAAGGCCGTCAAAGCCCCAGGGGCTACGAGGCAAGTTTCCACCCACTTTACGAGGTATGTACACTGCCGAAGCATCCCTTCGATGTACCAATCTGCAAATACATTAATATAAAATCGAAGCCCTGCTTCGCCTTAAAGTCGAAGCCTTGCTTCGCCTTTAAAGCAAACTTCTGATCTATCTCGTTAAAAGTCGAAGCCTCGCTTCGCGTTTTAAAACCGAAGCTATGCTTCGCGTTTTGAAATCAAAGCCTTGTTTCCTTTTAAAAAAATTCGAAGCCTTGCTTCACCTTATCAAAAACCCGAAGCTTTGCTTCGCCTTATTTAAAATTCGAAGCCTTGCTTCGCTTTACAAAATCCGGAGCACCCCTCCGAAGGCTACACAACGCCTCCGGGCCCGTAGCAGTGGGCTTTGAGACTTCCGAGCGATGGCTCGGCAAGTCTGGGATTCCAGGCTCCGGCCTGATGCATCCCTGGGTCGAAGGTGGCCCAGGGTCGTAGGTGACCCAGAGTTGAAGGTGGCTCAACTTATCGCAGGTTTGGTGAATCCACACCAAATATCCTTTTCATTTACTACAGGATCAAGCTCAAGAAGCCTTGCTTCGTTATCTGAACACGCATCGAGGCCTCGCTTCGCGTGACGTGATCTAATCTAAAAATTAAGCATCTCGAAGTCATGCTTCGCTTAAAATCTAAGTGTGTTTCAGAGCCTTACTCACGCACATCATCCAAATCCAAGCATGTTGAAGCATGCTTCGCTTAATTTGGCTACGCTAAAGCCTTGCTTCACTCCAAATTAATGCATTCGAAGCCCAAAAGAGACCTTCACTCGATGTAATATAAGCATCCGAAGCCACCAAAAAGGCGCACCCCTTCGCATTCTTAATTGCCCGCACCAGCAACGACTAAGTCCCTAGCTGCCACGAGCAAGGGGGGAAGTATGTATGCGAAGTGTGCGAATGTAATGCGCAGTACGAGCGTGACAAGCTAAAACGTTCGAAGCCATCAAACTATGCGAAGCATGTAGACGAAGTATGCAAATATAACAAATTCCATTCATCGAATGATAATTGAGAAGTGTGTTACAAATATGCTTCGAGAACAAATTATGAGTAGTCTGTGTCTAGGCCTAAGAAAAAGCGAGCTCGAGGCCCCAACCCTCCCTTGCCCTTCTTTCGGCCAGGGCCCCCTCGGTTGGACGAAGCCTCGTCGGAGCCTGCTCTCCCATGTCCGGTTCATCCATGCCCCGAAGCCCGCTGACCTCGTTTTTCACTTTACAGGCTTGTCCAAGTCCGCGAGGCAGGCGGTGCCGTGTCAAAGTTAGAAAAGTCTAAGGCTTCATCGCCTGCCAAGGCTGTTCACGAAGTCTGTACCCCCTCGCTACGCGAGTCTACTGCGAAGCAGCTTAGGTCTGGCAAGGAGGAAGAACTCCGAAGGGGCTCCGTCTTCACGGTAGCCAGTAGCTCCTGGGCTACTTCGGGGATGGCTTCTCCGTTAGGCCTTATCGGAAGTTTAAACCGAGGAGGGCCTTCGGATCTAGCTACCTCGATGACCACCCATAATTGGCGAAGTTCTTCAGAGTCCTCAAGTACTTCGAAGTCAACATTCAGAGGCTGAGTCTAGGCAGGTATAAAAGTACCCCCGCATTTATATTAATAAACTGATAAGTTTTTACAAGCCTACAGCTAAGAATTACAAGGAGCCTAAGGAGATCTACACCTTCGAAGGCGGAGGTGCCGACGTCGAAGGCTGAGCTAGCGAGGCATGTGTCCTAGCTCAGTGAAGGTGGATGGCCTTCTGAAGTTCGAGGACTGCTTCGCAGCCTTGGGCCTTCCAAGGCTCCTGAAGTCGCCGCCAGGCTCCGTGGACACCAGCCGGAGGCGTCACCAGGTGCTGGCCTCCGAAGGCCACCGAAGTCGCCGAGGTTGCTGCTTCGAGGTGGTTGCACCCCGCATCGTGAAGCATTTGCAACACCCCTTGACCCGCCACTCGGCCGTCCATCAAGGCGAAGCCCTTCAAGGATTGCTCCGCCGTCGCAGCCACCACCTTCAAGAAATCGACGCGGTCCCCAATGGGATCCTGACTAACGAAGTCTGGAGCCCGACACTCGGTCCCTATTTGTTCTAGGACCTCGGTCAGGCTCAGAGTGGCTTCGTCGATATTGGCAACAACGAAGTCTTGAAGGCAGTGGCCAGCTTGGCCAAGCTTGGAGTTCTCCTCCGCCAGCTGGGCTCCGGCATCCTTCGCCGCTCGAAGCTTTGCTCGGAGCCTGTCGGTCTCCGAGGCCAAGGATTCCCTTGCCTTGTCAGCCTCGGCCCTCGCCGCCTCGGCTGAGGCTTCGGCCCACCTTCGCTTCTCGGCTTCCACCAAAACTTCACGTCGGAGGGCGTCCGTCTCCTCCGCCAAGCGCATCATCCACTTGTCCGCAGAGGTTTACGCCGCAGCGTTCAGTGCGAAGGCCTGAAAGAGTTCAAGAAAGTCATAAGTGTTGATCAAAGACCAAAGTACGACTCGAAGGCTGCGTAGGACTTCGCTCACCTGGATAAGGGCTTCATTTGCGTTGATAAAGAGGTCCATGGGGTGCGAGTGGCTGAGTTGAGCCACCAAGCCTCCTACCTCTGCAGCCATGCAGCCCTCACAGAAGTCATGGATGGCCGCCTCCATCATGGCCCCTTCGGCAGTAGAGGCCGGACAATTTCCTCCACCTCAACCTCCTGCACAGGCTTCGACGAAGCTGGGCTTCGGTCCACCACCTCGACGTGCTCATCGTTTCGGGGGTCCCCTTCGTCGTGACCGCTGCCTTCGTCTTCTTCAAACGAGGAGCTGTCGGACTCCGAGCTGCTGCTGCTGCCGGAGGCCTCCACTGGCTTCGGTGCGGTGGGCCTCGTACCGACATCATCTTCTGCAAAAAAGTTCAAGTCAATATCCACGTATGAAAAGAAAGGTATGTTTAAAGTGTTTACCTTCGTTGGAGATGTCTTCGAAGGTAGAGGGGTCGATGTGTGCCCCCCCAATCTTTTTGCTGCGAAGCCGGAGCTTCAACCTCCTCGCCCGAAGTCGTCACCGTCGAGGTCTTCGCTACCACCTCAGTAGCTGCTGCCGGAGCCCCTGCTGGCTCCGCTTCTGTTTGAGGGTTCGCGACCGCTGCCTCCTCCAGAGTAGGGGCTTCGGTCGCGGGGACCTCCGACCGAACCCTCGAAGCTTCGGGCTCGTCGTCGTCCCCCCTTTTTCTCTTAGAGCCGGTTGTTGAAGGTACCAGATTGGAGAAGTCTGGCAGAGCATGGACCCCCTCGACGCCGAGCAGGGTCCACACCCTGTTCCAATGCTCCTAGGTCTCCACCAGAGCAAGCTGTTGGGCCTGCTCCTCAGATGTCGGCGCCCCGACAACACGCTCCGCCGCCATGATGGCTTCCTCAGGAGTCCTCACTTCAAGAGCAGCTTCATCAAGATTCCAAGTCAGAGCAAAGTCTTTTGGCAAAGTATGAAAGTGGAAAGGCTTCGAAGTATTACCAAGGCGTTCTGTTGCCACTTCGTTTCGGCCCCCTCGGCCCGAAGGTTGGAAGAGGCCCTCCGGCCAAGAGCGCGCAAGGTGGCTGAGCCGGAGGGTGATAAACTCCTCCGCGAGGTCCCTCATGCTCATCTTTGTGGCCACCTTCCGAAGGAGCAAGATCCTCGAGCGAAGGGTGTCGGGGCTCGTCTTCACCACGCCTTCACGACGGTAAGAAATAAGCGCATTGGTACTCCGAAGGGGAGAGTTCGCGCCGACGGAGGCATAGAACCACTCTTGATCCCACCTCGAGTACAATTTGCTGTTGGCAGCCCTCGCTGGGAAGGCATCTTGGTACTCTCTCCGACACTGGAAGTTAGCGCTTCTAAAGGCCAAAGCCCTCTTGACGTGGTCTGCCCCCTCCCTCGGCTTCGGTTGGCAGTTGGCATCATGAAGAGCAACGAAGACGTCGGCGCGGCCCTCGCAGCCTTCGGCCCTCATGGCCCATTCAAACACTGCAAGCCTCACCACGACATTCGACGAGAGTTGAGGAAGTTCAAGGTTGTAAGCCTTCAAGACTTCGTTCAGCATCCCCACCACCGGTAGTCCGAGGCCGGCTTCGAAGAAGGCCTCGAACAGCACCACTTCGTCAGCCCGAGGCCTCGGTATAGCCTCTGACTTCTCCGGCACTCGAAGTTGGATCTTCGGCGAGATCTTCCTCGTGCAGGCCCTTTGGACAGACTCCTCTGTCGAGATTGAGGCCCTCATCTCGAGGGTTTGTTCAAACTTGTCTGATGGCGACCGAAGATCCTTTGGCCCCAACCGCCTCGCTGCAGGCTTCGCTGCCACTGCTGCCGCTGCCTGCACTTGGGCGGAGCTCGAGCTCGAGCCCAAGGCCAAAGCCTTCGAAGCAACTTTCTTCGGCATTTCTGTGGAGCTTCGGCGCAAAGGGCGCTAAAGCTTGTGAAGGGTTCTTCGCGTGAAGCTAAGAAGGAGAAGAGAGCGAAGGATGCAAGGCGTTGAGAAGAAAGCAAATGAGAGGTGTGTCGAAGCCGTGTGCGGTAAACCCCTATTTATAAATGGTAAAATCCTGACGGTTCGCGTGCCGAAGTCACTGGCAGGTGGGCCCCCAGCGAAGCTAAAGCGACCTGGCGCACTCTAACGGTCAATTTTATAGACGTTGCGGAGTCGATCGATCTCCCCGAGGTCATTCTGACAGCTGACGCAGGCATTTATTACCTGCGCAATTCGAAGCCGCCTTCGGGCCAAGATCCGAAGGCCTGCTTTCTCTGAAGTTGAAATTTTTACTATCATTTGTCCCAAGGGCGCACGCACCCCTTTGTCCCGAAGGCCTGCAAGCGAGGGGCTACTGTTGGGGGAATAAGTTTTCCCTTGAACAGGAGCCAAATGACGTTGCCCTCCGATAGCCTTCGGCCTGGAGCCCAACACTGTCGAAGCATGTACATATATGAGTAGCTATTTCTAAGTCCCAAGGTTCACTTCGAAGC
>JAAALK010000080.1:29117166-29563948 GCA_019279435.1 Zizania palustris
GCATGCGCAAGGAATTTCATGCCAGCGAAAATAGGGAACGAGAAGTAATCCTATAAATAAGGAGGTATTTAGGAAATGTTTAAGAAAGGGGTTCATTTAAGGATTTTATTGAAGTCTAATTTTTCTTCAAAATCTTTAATTTTAAATTTAGGAATTCACATAACTCTTTTGGAGATGCTCTAATCACCTTGACCTAAATTTCATGCAGCCAACCCCCACATCGTCCTCTTGACTTTGACTGTCTCTCTCCTCCATCCGCCTTCAGCCGGCGCCGCCTCCGCTCTGCTCAACCCACCGCCGCCATCTCACGCCTCTTCCCTGCGCTATCCCCCGGCCAGCCACATACTCCTCCACCTCGTGAAACACTACGCTCCGCGCACACACGCCTCCTCTTCCTCTTGTGCCCTCTCCCACCCCGTATCCACTATCGTACCATGTCAAGCTCATCCAGGCCTATGTTGCCTGCAACGCTCCCCCCACTCATGTAGTGCTTGACTCCTAGTCATTCCTCACTGTAACCTCACACCCAAATCGATCTTCAATATGATCCATAGTGAGTGCCCTCCACTGATCGTGTGGCTTGGGCTCTCCGCCTCTACGGGATCTCAATTGTGACATTCGATGAGCTAGATTTGATGTAGGGAGTAGGGAGCAATGGCGACCAAGAGAAGCATCGGGACGCTAGGGAAGGTGGGTCTTAGGGGGAAGAAGGTGTTTGTGCGCACTGATCTCAATGTGCCACTCGAAGATGCCTAGAAGATCACCAATGACACCCTAATTTGTGCCTCCATGTCCACCATCAAGTTCCTCATCTAGAATGGCACCAAGGTCATCCTCGCCATGCTAGCCATCTGGTGAGCACCCACTATCCTTGACCCACACCATCCTTTGTAGCCAGCCATTTTGATCAATCCACTTGTGAATTGGGATGCAATTTTTGGGCCACTTGGGCTACTTGTGAGTTGGTGTCTTTTTTGTCACACTTCGACACATGCGTGGCCAGGAGATCTTCTTAGCTCCAGTGCACGTCCTACAATCTTAGAAAAAGGGTTCAAGGCGTGCCAATCAGTTTGACCCTACAACTGATAAGGAAACAGAGAAAATAACATTAGTAGCATAGTCGATCGGTTGCCAAGCCGATGACTGCGATAAGGAAAAAATCATCATGAGCGAATAACGCCAATCGGCCATAAGGCAGAGCGACCGGGGCAAACGTGTCATCAGCCGATGAGATAGGTAGTTCACGCATATGGGTCGATGAGTATTTCCCGATGGCAGATAGAATATAACATTGAATTGAAGATAACCTATCGACTTGTATTCCAAAAGAAATAAATAAAACACGCCAGATAACATGTTTGTATCATCAAAATCATCACAATAATAAGATTGGACTTAACCAAGACAGTAGCTAGTCACGATGAACTTAACAATACTTCAAATTATTAGGCATACCACACCTAAATTACATCAATCTAAGAGATCAAACTGATGCAGCCTTAGACCTAGTCAATACATCGAGATAAATCGGTGATCGTACTATTTCAGTTGATTCCTCAAGAGATCAAATTGATGCAGTCGTGAGGACACTGACCTAGTCGATACGATCGTTGAGGTGGCGGGACTCACCTCTTCGTCGGAGATTGGAATGATGCATCCCAGCTCTGAGTGTCGAATCCCGCTGGGATTAACCTTAGGAAGCCAAGGGTGGCAATGCGCCGAAGAGTTGTTTGACAAGGTTGTGTGTCTGACCTAACTAATTTGATACATATTTATAGTCCGGAGACTTGCCGTCCAAGTAACCTAAATTGTAACCGACTCTGGATCATATTTATATCCTCTCACTTTTATCTTCATCGTATCCTTAATATCCGGTCATGTTGAAAATAGCACGAACAAACTTCTTTGACCATCTTTGACCAGACTCCTTTGACTTATGTTGGTCGTGCGGTATCTTCTAGTGGTCCTAGGTTTTACCAAATCTAGGCATAAACACATGCCCCCTAGTCATGTAGTGGGCCTAGGTTTTACCAAATGGCCACTGATGTTTCGAAATTATTGGCCACCATTATCCCCTGTCATCACGTCGCCTCGCACGTCCACCCGCAATGTCTTTTCACATTTATTAATTGCAGTCGAAACCCTTCAACTTCTAATACTTTATAAATCACACTAGGTCTCGTGCACCATATCACTTTTCCTTCCTCCCTGCCTCTCCTTCTTCTTCAGCCGTTCACACCTGTGATGGATGTTGTTGGACCTACGCATTAACTTTTCTTTGTGGCGGCGTCGGATCAGACATCATTCCACATAGTTTTGTATTGGTACTTATTAAACCAAAGATCTTGTTCCTCTAATCCTGGGCCTGCAAAGATCTCGACATTTCAAAAATCGTACTCATGATTACCTTTTGACGAACGTTGCGAATGGCCCCACCAAATCCGACGAGATCGGTTTTGACTCGGTTGTCGAAGAGTCACTCCTGCTCTATAAGTACTAGGTCTTTCTAGTTTTGCTTTTTACGCTTGTTGTTAGTATCTAAGTTAACCGTCATTTGTTGCGACTATTGTTTGAAACTGTCACTTGTTGTCTTTTCTTTTCCACTGATTATGTACTCCAATGGCGCTAGGATGGCTACTATCAACATGATTCCTGAGGTAAGTTTCCAGCATTCTTGTTGTTCCTCGTTTTTCTCGGTTCTTTCACTGCTTTCTGCTTTACAGCTTCGTTTTTTCTCACTATATATTCTTTTCCTCTTCCCTCATTGTAGAACCTATAGGACCAAACTCTGATCCCAATAGCCACTCATCCATCTTGCTTCTTCTTAGGCCCTTTGGGCAATTCGGACCCTACAGATTTAATAAACGCCAAAACTTGTAGAATCCCTTTTAAATATTCTCTCATACGTTCTCCTGATTGGGATTCTGGTTTTTATTCATTTCCCTATTCCATCCCTGGCTGGCGTGCCTAGTATCTTAGGGTATCAGTCACCTACCTCGCCTTTTGGGATGAGATTGATATCGATCATTGCATCAGCCTTTCCCTTGCTGAGCCATATCAGAATGAGCCGATGATGGCCACATCTTGTTACTTCTAGTACGATGCCTTAAATGCTTTTATTTTTGGTCATGGGCCGATGAGTCCCACTTTGCTTGATGTCTTCTTTTTAACTTGTCTCAACATTGATTCACTAGACAATCTCTTTTACTTTCATTTCCAACCATCTTACTACCTTAGCATCAAGTCAGCTAATAGCTGGGGCCGATATATGGCGAGGCACAACAAGAAAACTAGCCATGTAGATACTTGTGAACACATTGGTTTCCTCAACCTCTAGCTGGAGGAGTTTGTCTTTTGTGTATCAACTCTAGCCCTGACCTTTCAATTTCAATTTTTAACCTAACAGCTTGCCGCCACGTACGGATTCCCCTTGGCCATTACCTCCTAGGATCTACCTACCACCTCCTTCACCTTGTATCGGCCAACCTATCGGCTGGCAATTTCATTGGCCAACCTAAAGGTACCTGATGGTTCCTTCAGCTTTGGCTTAGTGTTTATACGACCAATGTTATTGGAGGGACCCCTCTTGCTCAAACGTATTTTCCCTGCCGATTTTTCAGAATCAGTCATTTCTACCTATCGCCACTACTCTTATTTGGGCGAGGTGGTGTCATTTTCCCTGCTTTTACTTTGTCCCCCACGGATTTGGTCGCTTTCTTCAAGAGTTTCTACATTGGGTTCTCTGATCGGACCACTTGGTTTCTCTTTGGATATTACTCAAAGTATGAACGTCCTTATCGGCTAGTTCTACCTGATTTGTTTGGAATGAAGAATCCTGTCGTATCTTTTCAGCCTCAACCTTTCCTTGCTTGCTCCCTGTTAACTTTACCGATGAGCGTCCTCGATAGTGCTCCTATGAGTTCTACCACCCATCGGTCTTCTCAAGGCAGCTAGGCTTCGGTCAGCTCCCGCCTCATCTAATTTTTGTCAATCAAATCCAAACCCGCGGGAGAGTCACGAATGCCTTGGAGTGGGACCGTCTTTCCCATATGACCAATGGGATCCCTGTCGGAGGCCTTGTTTCCTGGACGACCTGTTGGGCGACCTCTACTGCTTTCCACCAATGGTGGGGAAAATGAAGCAACATATCTTCAACTGCTCCTCATCAATTTACTGAGAGCGGCTTCACTTAGGTGATGCTAATACGGGACCCGAGGTAAACACTTTGACTCACTCTTTCACTTGATTACATTGTCTTCCTTTTGATTTGCCTAATTGACTTTGCATCTTGCGGGAAGGCGACCGTGATGCCTCCTTAGTGAGCTCTAGTGGTCGACCGATACAATACGGACCAGTATCAGCCACTATAAATTTGGGCACCGATGCTCCTACTCTCTCAGCGTGGACAATTGAAAAGCGGTCCTGATTGGTTGTGTTTTAGGGAAGGCTGACTTGGACACGAAGCCGAAAGGGGTCTGTCGGGCATTAGCCTGGCCTTGCATAGCACACTTGTAATCTGAAAGACTCTGAATATATTGTTAATTTCAAATGAATCGATTTTGAGCTTTTTATCTAAGTGAGATGCCTCTGCATCGGTTGTCTAAAGGTGATACCGTCGGTATCGACTGTCTTGCGTGTAGATCTTTATGCTTCATCTGAATGATCGAAAAATATCTTCTCCAAGCACTTCTCATCCGGACCTTCCTAATATCCTCGACGTGACATGATCGATCCACTTTCTGTTTCATCGGGGAGTCTATGTACTTACGAAGGTTGGCCACAGTGTGTCACTAGGTTCGATGTCTACCTCCCTTAGTTCATCGGTAGTAGCGAAGCCTTGAATGAGTCCATCCTTTATTTTGTTGATATCATCCTCATAGGGTGAGATTGGGTAGTTCTTCGTTGACGAGGTTGACTCCATCGTTTGATACTTCAATAAAATTACCATCCCAAGCCTTCCTTGATAGACAGACAACTCCTTCCATCTCCCATACTAACAAATCAACTATTTCTATTTTAACCGATTTATCAGCGGGAATGATTTCCACCTGATCGTCGACCCACTGAACGAGGCTCCGGTGCATTGTCGAGGGGACGCAACAATTCGCATGTATCCAATCACACCCCAACAACAAGCTATAAGATCATTTTCCTTCTATAAAACGAAAGGTAGTCAGTATCATCTTGCTTCCAACCGTCATTTCTGCATTTAGTACTCCCATCATGTATGATGAGTTGCCGCTGAAATCCCTTAATACCATATTAGTTCTGATGAGGTCTTCCGGCATTTTTCCTAGCTTACGGAAGGTGGCATAAGGCATTAAGTTGATAGCCAACCCTCCGTCTATCATCATCTTGGACATCGGCTTCTCGTTAACCAAACCTTTGATGTACAAAGGTCTTAGGTGCCGATGCCCAGGGTCTTCTGGTTTGTCAAAAACTGCTAGCTGTGGAGCCAACACTAGTTGAGCCATCATATCGGCCTGATCTATGTTGTCTTTAGAAGATGCCCGATACTCTATAGAGAGAAAGAAAACCATGTTACCCTTGCGTCCTTCTTGTCATCGTGATTGGCCTTGTCTTTCACTCACCATTCACTCTTGATCCTACGGGGCCAATCAGCTTCCTTGTCGCACCTTTGTGCCTTTAGTTCTCTCTGTCGTAGACATTGTACCATTCTCCTCTGGTTCCTTGTGAAAATCCTACTAGGGCACCATTACGTAGGGGTGGCAATACACCCGGCGGGGCCGGGGACCCGGCGGGGATCCGCCCCTATGGGGCCGGGGTTGGGTTTATTTTTTCACCCGCGGGTATATCGGGTCGGGGCCCCGCTTAATGTAGGGTTCGGGTCCGGGTTGATTATTTAACCCGCGGGTCTCCGTGGGTCCCCGACCCAATAAGAAAAAACCAAAATATATTTAGGGTTTAGAGGCTATCCGGTCCGGTCCGGTCTCGGGTCTCCCACTCTCCTATCTAGAATCTGGCCATCCATCTCCCATTCTCTTAGGCTTCTCGGCTTCTCCCCCAAATCCCCAAGACCCCAGGTCCCCAACCCGAGCGGCAGCGGCGGAACGGCCGAGAGCGGAGAAGCCGGAGAGATCGAGACGCCGAGGCCAACCCAAGTGGCAGCGGCGGAACGGCCGAGAGCGGAGAAGCCGGAGAGATCGAGACGCCGAGGCCAACCCAAGTGGCAGCGGCGGAACGGCCGAGAGCGGAGAAGCCAGAGAGCCCGAGAGGCCAAGACGCCGAGCGCCCGAGCCGGAGTGCCGGATTGTGGAGTCGCGGTCTCGCCTCGCGGACTGCGCACCGCGCGAGCGGCGCCGCGACGCGGCTGGCGCCTGCACGGCGGCGACGTGTCGACGCCCGAACTCCGCCGACCACCGTCCTGAGAGGAAGCCGAGGAGACCTAGCTATATTTTTGTACATTAAAATTTCAGAACGGGTCCACGGGGACCCGTCGGGTTTGCGGGGACCCGACGGGTCCGGGTCCGGGTCAAAAAATTCACCCACGGGGCTAACGGGGCCGGGTCCTACCAGGTCCGGGTTCGGGTCTGGTATTCACCAACCCGGACCCGCCCCGCCCCGTTGCCACCCCTACCATTACGGCTTCTTTGGTGTGGTGTTGTCATCATCGGTCGTCTGGCCGATTTCTTTGGGATTGATAAGGTCGAGCCTCTCAAGCACTGATACCCTTGGTGGTGACAACCTTAGGTGAATGGCTTCTTTACCATGCCGCCTTGTCTTGACGTTGGACCTTGTGGCGGCTTGTGGTCTATAGTGCCATCAATAGTTTTCTTGATCAACCCTGTGGAGGGTGTTGACCAATGTTCCGGATTGGTTTATGAGCACGTGATGAATTTCCTGATCGATGATCTCTTCGAGACTGGCCTGAGGGCTTTCTATCGGTTGACTGGCTTCTATAGCCAATGTCGGTCTTGGTAATGGATCCCTTTGGATGGGACCTGATCGAATCATGTCGTAGGCCTACAGACACAACTTCTAGAAATCATCCACGTGCCTTTGCACTTCCGTCCTCTACTCTTCACTCTGTGTTTAGAGAGTGATCGGGATGATGTTGTCATTGTCGATCTCGCCAGCCATGACTGAGTTGCTGAAAATGTCCCACTAGGCGTGCCAAAAAGTGTGTTGATGTCTTTTTTTGTCACACTTTGACACAAGCGTGGCCTAGGAGTTTTGTTTAGCTCCAGTGCATGTCCTACAATCTTAGAAAAAGGGTTCAAGACATGCCAATCAGTTTGACCTTGCAACCGATAAGGAAATAGAAAAAATGACATTAGTAGCTTAGTCGATCGGTTGCCAAGTTGATGACTGTAGTAAGGATAAAACAACCGTGAGCGAATAACGCCAATCGCCATAAGGTCGATGACCAAGGTAGAGCAATCAGGGCAAACACGTCATTGACCGATGAGATAGGTAGTTCACGTATATGGGCCGATGAGTATTTACCGATGGCAGATAGAATATAACATTGAATTGAAGATAACCTATCGGCTTATACTCCGACAGAAATAAATAAAACATGCTAGATAACATGTTTGTATCATCAAAATCATCACAATAATAAGATTAGACTTAACCAAGACAATAGCTAGTCATGATGAACTTAACAATACTTAAAAGTATCGAGCACGGTTTATTTAGATGAACGGTATACAACATGAAGAAGATACAATAGAAATAGATGTCAGACCTAACCTATGAAGCCTCAGACTACCACACTTAAATCACATCAATCTAAGAGATCAAACTGATGCAAGCCTTAGACCTAGCCAATACACCGAGATAAACTGGCGATCGTACTGTTTCAGCCGATGCCTCAAGAGATCAAATTAATGCAGTCGTGAGGACACTGACCTAGTCGATATGATCATTGGGTAGCGGGACTCACCTCTTCGCCGGAGATCAGAACGATGCAGCCCAGCTCTGAGTGCCGAATCCTGCCGGGATTAACCATCGGAAGCCAAGGGTGATGATGTGTCAAAGATTTGTTTGATAGGGTCGTGTGTCTAACATAACTAATTGGATACATATTTATAGTCTGTAGACTTGTCGTCCAAGTAACCTAAATTATTACCAACTCTGGATCATCTTTATCTCCTCTCACTTTTATCTTTATCGACTCCTTCATATCTGGTCATGTTGAAAATAGCACGAACGGACTTATTTGACCATCTTTGATCGAACTCCTTTGACTTATGTTGGTCGTGCGGTATCTTCTGGCGGGCCTAGGCTTTACCAAATTTGGGCATCAACACCACGGTGACTTGGTCAAGATTATGCCTAGCTGGATGTCCGCTTCTCTTGGCATGTGAGACTCATGCATCTATACCTTTTTTGTATTTCATTGATCCAATTAGATGTAGGGGATGGCAGTAGCAGAGAGGATAATAATGTGGCAGTTGTTTTGAGGGGAGATGCAACCATCGAAGCAGCAAGGAGATGAATCATATAGTGGAGGGAAATTCAAGCTTGACAAGATGATTGGAATTGGATCATTCTGAGAGCTCTTCCTAGGTCTGTTGATCATCCCTCCTCGCCCCTTTATCTTCCCCTTGGTTATGTTTGTAATGGAAGCTGCTAACTCTTTGAGATCTTGAGAGAGAAGAGAGGTGTGGTGGCTAAGGTTTTACCAATAAGAACAATAGCCCATGACCTCCCTCTTCCTCCCTTTATATATAGTTCTAGGGCTTGGGCCTTTAATCATAATTAAATCCTATCGGATCAAATATATTCCGTCTCAATCAGAACTTGCGATCTGAACTCTCAATTTCTAAATTAGAATTAATCGGAACTTCTAATACCCTTATTGGAACTTCCGATCATCCCAGATGTGGGAACTTCCAATTCCAAATCAGAACTTCTGATCAGCTCCAAAAAACTGAGCTTTCATTAGCCTTTTTGTAAACACAACATTAAACAAAGGAATGTCATTTCCGATCAACAATATGCCATCAACATAAAAGACTAGAAACACAAGTGAGCTTCCATTAGCCTTTTTGTAAACACAAGGATCTTATTCATTTTTAATTAAGCCAAGCCCTTTGACTACATCATCAAAATGAAGATTCCAACTCCAAGAGGCTTGCTTCAGCCCATAAATAGACTTCTGCAACTTGCAAACTTTCCCATCATTTTCAGGATCATCAAGACCTTCAAACCGTGTCATGTACACATCCTCACTTAGGTTTCTATTGAGTAAAGTCATCTTGACATCTATTTTCCATATCTCATTATCATAAAATGTGACATTTGATAGGATGATCCGGATAGACTTAAGCACGGCGATGGGCAAAAATGTTTCATCATAATCAACACCTTGAATATGTCTAAAACCTTTCACCAATAATCATGCTTTATAGATGTGAACATTTCCATCAATGTCTATCGTTTTCTAAAAGATCCATTTACACTCAATGGTTTTTACACCATCGGGTGGATCGACCAAGTTCCAAATTAGGTTTTCTTGCATGCACACTAACTTGTATCTTATGGTTCCAAGCCATTTCTCACAGTCTAGTCTATCACTTGCTTCCGTATGGGTCTTAGGCTCATCATTGACCAACAACAATATATCACGCTGCCCAATGGTTAGAAACATAAACTGCTCAGGTGCATGACTTACCCTCTCAGACCGTCGTGGGGTAGGTGTATCAACAATGGGCTCTACAACACCTTGCATGTCCTATTGTGGTTCAGTAGGATCTGGAACACTTTCTAGCAGTTCTCGAATTTCTTCGATATGCATTGTGCTCCCACCAACCCCTTTTGAGAAAAAACTCTTTCTCAAGAAATACACTATTTCGAGTGACAAATACTTTGTCCCCTTCTCTATTGTAGAAATAGTATCATTTTATTTCCCTAGGATATCCCACAAAGAAGCATTTGTCAGACTTAGGGGTGAGCTTGTCAGATATCAAATGTTTAACATACGCCTCACAACCCCAAATCTTTTAAAAGACAAACTTGGAAGCCTCCCAGTCCATATCTCATATGGTGCCTTCTCTACCGACTTAGATGGAACTCTATTTAATGTGAAAACAAAGTTTCTAAAATGGCTCTCCAAAAATATAATAGAAGATTAGCATGACTCATCATCGACCGGACCATATCCAACAAAGTACGGTTCCTCCACTCGGACACCTCATTCCACGTAGGAGTGTCAAGTGGAGTCAGTTGTGGAACAATACCACACTGCTTAAGATGATCATTAAACTCATGGCTCAAATATTCACCTCCACGATTAGATCGCAGAAATTTGATTGTCTTATTTGTATGATTTTGTACCTCATTATGGAACTCCTTGAACTTTTCAAAGGATTCCCACTTGTGCCTCATTAAGTAGATATAACCAAATCTACTCAAATCGTCAATAAAAGTAATAAAGTACTAAAAACCACCTCTAGTTGTATGACTCATGTATCCATATACATCAGTATGTACAATGACCAATAACTCATTTGCCCTCCCACTTTGACCAGTGAAAGATGTCTTTGTCATTTTGCCAAGTAAACAAGACTCGCATGTGTCATATGATTCAAAATCATATGACTCCAGAAGTCCATTTCTATGGAGCTTTTGCATGCGCTTCTCATTTATATGTCCCAAATGATAATGTCATACATAGGTAGGATTCAAATCATTGAATTTTTGTTTCTTTGTATTAATGTTATAAATGTGTATCTCCTTAAGATTCAAAATGTATAATCCATTCAACAATGGAAAAAACACCATAAAGCATACCATTCAAAAATCTTGAACTACACTTGTTCTTTATTTCAAATTCAAAACCATCTTCCTCTAAATATGATGAAGAGATAATGTTTCTACCTAAGGCTGGAATGAAATAACAATTATTTAACTCCAAAACTAATCCTAAGGGAAGCAAGAGTGAATAGATGCTGATGGCCAATGCTGCAACCTTTGCACCATTGTCGACGCAAATATCCAACTCACCTCTTGCACACTTTATTGATCTACTTATCTCCTACAATGACTTGCAAGTATGAATCATCAAACCGGTATCAAATACCCATGAATAATTAGAACTAGTAGCAATATTAATTTCAATAACATGTATACCTGAAGCGGAAGTCACACTTCCCTTCTTCTTTTTTGTTCTTCCAGATACAGTTTGCAATTCCTCTTCTAATGGCCAAGCCTTTGGAAGTGGTGGCAAATATCAGAGCTAGCAGGGTCCGACTTGGACTGTCCAGTCGGTTTAGACTTTGAGCTCGAGATCACATCGTGAGACTTAACCTTACCCTTCCTCTTTCTCTTTTTACCTTCCTATTGAACCACCATCACATGGCTAAGATTCTTCCTGATATTCTTCTCAGCTATCTTCAACATCCCATGTAATTCAGCAATGGTCTTCTTTAGATTATTCATATGAAAATTCATAATGAACTGATCAAAGCTTAGAGGGAGTGACTTAAGAATAACATCCATGGCCAAATCTTGATCAAGAGGTGAGCTAAGTTGTTCCAAGTTCTCAATGTAACCAACCATTTTGATCACATGAGGACTCACTGGATTGCCCTCTGCCAGCTTGTAGCTAACCATTTTGTATATCTCTCAGCCCTTGCTTGATTCTCAAACATGCCCTTGAGTTGTACGATCATATCGTATGCATATCTTTTCTCATATTTCTTCTGGAGATCAGAGATCATGCAGGCAAGCATGACATAGCTGAGATCAACTGAATCACTAGCATGCTTCTCATAAGCATGCTTTTTAGCGAGGGGAGAATCATCCTTAGGTTCTTTAGGGTGAGGTTCCTCTAGAATGTATTCCTTTTTCTCTTGCTTGAGAACAATTCTCAAGTTACAATACCAGTCAATAAAGTTTGTTCCTTTCAGTTGTTCTCTTTCAAGAATAGATCACAAATTGAAAATTGAAGTGCTCTTAATAGTAGAATGTGTCATGATCTACAAAATAATGCAAAGTTCAACACTATGCTATGTTTATCTTCTATCCAATAAAAGATGTTCCACTATATGTAAAAACATTCATTTTCTCTCTAATGTAATAGTGGCACAAGATCCATGTTCAATTAACTCCTAGTGAACTTTGGTATCATTGCTAGAAGTTAACTGACATAGGTAAGCAACTCTTTGCTAATCATATCACATGTAACTCTTGTTTGTTGGGGTAGCATCCAATGCCCGACGTCCAACTCCATGCCCCAAAATCTAAAACCATTTTGATAGCCTTGTTAAGCAATTCAATACTATGCATGTGGTAGTCCAACTTCAACTCTAACTGGTCAAGATAAAAGATAATACCCTACTTTGGCAGACCCACTATCGATGATCGAGAGCCTGGGTAGGTGTAGCTATTGGAAAGAGCATACATACTTAATTTTCTAAGGGAAAACTATTATAGCAAGGTAAAGATACTTATAGTGCACGAAACATGCAAGAATAGTATTATAGGAACATAAGTAAGCACCACAGGTAACCACATTGTCTATGACCTAGTATGCCTCCCTTCACATGGCGATCTCCATCTCTATGGTTCCCATCAGTGTGCTTCAAACCTCCATGAACCTGTTCTAGCCTATAACAAATAATAGCACCTATACTAGTGTTGTAGCAATTGTGTTAGCTACAGCACAAGTTTCGTATATGTGTATGGCGTGTAAAATGAACCTCGAAGGGTTCTCTCAGAAGGAGAAAAGATTTATACTGGTTCGGACCTCCCCTAAGGGATAATAGCCCTACGTCCAGTTTGTGGTGGATTTGGCATAACATGCCTCGGTGTAGTGTAGTGAGTTCCAGGGTTCTCATGGCCTTAGAGAAGCTAACCTGTTACAAGGGCTTGGCCCTGCTTTTATAGGCACGCAGGCCAAAGGAAAAGACCAAAATGCCCTCTATAGCTCATAGGCTCATAGGGGCAAAAAAGGGAAAAAGGAGCTAGCTACTGTACAAAGTGCCTTACAGCTTTACAGACGTGTCAGATAAACGTCACTTCTTGATCAGCTAAACGACATACTAGGGGCAGAGGGGCCCCTGGTATGACTTCTACACTGTAGCGAGGTGCAGATATTTTTGGGTTCAGAGTAAGGGCCAGAGTAGGGGCCGGAGCTCTTCAGGTGGAGGCCGCAAGGAAGGCTTCGAAGTACACTCCGAAGTGGGCTTTGAAGTATACTCCGAACTGAACTCCGAACTGGGTTCTCGGAGACTTAGCTTTGAAACAGCTAAAAAGGGATCCGAAGACTGGCTCCGGGGAGCTCCGAAAGGAACTCAAAGGTTAACTCCGAACAGAACTCGAAGGTTAACTCTGAAGTTAGCCCGGAAGATAACTCCAAAACTAGCCTGAGACTTTGCTTCAGCAAACTTCAAAGGGATCTTGGGGGCTTCGCTCCGGAGGGCTCCGAAGGGGTTTGGAGGCCTCGCTCCAGAGGGCTTCGAAGTGAACCTTGGGACTTAGAAATAGCTTCTTCAGATATGGACATGCTTCGACAGTGTTGGGCTCCAGGCCGAAGGCTGTCGGAGGGCAACGTCATTTGGCCCCTGTTCAAGGGAAAACTTATTCCCCCAACAGTAGCCCCTCGCTTGCAGGCCTTCGAATTGCGCAGGTAATAAATGTCTGTGTCAGTTGTCAAAATGACCTCAGGGAGATCGATTGACTCTGCAACGACTATAAAATTGACCGTTAGAGTGCGCTACGTCTAGTTGTGGTGGATTTGGCATGGTATGCCCTAGTATGGAGCAATGATTCCATGGTCTCTTGGCCCCCTGGAGCGTGTGTCCCTGTTACAAGGGCTTGGTCCTGCTTTTATAGGCGCGCAGGCCAAAGGAAAAGACCGGGATGCCCCCTATGAGCCCTAGGCTCACAGGGGCAGAGAGGGAAAAAAGGGCTAGCTACGGTACAAATGTACTTTGCAGCTTTATAGCTTTACAGGCGTGTCAGGCTGCGCCAGGCTTTTGACCAGCTAAACGACATACCAGGGGCGGCGGGGCCCCTGGTATGGCCTACACTTAGATATTTCTTGAGCTTCGAAGTAGGGGCCGGAGCCTTTCTGGCAAAGGCTGTGAAGAGGGCTCCGAGGTGTACCCCGAAAGGGGCTTCGAAGCACGCCCCGAGCAAGGCTCCGAACAAGGCTCCGAATTGGGTTCCCCCGAACTGGGCTCCCGGAGGGCAGCCTCCGGCATCCTTCGCCCGGAGGGTGGCCTCCGGTGTCCTGCGCCCGAATGGTGGCCTCCGGCGTCCTGCGCCCTATGGGTGGGCCCGAACTGGGGGCTCTGAGCCGGACCCCCGATCTAGGGGCTCCGAAGCTGCAGGCTCCGAAGGGCTCCTTGGGACTTGAAAACAACTCTTAGCGAGGAAAACAAGCTCCGACGGCACTGGGCTCTGGGCCGAAGGCTGATGTCATTTGGCCCCTGTTCAAGGGAAATATATTCCCCCAACAGTAGCCCCTCGCGTGTAGGCCTTCAGGATGAAGGGGTGCGCGTGCCCTTAGGACAAATGACTTGCAAAATACAAATTCGGATAAAACATGCCTTCGGAGCTCGGACCGAAGGTGACCTCGAAAACTGCAGGAAATAAATGTCTGCGCTAGTTTGTCAGAAAGTCTTCGGGAGCCCAAACGGCTCCGCAACGGCTAGAAAGTTACCGTTACCCTGCGCTGGGCCGCTTCGCCTTCGCTGGAGGCCCACTTGGCGGTGGGTTCGGCCCACGACTGTTAGAATTCTTACCGCGCCTATAAATAGAGGTTTACCACATGCAGCTTTGGCACGCTCTCATTTGCTTCCTTCTCACTGCCTTACAACCTTCGCTCTCTTCTTTCTAGCTTCGCGTAGAGCACCCTTCCCTAGCTTTAGCCCTTCGCCAGCTTTAGCCCTTCGCGCCGAAGTTCCGCCGAGATGTCGAAGAAGGCCGTGGCGAATCCCTTGGCCTTGGGCCCGAGCTCGAGCTCCGCCCAAATGCAAGCGGTAGCGGCTGCAGCGGTGAAGCCTCCGCCTAGGCGGCTGGGACCGAGGGATATTCGGACGCCCTCCGACAAGTTCGAGCAGACCTTGGAGATGAGGGCTTCGATCTCGACGGAGGAGTCGGTCCGGAGGGCCTGCGAAGGGAGGGTCGCAGTGAAGATCTAGCTTCAGGTCCCGGAGAAGTCGGAGGTCGTGCCGAGGCCTCGGGCTGACGAAGTGGTGGTCTTCGAAGCCTTCTTCGAAGCCGGCCTCAGGCTGCCAGCAGTGGGGATGCTGAGCGAAGTCCTCAAGGCTTACAACCTTGAGCTTCCTCAACTTTCGCCCAACGCGGTGGTGAGGTTGGCTGTCTTCGAATGGGCCATGAGGGCCGAGGGCTGCGAGGGCCGCACAGATGTCTTCGTCGCCCTCCACGATGCCAACTGCCAGCCGAAGCCGAGGGAGGGGACATACCACGTCAAGAGGGCGCTGGCCTTCGGCAGCGCCAACTTCCAGCTCCGGAAGGAGTTACAGGACGCCTTCCCGGCGAGGGCTGTAAACAACAAGTGGTATTCAAAGTGGGATCAGGAGTGGTTATACGCCTCCGTCGGCGCGAACTCCCCCCTTCGGAGTACCAATGCCCACATATTGTACCGACGCGAAGGGGTGGTGAAGACCAGCGACGACATCCTTCGCTCGAGGATCTTGCTGTTCCGGAGAGTGGCGGCGAAGATGAGTATGAGGGACCTCGCGAAGGAGTTCATCACCCTCCGGCTCAGCCCCCTCGCGCGCTCCTGGCTGGAGGGGCTCTTCCAGGCTTCGGGTCGAGGGGAACTTAGTGAGTTGGCCTTCGACCGCTTCTGTAAGGCTTCGCAATCTCTTCGCCTTTTATACTTCGTAGATTTTTCACTTCTAACTTTAAACCTTTCATGCAGCCGACCTCGAAATGAGGACTCCGGAGGAGGCCACCGCGGCGGCGGATCGAGTCATTGGGACTCCGACCCCCGAGGAGCAGACCCAGCGCCTCACACTGGTGGGGTCCTGGGAGTGCTGGAATAGAGTATGGACCGCGCTCGACCTCGGAGGGCTCCCTGCTCTGCCGGACTTTGCCCACCTGACTACCTCATCGGCTGGAGCCAAGAGGAAGAGGGGGGACGAGGACGAACCGGATGCTCCGGGGCCTTGTCTAGAAGTCCCCGCGGCCGAAGTCTCTAACCCGGGGGAGGTTGCGGCGAAGCCCGCAACTACTCCGACCTCCAAGAAGGCAGTGAAGCCCCTGGCGGCGAAGCCTTCGGCGGTGGAGGCCGACGCGCATACTCCCGCCGCCAAGGAGGCCACGGATGCCCCGGCGGAACCAACTTCGGGCGCGAAGGTGGATGCGCCAGCTTCGCAGCGAAGGAGCTGGAGGGCACACTTAGCCCCTCCTTCCTTCCAAGAAATCTCCGACGAAGGTAAACCCTTTTTGCATGCTTCTCTTCAATATGCGGATCTTGACTTGGCTCCCTGCAGAGGATGAAGACGATGCGAGGCCCACCGTGACGAAGTCGGTAGGCAACGCCGGATCGAAGCCCGCCGATGCGAAGCCCATGGAAGCTTCGAGCAGCAGCGGCAGTAGCAGCGGCAGCGGCAGCGATTCGGAGTCCGAGAGTACTTCGTCCGATGACTAAGGCAGCAGAGGCCGCGAGGTCCCTCGAAGCGACGAAGATGTCGATGTGGTGGCTTGAGCCCCGCCTCGCCGAAGCCCGCGCAGCGACCGTGGTAGTGATTCACCCCTTCAAGCCGAGGGAGGGCGTGACGGAGGCGGCGATCCACGGCTTCCGCGAGGCTTGTGCTTCTGCGGAGGCAGGGGACTTGGTGGCCCAACTTAGCCACTTGGACCCCACGGATCTCTTCGTCAGCTCGAACGAAGTCCTTATGCGGGTGAGCGAAGCCCCTTGCAGCCTCGAACTATATTTTAGCCCTTGGTTAATACTTATGATTTCTTGACTTCATGCAGGCCTTCGCACTGAACGCAGCAGCTTCGACTTCTGCCGACAGGCGGATGGAGCGCCTCGCAGAGGAGAAGGAGGCCCTTCGCCGCGAAGTCTCGGAGGAAGCCGAGAAGCGGAGGCGAGCCGAGGCTTCGGCTGCTGAGGCGAAGGCTGAGGCCGACAAGGCTAAGGAGGCCTTGGCCTCGGAGATGGCTCGGCTCCGCGCGGAGCTCCAGGCTTCGAAGGACGCCGAAGCTCGGCAGGCGAAGGAGAATGCTTCGCTCCGCCAACGGGCCCGGGGTCTTGAAGACTTCGTCGTGGCCAATCTTGGCGAAGCCACCCAGAGCCTGACCGCGGTCCTTGAGTTAATAGGGACCGAGTGCCGGGCTCCGGACTTTGGCGATCAGGATCCGATTGGGGACCGCGTCGATTTCTTGAAGACTGCGGTTTCGATAGCGGAGGAAGCGCTGACGGGCTTCGCTCTCATGGCCGGCCGAGTCGCGGGCCAAGGGGTGTTGCACATGCTTCACGAAGCGGGGTGCACTCACATTCAGGCAGCAACCTCCGTGACCCCGGTGGTCTTCGGGGGTCCGCACTTGGTAACGCCTCCAGCGGAAGTTCGCGGAGCCTGGCGGCGGCTACAGGAACCCTGGAAGGAGCAAGGATGCGAAGCAGTCCTCAGCCTCTAGAAGGCCCTTCGACACCGCCGATCCAAAGCGCCTGCTGTGTACAATAAGCCTTCGACTTCGACACCTCCGCCTCCGAAGGTGTAGATCTCCTTAGGCCTTTTGTAATACTTAGCTGCAGGCTTGTAAAAACTTTATCAGCTTATTAATATGAATGGGGGGGTCTTTTTATACCTGCCCAGGCTCAGCCTTCGAGTGTAGACCTCGAAGTGCTCGAGGACTCCGAAGAACTTCAACAGTTGTGGGCGGTCCTCGAAGTAGCTAGGTCCGAAGGTCCCCCTCGGTTTAAGCTTCCGAGGGGGCCTAACGGCGAAGCCATCTCCAAAGTAGCTCAGGATTTGCTAGCAGCTGTGAAGACGGAGTACCTTCAGGGTTCTTTGTTTTTACCTTCACGGACGGTCTTAGCGGGTGACGAAGCCTTAGACTTTTCTGCCTTTGATACGGCACCGCCTGCTTCGCTAACTTGGAGTGACCTGCAAAGTGGAAGACGAGGTCCGCGGGCTTCGGAGCCTGGATGAACCAGACATGGGAGAGCGGGCTCCGACGAGGCTTCGTCCAGCCGAGGGGGCCCTGGCCGAAAGAGAGGCAAGCGAGGGTTCGGGCCTCGCACATGATTCTTCTTAGGCTTAGACACAGACTACTCGTAGTTTGCTCTCGAAGTATATCTGTAACACACTTCTCAATTGTCATTTAATAAATGGATTATATTTGCATACTTTGTTTGTATGCTTCGCATTGTTTGGCTTCGAACGTTTTAGCTTGTTACGCTCGTACAGCGTATTACATTCGCGCGCCTCGCATACATTCTTCCCCCCTTTGCTCGTGGCAGCTAGGGACTTAGCCGTTGCTGGCGCAGGCAAAAAATAAAGGATGCGAAGGGTGCGCTTTTGGCGGCTTCGACGCATGAAGTTTTATTTGAGCGAAGGCCCCTTCTGGGCTTCGAACGCTTTAGTTTGGTGCGAAGCAGGGATTCGGCTGCTCGGAATTTCATTGAGCGAAGTCCTCCTTTGGGCTTCGAACATGCTAGCTTGGTGCGAAGCAAGGCTTCAGCATCACCAAATTTAGCGAAGCGTGCTTCAGCATGCTAGGATTTGGATGCTGTGCGTGAGCGAGGCTCTGAAACGCACCTAGATTTTAGCGAAGTATGACTTCGAGACGGTTAGGCGTATATTATATGAACACGCGAAGCAAGGCTTCGGAGCGTGTTTGGATAATGAAGCAAGGCTTCGGAACTTGGTCCTGTAATGAGAAGGATATTTGGTGTGGATTCACCGAACCTGTGATAATGTGAGCCACCTTCAACTCTGAGCCACCTTCGACTCTGGGCCACCTTCGACCCGGGGATGCATCAGGCCGGAGCCTGGAATCCCGGACTTGCCGAGCCGTCGCTCGGAAGTCTCAAAGCCCACTGCTACGGGCCCGGAGGCGCTGTGTAGCCTTCGGAGGGGCGCTCCGGATTTTGTAAGGCGAAGCGAGGCTTCGGATTTTAAATATGGCGAAGCAAGGCTTCGGGTTTTTGATTAGGCGAAGCAATGCTTCGAATTTTCCTCAATAAGATGGGGCAGAAGTTTGCTTTGAAGGCGAAGCAGGGCTTCGAACTTCAAGGCGAAGCTGGGCTTCGAATATATATCAAGTGATCGCGACATTGTACATCGAAGTAGTACTTCAGATAGTAGACATACCTCGCGAAGTAGTTGAAGGATGGCCTCGTAGCTTTCGGGGCTTCGGCGACCTCTGACATGTGTAGCGGAGCCCCTTGCTGGAGGGTGGGCTCCGGTATGTGAATGATGGAGGAAGGCAAAGACGGCCTTCGAGCTGCACCCGAAGCCCCTTGCTGGAGGGTGGGCTCCGGTATGTGAAGGATGGAGGAAGGCGAAGATGGCCTTCGAGCTACACCCGAAGCCCCTTGCTGAAGGGTGGGCTCCGGTATGTGAAGGATGGAGGAAGGCGAAGATGGCCTTCGAGTTGTACCCGAAGCCCCTTGCTGGAGGGCGCGCGAAGCGAGAAAGCTTCGAAGCTCCCCCCTCAGGCATGCTTCGAGTTACAGACAGTGGTAGAGAACTTAGCTTTTAGTACTAAGTTCCCCACGGACGACGCCAACTGTTGGAACAATTGCGTTAGTTCCAGCAGGTTTTTATGTGGTGGAGTGTGATGTGGAGAATGAACCTCGAAGGGTTCTAACAGAGGGAGAAAAAGGTTTATACTGGTTCGGGCCTCTCTTGAGAGATAATAACCCTACGTCTAGTTGTGGTGGATTTGGCATGGTATGCCCTAGTATGGAGCAATGATTCCAGGGTCTTTTGGCCCCCTGGAGCGTGTGTCCCTGTTACAAGGGCTTGACCCTGCTTTTATAGGCGTGCAGGCCAAAGGAAAAGACCGGGATGCCCCCTATGAGCCCTAGGCTCACAGGGGCAGAGAGGGAAAAAAGGGCTAGCTACGGTACAAAGGTACTTTGCAGCTTTACAGGCGTGTCAGGCTGCGCCAGGCTTTTGACCAGCTAAACGACATACCAGGGGCGGCGGGGCCCCTGGTATGGCCTACACTTAGATATTTCTTGAGCTTCGAAGTAGGGGCCAGAGCCTTTCTGGCAAAGGCTGCAAAGAGGGCTCCGAGGTGTACCCCGAAGGGGGCTTCGAAGCACGCCCCGAGCAAGGCTCCGAACAAGGCTCCAAACTGGGGTCCCCCAAACTAGGCTCCCGGAGGGCGGCCTCCGGCATCCTTCGCTCGGAGGGTGGCCTCCGGCAACCTGCGCCCGGAGGGCGGCCTCCGGCGTCCTACGCCCTATGGGTGGGCCTGAACTGGGGGCTCCGAGCCGGACCCCCGATCTGGGGGCTCCGAAGCTGCAGGCTCCGAAGGGCACCTTGGGACCTGAAAACAACTCTTAGCGAGAAAACAAGCTCCGACGGCACTGGGCTCTGGGCCGAAGGCTGTCGGAGGCTGACGTCATTTGGCCCCTGTTCAAGGGAAATATATTCCCCCAACAGGCGCGAACTCTCCCCTTTGGAGTACCAATGTGCTTATTTCTTACTGTCGTGAAGGCGTGGTGAAGACGAGCCCCGACACCCTTCGCTCGAGAATCTTGCTCCTTCGGAAGGTGGCCGCAAAGATGAGCATGAGGGACCTCGCGGAGGAGTTTATCACCCTCCGGCTCAGCCCCCTTGCGCGCCTTTGGCCGGAGGGCCACTTCCAACCTTCGGGCCGAGGGGGCCAAAACGAAGTGGCAACAGAATGCCTTGGTAATACTTTGAAGCCTTTCCACTTTCATACTTCGCCAAAAGACTTTGCTCTGACTTGGAATCTTGATGAAGCCGCTCTTGAAGTGAGGACTCCTGAGGAAGCCATCATGGTGGTGGAGCGTGTTGTCGGGGCCCCGACATCTGAGGAGCAGGCCCAACGGCTTGCTCTGGTGGAGACCTAGGAGCATTGGAACAGGGTGTGGACCCTGCTCGGCGTCGAGGGGGTCCATGCTCTGCCAGACTTCTCCAATCTGGTACCTTCGACAACCGGCTCCAAGAGAAAAAGGGGGGACGACGACGAGCCCGAAGCTTCGATGGTTTGGTCGGAGGTCCCCGCGACCGAAGCCCCTACTCTAGAGGAGGCAGCGGTCGCGAACCCTCAAACAGAAGCGGAGCCAGCAGGGGCTCCGTCATCAGCTACCGAGGTGGTAGCGAAGACCTCGACGGTGACGACTTCGGGTGCAGAGGTTGAAGCTCTGGCTTCGCAGCAAAAGGATTGGGGGCACACATCGACCCCTCTACCTTCGAAGACATCTCCGACGAAGGTAAACACTTTAAACATACCTTTCTTTTCATATGTGGATATTGACTTGAACTTTTACAGAAGATGATGCCGGTGCGAGGCCCACCGCACCGAAGCCAGCGGAGGCCTCCGGCAGCAGCAGCAGCGGCAGCAGCAGCTTGGAGTCCGACAGCTCCTTGTCTGAAGAAGACGAAGGCAGCGGTCGCGACGAAGGGGACCCCGAAACGATGAGCACGTCGAGGTGGTGGACCGAAGCCCAGCTTCGCCGAAGCCTGTGCAGGAGGTTGAGGTAGAGGAAATTGTCCGGCCTCTACTGCCGAAGGGGGCTGTGACGGAGGCGGCCATCCATGACTTCTGTGAGGGTTGCACGGCTGCAAAGGTAGGAGGCTTGGTGGCTCAACTCAGCCACTCGCACCCCATGGACCTCTTTATCAACGCAAACGAATCCCTCATCCAGGTGAGTGAAGTCCTATGCAGCCTTCGAGTCGTACTTTGGTCTTCGATAAACACTTATGACTTTCTTGAACTCTTTCAGGCCTTCGCACTGAATGCTGCGGCGTCAACCTCTGCGGACAGGCGGATGACGCGCTTGGCGGAGGAGAGGGACGCCCTCCGACGCGAAGTTTTGATGGAAGCCGAGAAGCGAAGGTGGGCCGAAGCCTCAGCCGAGGCGGCGAGGGCCGAGGCTGACAAGGCAAGGGAAGCCTTGGCCTCGGAGACCGACAGGCTCCGAGCAGAGCTTCGAGCTGCGAAGGATGCCGGAGCCCAGCTGGCGGAGGAGAACTCCAAGCTTGGCCAAGCTGGCCACTGCCTTCAAGACTTCGTCGTTGCCAATATCGACGAAGCCACTCTGAGCCTGACCGAGGTCCTAGAACAAATAGGGACCGAGTGTCGGGCTCCAGACTTCGTTAGTCAGGATCCCATTGGGGACCGCGTCGATTTCTTGAAAGTGGTGGCTGCGACGGCGGAGCAATCCTTGAAGGGCTTCGCCTTGATGGCCGGCCGAGTGGCGGGTCAAGGGGTGTTGAAAATGCTTCACGATGCGGGGTGCAACCACCTCGAAGCAGCAACCTCGGCGACTCCGGTGGCCTTCGGAGGCCAGCACCTGGTGACGCCTCCGGCTGGCGTCCACGGAGCCTAGCGACGACTTCAGGAGCCTTGGAAGGCCCAAGGCTGCGAAGCAGTCCTCGAACTTCAGAAGGCCATCCGCCTTCACCGAGCCAGGACACATGCCTCACCAGCTCAGCCTTCGACGTCGGCACCTCCGCCTCCGAAGGTGTAGATCTCCTTAGGCTCCTTGTAATTCTTAGCTGTAGGCTTGTAAAAACTTATCAGTTTATTAATATAAATACAGGGGTACTTTTATACCTGCCCAAACTCAGCCTCCGAATGTTGACTTCAAAGTACTTGAGGACTCTGAAGAACTTCGCCAATTATGGGTGGTCCTCGAGGTAGCTAGATCCGAAGGCCCTCCTCGGTTTAAACTTCCGAGAAGGCCTAACGGAGAAGCCATCCCCGAAGTAGCCCAGGAGCTGCTGGCTACCGTGAAGACGGAGCCCCTTCGGAGTTCCTCCTCGCCAGACCTAAGCTACTTCGCAGTAGACTCACGTAGCGAGGGGGTACAGCCTTCGTGAATGGCCTTGGCAAGCGATGAATCCTTAGACTTTTCTACCTTTGACACGGCACCGCCTGCCTCACAGACTTGGACAAGCCTGTAAAGTGAAAAACGAGGTCTGCGGGCTTCGGGGCATGGACGAACCGGACATGGGAGAGCAGGCTCCGACGAGGCTTCGTCCAGCCGAGGGGGCCTTGGCCGAAAGAAGGGCAAGGGAGGGTTGGGGCCTCGAGCTCGCTTTTTCTTAGGCCTAGACACAGACTACTCATAATTTTGTTCTCGAAGCATATTTGTAACACACTTCTCAATTATCATTCGATGAATGGAATTTGTTATATTTGCATACTTCGTATGCATGCTTCTCATAGTTTGATGGCTTCGAACGTTTTAGCTTGTCACGCTCGTACTGCGCATTACATTCGCACACTTCGCATACATACTCCCCCCTTGCTCGTGGCAGCTAGAGACTTAGTCGTTGCTGGTGCGGGCAATTAGGAATGCGAAGGGGTGCGCCTTTTGGCGGCTTCGGATGCTTATATTACATCGAGCGAAGGCCTCTTTTGGGCTTCGAATGCATTAATTTGGAGCGAAGCAAGGCTTCAGCGTAGCCAAATTAAGCGAAGAATGCTTCGGCATGCTTGGATTTGGATGATGTGCGTGAGTAAGGCTCCGAAACGCACTTAGATTTTAAGCGAAGCATGACTTCGAGATGCTTAATTTTTAGATTAGATCACGTCATGCGAAGTGAGGCTTTGGTGCGTGTTCAGATAACGAAGCAAGGCTTCTTGAGCTTGATCCTGTAGTAAATGAAAAGGATATTTGGTGTGGATTCACCGAACCTGCGATAAGTTGAGCCACCTTCGACTCTGAGCCACCTTTGACTCTGGGTCACCTATGACCCTGGGCCACCTTTGACCCGGGGATGCATCAGGCCGGAGCCTGGAATCCCGGACTTGCCGAGCCATCGCCCGAAAGTCTCAAAGCCCACTGCTACGGGCCCGGAGGCACTTTGTAGCCTTCGGAGGGGTGCTTCGGATTTTGTAAAGCAAAGCAAGGCTTCGAATTTTAAATAAGGCGAAGCAAAGCTTCAGGTTTTTTATAAGGTGAAGCAAGGCTTCGAATTTTTTTAAAAGGAAACAAGGCTTTGATTTCAAAATGCGAAGCATAGCTTCGGTTTTAAAACGCGGAGCGAGGCTTTGACTTTTAACGAGATAGATCAGAAGTTTGCTTTAAAGGTGAAGCAAGGTTTCAACTTTAAGGCGAAGCAGGGCTTCGAATTTATATTAATGTAATTGCAGATTGGTACATCGAAGGGATGCTTCGGCAGTGTACATACCTCGTAAAGTGGGTGGAAACTTGCCTCGTAGCCCCTGGGGCTTTGACGGCCTTCGACATGTGAAGCGAAGCCCCTTGCTAGAGGGTGAGCTCTGAAGCGCGAAGGCCTTCGAACTGCACCCGAAGCCCCTTGCCGGAGGGTGCGCGAAGCAAGAAAAGCTTCGAAGCTCCCCCCTCAAGCGCACTTCGAATTGCAGACAGTGGCAGAGAACTTAGCTTTTATGACTAAGGTCCCCACGGACGGCGCCAACTGTTGTAGCAATTGTGTTATCTACAGCACATGTTTCGTATATGTGTATGGTGTGTAAAATGAACCTCGAAGGGTTCTCTCAGAATGAGAAAAGATTTATACTGGTTCGGACCTCCCCTAAGAGATAATAGCCCTACGTCCAATTTGTGGTGGATTTGGCATAACATGCCTCGGTGTAGTGTAGTGAGTTCCAGGGTTCTCATGGCCTTGGAGAAGCTAACCTATTACAAGGGCTTGGCCCTACTTTTATAGGCACGCAGGCCAAAGGAAAAGACCAAAATGCCCTCTATAGGTCATAGGCTCATAGGGGCAAAAAAGGGAAAAAGGAGCTAGCACTGTACAAAGTGCCTTACAGCTTTACAGACGTGTTAGATAAATGTCACTTCTTGATCAGCTAAACGACATACTAGGGGCAGAGGGGCCCCTAGTATGACTTCTACACTGTAGCGAGGTGCAGATATTTTTGGGTTTGGAGTAAGGGCCGGAGTAGGGGCCAGAGCTCTTTAGGTGGAGGCCGCAAGGAAGGCTTTGAAGTACACTCCGAAGTGGGCTTCGAAGTATACTCTGAACTGAACTCCGAACTGGGTTCTCGGAGACTTAGCTTTGAAACAGCTGAAAAGGGATCCAAAGACTGGCTCCGGGGAGCTCCGAAAGGAACTCGAAGGTTAACTCCGAACGGAACTTGAAGGTTAACTCCGAAGTTAGCCCGGAAGATAACTCTGAAACTAGCCTGAGACTTTGCTTCAGCAAACTTCAAAAGGATCTTGGGGGCTTCGCTCTAGAGGGCTCCGAAGAGGTTTGGAGGCCTCGTTCCAGAGGGCTTCAAAGTGAACCTTGGGACGTAGAAATAGCTTCTTCAGATATGGACATCGCCGCTGTGATCGCTGTCGGTCATGAAGCAGAGGCCGGTGAAATCCCGTCCCTTCTTGTCCTTCTTCTCTTCCTTCCTTGGGGACTCCTCCTCCTCATCAGAGCTTGACTCCTCAGTTGAGAAAGTGTCGATGTCGCTGAGAGCAACAACAAATGCTCTGGAAGCGGCTTTGGCTACCTTCTTAGCCACCTTGTCGCGCTTGCCCTTCACAAAGGGTTTCCTCTCCTTTTTGTGGTATTTGAGGCGCTCACTCTCATCTCTCCTTTTGAGCTTAGGATAGTTGGCCTTGATGTGAGAAGTGTCGCCACACTCAAAACAACCACTAAAACCACTTCTTCTCTGATCCCGTCTCTCATGGTGAAAACGGGTGAACCTTCTAACAATGAGAGCAAGCTCATCATCATCCAGAGTATCCACCTGCTCCTTAGTGACGGAGACCAGGGAGGACAAAGCAAAACCATCTGCAAGAACACAAGTGCCTGAAGTGCTTGGTTCTGTAGTGGTGCCACGGCTAGTGCTAGAAACTAGTGCCAATGGCTGTGACAAAGAGTTCCTATGCACCGCAAGAGATGCCTTGGCAATCTTTGTGGACTTCAGCTTGCTGAAGAGCTCATCACGGGTCAATGTGTCATAACCTGCGGACTCCTCAATGCTGGATATCTTCACTTCCCATATGCTACGGTCAAGAGCATAGAGAAGCTTGATAGCCTTATCATGATCATTGTAAGCAAGCGTCTCGTTGGACCGCAAGTTACTCACTATCGCATCAAAGTGAGAAAACATGGCATCTATAGATTCACTAGGTGCCTGCACAAACAGCTGATACTATTGATTGTATGTGCTTTGGCACCTGGCCTTAATCTGTGTAGAGCCCTCATGAAAAATAGTGAGTGTAGTCCAAATCTCCCTAGCTGTCCTAAGGTGCTGCACCCTATCAAACTCACTCCGACTCAAACCAATGAACAGTATGTTTCTAGCTTTGGAGTTAGAATTATACTGATCTTTTTCTGTTTGGGAGGTGCGGGTTTCAGGGATTGAGTATTGTGAGTCCACAATCTCCCAAATTGCATTTCCTTGGCTTAACAAGTAAGCTTCCATGCGCACCTTCCAGTATGCAAAATCAGTCCCATCGAACAGAGGTATTTACTAACTCTATCCATGTCGCCAAAAGATCACAAAACCGGTTAAGGTCAACTGGTGATCTTAACCCGCTCTGATACCAATTGTTGGACCGAAAACGGCGACTAGAGGGGGGTGAATGGGAGCTTTTAAATTTTCAGGCTAAAAATAGCCTTCTATTTTAATTCTGTCTTCTGCGGAACAGGCTTCGAACACACCCTTCGGAGGTCTGGCTCGGAGGTATTTCACAGCTCCGAAACCAGGCTTCGCGAGGAGCAAAAGTTCGAAGTCAAGAAGACTTCGCTCCACCCACAAAACCAAAAACTCAACTCTGCTAAGTCAGTGCAGGCTCCGCACAGTAGGTGCCTTTGAGCAGACTTCGCACTTCACCCTTCGCAGAAGATGGTTTCCCTCTACGGATTTTGACCCGATACTCTGCACTAGCAACTGGTACTAGGCTTCGACAGGGAGGAACACAGGCTTCGATTTAAGCCACCCACAGTGCTTCGCTATTAATTAGAGAGGACTAGCCTCCAGTTTACACAGAGCGAACTCACACTGAAAATAACACACTTCGCACAAACAGATTTCTCACACACTCCTCCAAAGACACCCTAGTGCACAAACTTGAAACAGGAAGAATTGGAGCACAAAGAAATCAAATCATGCAGTACAAAGCTAGCATACAAGTTCAAGCAGTAAATGGAAAACAGAATCAAAGTTTCATTGCTTGAACAGGGAACACAAAATGAACTCACGGACTGAATACAGAAGTATGGTGGCTAGCACGGGAGTTCTAAAATGGCTGCTCAAAGTGTTACTCAGGCCTAGCCAGCCTTCACTATTTATAGGCACTATTCAGTCCTATGAATAGACTACTTTACCCCTAGGGTTTACACTAATTTTGTCTCATCAGAACAGGGGGTGCAGAAGGTAGTCTACTTTATTTGGAGGCTTCTTTTGTCAGCTTCACAGAGGAGACAACATCAGCTTTTGCAGAGCAGACACGATCAGCCTTTGCAGTTTTGGAATCTTCTAAAGCCCCCCTTCGCACGCGAGGAGTATGGTAGCTTCGGCGAGAAGCCTTGAGCCTGACGGCCTTCGCTTCACCGAAGTCAGCCTTCGATACAGCGACGGTTTTGAGCTGAAGCCGTCAAAGCCCTTGAGCCTTCGCGCCATCATCTCCGGAGTGGACCACCATGGCTTCGCAGCTACTCCCAGCTCAAACTCCATCAGTCTGTGTACCGAAGCCATGCATGGCCGAAGTACCTCAAGTCAGCCACACTCTGAAGCCCACCTTCGGAGTACCACCCTTCGAATCCCTTCTTTGTCCAAGGCCTCCACATGAAGCATTCAATGAGCACTTCATCGCAGTGTCTCTCCCTGAGCACACTCCTCGACGAACCTCACCCGGACCATGCCTTCAATGCACCTTGACTTCTAAGACCTTCGTCGGGTGAACCTTCGAGTGCCTCCCTCTAGAGCACACTTCGAATGCCTTGCCTCATTGTTGAGGACTTTGTCCACCATACTCCAAAGTCACTCCATTCGGAGTACCCTTCGAAGTGTTTCGCCTCGGAGGACTTCGTCTCAGGTTACCTTCAATCGAAGCTATGCTCCGCATTTTCTGCCTTCGCCTGGCGCACCTTGACTCGAGGACCGACCTCGACCCCACGCAGCCTTCATTACCGAGCTCCCCACTAGTCTGGCATCAAGCCTCCTGCTTGACCCAGGTTCACTTGTTGCGAACCATTCGTCGCCTCCGAAGTCACCTGCTCACCATAGACAAACAGACAAGTGTATCCAGTACCCCGGAGGCCTCTCCGGGTAAACAACCTTCGACACACACTCCAGTGTACCTCCGAAAGTACTTAACCCTTCGGTATGACCAAGTCATCATGTACTGTCAGACCCCTCTGATAGTCACACTCCACTGCAACAGCCACAGCAACCGAACCCACCGAACCCTTCAGTGAAAGACCCTCTGAACCCCTTTCGGAGGGACACATTCGAATCTAGAGGATAAAATATGTCAATCACTCATCACAAACTCTGAAACTGTTGATAGCAAAAAATGGCAGTAATGGCTAGATTATCAAAATATCAATTTTTGGTGATTTGGGCCAAAAGTACACATGTCCAGGGTCTGTCTGAAGCCCTACAGGGCCGAAGTACATTGAGCTATGGGCTCCAAAAGCCTCTAGCCAGCCCATGGGCTTCGGCCAGGAAGCCTTCGGAGGTGTGACACCCCAAATTTTCAAAACAATAAAAATATTATTAAATTCAATTTCTTGGAATTATTATTTCTGAAAATACTTTTAATACTCCTTTATACCCTTTTGAACTACAACATAGAGTAGATGACCAAACCAGGACCTGGAAATTTTTGTATAAACTCCCAAAGCCAAGAAATATTTTTGAGGATTTTTATAAATTTTTATCAACCTTGGAGGTAGCCCTAATATTTTAATCTAATTCCTGGAATTATTTTTATTCAGAAATGTATTAAAACAGTAATGGGCTCCCCTCCCTCCATTCTCTCTCTCCCGGTCGGCCCAGCCCACTCCACCCGCGCGCTCGGACTGACAACCGGACCCCACCTGTCGGCGCCGAATTCCTCCCCTCACGCGCGCACCCGACACCGCGGCCCCACCTGTCAGCCCTCCCACTCGCTCGCTCGCGCCCGCTGGCCAGTGGCCCCTGCCTGTCAGACCCCGTCGTCAACCTCGCGCCACCGCCCCCAAATCGCGCCGGCCGACGACCTCGCCCTCGGATCCGCCTCGCCGGCCCGTCTCCCATTAAATTGCCGCCATTACTCGGTCCCCCGCGTCGCGCCCGACCGTTTCCCCCCGTTAAAACACGCCTTTAAGCCACGGGATCACCGCTGCCGTGCATGGCCGAGCCCTCGCCGGCGAATAAAACCTCCCCCTCGGCTTTCCTTGCATGCAACCCTCGCCGATGCCACTATTTAAGCCCCTGACCTCTACCGCGTTCGACCCCCACGACCATTCACAGCAAGAACGAACAGAATGCTCCCCTCTTCGGTTTTAACACCTCACCGCCGCTCCTACTCCGGTCGCCCCTCGCCGTCGCTAGAGACCTCCTCCGCCCTAGCCAACCACACCATTGTGACCGCAAGGACGCCTACGACCCCGGCCGCACCTCCACCGTCCACGAACCTCGCCGGAACGCCGTCGCCGAGAAGGACCCGAGAACACCTCGCCGTCTACCCTCGTCGCCGACCGCGCCCCGTCGACCCCTCGCCTCGCCTAAGGTACCATCGTGACCACCGTAGCACCCTCTTTCCATTTCTAGGCTTAGCTAGGGCTGCCGTCGCTCGCCGTGGCCCCTGGCCTGCTCGCCGTCGTCGGAGAAGATGACCGGCACGGGTCGAGTACCCGTGCCGTGTCGGATTCCATCCCGACCGCACGATCGCGATCGAGCGGTGCTAGTTGTCCCACGTACGCGATCTAATCCGCCCCGTCGGATCTGGTCAAAGCGTTACGTTTTAATCTCGCGCGTTGATTTTCATTTAAACCCGGTGTGCGATCTCGTGCGTCCACGTGGTACCCCTTCGAACGTTTTAATCCTGGCCGTCCGCGTTAACTTACGCGCCCCGCCTCGCCCTCACGCGTCGGATCTGGATCCGACGGTCCAGATCGACTCGGCGCACGCGCACAGTGCGCGGGTTCACCGTGAGCCTGGCTCACCGTGGACCCGAGAGGGTTTAAAATTTAAAATAAATTCCAGAAAAGGTTTAAAACTTGTAAAATTCATATCTGGCGCATTTGAACTCTAAAAATTGCCATTCCAATTTTAGAAAATTCATAATATTATTCTCTACATGTTTATACAATAAAAACAGTAGGTTTACATTAGACATTTCATGTTTATTTAAATGAATGTTTAAATACCCTTAGGTTAAAAATGTAAAATTTAATTATTTAAATTCCAGTAAAATTTATATTTATTTCTTGATGATATGAACAGATCACTAAGTTTTCTATGAAGCTTTCATTTTTAGAGAACTTAAAAATGAGAATAACCCCTTTTAAAACCCCTTTCTAAAAAGGACTACTTTTTAAATTCCTTTAAAATTTATTTATAAAATAAACCACAGAATCTTAACCATTGAATTTATCTTATTTATAATCACACCAACTTTAACTTATGAGCTTATAATGTAATGTTGTATTGTTTGATTGAATGTTGTGCTCTTTTTATTTTACCTTACTATATCAACAAGACTACGACGTCGCCGAGGAGCCGGAGTACTTCCCCGAAGTCCCTCCCTCTCCTTTTGCTGAACAAGGCAAGTCACCAAACCAATCTTTTGAGCATATTGAACCCATGTTTGATTAAACTATCGCTAAAACACATAGGTTATACATGCATTAGTCTAATGAACCCCTACAATATATTTATTTAGGATCCCCCGACCTTGATGTGCAACCCAAGCCATGCTATCTTGCCTAACCTCCTTGTCACCATATGATCAATGATATTAGCTAGTGTCCAATGTATTGACACGATCGCTATAGGATAAAAATGAGTCGTAGCAAAATGGTTCTATTATATTATCCCCGTTACTTCTTATCCTTGGAAATTCCGTTGGTGATGAGTTATGGTTGTGAGTGTGTGCATGGTGGGTTCCGGGTGCAAGCTAGGGCATTGGTCGGTAGCACCCGGGGCACTATAAGGACCGGTCTGAGGGATCCGTTGCAATACACTTACGTACTAACCACAAGTCTAGTGGGTAAGTCCTAACTAAGGTATGGGTTGTTCCAAACCGAGGCCACCATTTGGAGATGGGTCAAGTTGCACCTGCGGGTGACTTGTACCAATGTGGCGCAAAAGGGGGTGCGACGTTAGCCGGGATGCGGCCCGGCTCCCCGGCGAAACCTAGAGCGGGTGGTTATCGCTTGGAACATCTCATATTGAGGTTTTGGCACGAGTTCCCGTGAAATGGGTCATCTCGTTTGGGATGAGTGCGTGCCTTGTGGGTACAGTAGTACACCTCTGATCAGAGTCTTAAATCTTTTCGAAAAGCCGAGCCCACGGTCAAGGGCGGGTTGCGTGACATCCCCTAGTTAGCTTACTTTGAGTATGAATGTGCATGATGGATTGACATGTAAGGACCATTGAGCGAGGTGGGGCTGACTGTACCCCTCGAGTTAGTTGATGTTGATGATGTTCATGTTTACTTTCCGCATGATTAAAATATGATTACACTAAATGCAATAACTGCAACTGCACTTTCCGCAATGTTAGCCATTATCCTTCCTTGTTTATTATCCTGCATTATTATTTGCATTTGCGGTGGCTTGTTGAGTACTTTTTGTACTCATACCCGTTGGACCCCACAGAGGATGCTTACTTCGAAGACGGTCTGGAGTAGCGACCCAGTCGGGAAGAAAAATCCTGAAGAAGATGTTCGTCATGCCGTTTTCTAATTATTTTACTTTACTGTTTTTATTAAAACAATGATGTAATAAATATGGTCTGCGTACCATGAACACTGTCGTATGTACGATTGTCGCATGATGAACCTCTTGTATTATTGTTTTTCTTATGAAATTCAATAATGTCTCGATTTGTTAAATCGGGGCGCTACAAGATGGTATCAGAGCCGACTCGACTGTAGGAAGCCAAACAGACCCGCCTAGCCATTAGCCACAGGAAATTATTTCTCGAAAATCTACTTCATAAACTTTGTTCCTCTCCTCACTTTTATTCAACTTGCTGTTTTGTAGATGCCTGTCTACCAAGTCCACAGTTACTGCCGCCACTACGAGGGTTTCGTCCGGGAGCTCCGTATGATGCTCACCTTCCTCGGGTTCCTCTTCGAGCCCAAATTTCAAGGAGTATACCCTGACGAGTTCGCCGGGCCTTGCGATGTCTCCCTCACCGTCCACGGCTCCGGAGAACACCTGCCGCCCTACACCACAGCACTTGGAGGCCCGACTTTCGACGTCGCGTGCCAACGAGTCGCCCTTCAGGCCCTCATGGAGCTGAGGATGATCTACGACGATCGTCTTCAGAACTCGTCCTTCCGGCTCGTGCCGAAGCGCACTCCCGGAGCCCACCGTAGCATCTACCTCGGAGTTCACTCCGTGCGTGATCCGGTCATGGCCCGGCAGTCGCGTCTTCTACAGGCCATGGATGATCTCCACACCGAGGCGGTGCTCGACGCCGACGAGCACCATGAGGTGGTTGAGTTCCTTCGTGAAGAAACGAAGAACTTGATCCAGCAGAACGGCGAGTTGCAGCGCAAGATTATGCAGCTGCAGAAGGATATAGCAGAGATGGTTCCTCTTCTTCCAAGGAAGAGGAAGCCCATCCGTGAGCCCCTCCCTCGCCCCAAGAGGATCCCGCCGCGACCCTCCCCCGCCAGGCCCTCTACCAGCGCCCCTCCTCCACGCCCCGGCCTCGTCTCCGACTCCATCATCGAGAATTTTCTCGAGCCCACCATCCCTTCGGAGCCGCGTACTCGTGGTTCCGAGAGCACGGAGACCGCCTCCGGTGGCGAGTAGGCGTTAGGAGTCGCTATTTAAAATAAAAAGCATTATTTTGTATGTGGTGCTACCCACGACGAGTGTGTTGTGGGTAGAATAAGAACTTGATTGTAATGAACATTTTTACCACTTAAATTATATACTTGAACTACTCTTGTTAATTGTGTTCTCAACTTTTTGCCTTATAACCTTATGAATTCAGAAGATGGCCGACCACCAGAACACCGGCTCCAACAATGGAGCAGGAGGAAGCCGTGATGCGCCTGAGGGTGTTGTGCCCAACTGGGGTGCAACGGGCCCGCGTCAATCTGGGTCGCCTTCCGCCAACCACCCCACCTTGGCGGAGATGATGGCGAATCAGAACCACCTGATCATCGCCCTCCTCACCCAAATGCAGAACCAACAGGCTCAGTTGGACCGTCTGCAGAACGGGGAGCCCGCCCCTCGTGCACCAGCACCCGCGCCCGCTCCGCAACTCTCCGAGTTTCTGCGCGTGCGCCCGCCCATCTTCTCGAGCACCACCAACCCGATGGAGGCCGGAGATTGGCTTCGCACCATCGGAAAGAAGCTCGACCTCCTCCCCTGCACCGACCGGGAGCGAGTGGCCTTCGCCACTCACCAGCTCCAGGGTCCCGCCGCGGAATGGTGGGACAACTACCATGAGTCCCAGCCAGAGGGCCACGTGGTGACTTGGGCGGAGTTCACCATCGCTTTTCGCGCCGCCCATGTCCCCGCCGGTGTCATCGCGATAAAACAGCAGGAGTTCCGCGACCTGCAGCAAGGCAACAGGACCGTCATGGAGTACCTCCATGAGTTCAACCACCTCGCCCGCTACGCGCCGGAGGAAGTGCGCACCGACGCCCTCCGCCAAGCCAAGTTCCTCAAGGGACTTAAGGATGAGCTGTCCATCCAGCTCGTCGCCGCCGACTTCGCCGACTTCCAACGGCTGGTCAACAAAGTGCTCATCCAAGAGACTGAGCAGAACAAGCTGGACCTCAAGAAGAGGAAGATGATCGCCTTCAAGCATCAGCAGGCGAACTCTCAGAGGCCCCGCTTCGTCCCTCCGCCACCAGCGCCTGCCTACCATCCTCGGCCCGCCTACAGGCCACCTCACGCCGCCGGTGGATCCAACGCCGGGCATCCTCGCCCCGCTCCACCAGCTCCGGCCGCTCAGCCGACACCAGCCGCCAAGGCCCCGATCTTGAAGGATCGCCAAGGAAGGCCGGTCGTCTGCTTCAACTGCCGCAAAGAAGGGCACTATGCACACCAGTGTCCTCACCCCAAGCCAGCTCAGGGTGCGGCCTCCAACCAGGCAGTTCGTGCCCGCGTCAACCACATCAGCGCGGAAGAAGCTCAGGAGGCTCCTGAAGTCGTGCTCGGTACGTTTACTATGAATTCCGTACCGGCCGTCATATTATTTGACTCTGGAGCAACCCACTCCTTCGTCTCGGAAGATTTTGTGAAAACAAACAAACTGGACGTGCTCCCTCTACCCATTCCCATGGTGATTGCCACCCCCGGCAATAGGACCTCAGCCCGCTTATACAGCCCTAAGGTTCAAATCGACATCCAAGGAGTACTGTTTCGGGCCGAGCCCGTCCTCATCCAATGCACCGGACTCGACCTTATACTAGGGATGGATTGGTTGATGAAGCACAAGGGAGTGATCGACTGTGCCAATAAGTCCGTCACGGTGACCAACCCTGAAGGCGCAGCCGTCACCTTTCGGATGACCAGTCGCAAACCACTCGGAGCATCCCTTCGCTCGATAGCTCTTGAAGAGGTGCCCATAGTCAAGGAGTTTGCGGATGTCTTCCCTGAAGATCTACCCGGAATGCCTCCCAAGCGGGACATCGAATTCAGAATCGAACTTGTCCCCGGGACCACTCCAATCTCCAAGCGCCCGTACCGAATGGCCGCCAATGAACTAGCCGAAGTCAAGAGCAACATCGAAGACCTAGAACAAAAAGGGTACATTCGGCCAAGTACCTCACCCTGGGGTGCACCTGTTATATTTGCCATGAAGAAGGACAAGACCAAGAGGATGTGCGTGGACTATAGAGCCTTGAACGACGTAACCATCAAGAACAAATACCCATTGCCTCGGATCGACGACCTGTTCGATCAGCTGAAAGGATCCTCGGTGTTTTCCAAGATTGACCTCAGGTCAGGTTATCACCAATTGAGGATTAGGGAAGAAGACATACCCAAGACTGCCTTCACCTCTCGCTATGGACTCTACGAGTACACCGTGATGTCGTTCGGACTCACGAATGCCCCGGCCTTTTTCATGAACATGATGAACAATGTATTCATGGAGTTCTTGGACAAGTTCATCGTGGTATTCATCGACGATATCCTCGTTTACTCCAAGACAAAGGAATAACACGAGACTCACCTCCGTCTGACCCTCGGAAAGCTAAGGGAGCAGCAACTGTACGCCAAATACAGCAAATGCGAATTTTGGTCGTCTGAGGTGAAGTTCCTCGGCCATGTTATATCTGCCGGAGGAATAGCAGTGGACCCAACCACCGTTGAAGCGGTAACCAACTGGCTGCAGCCCACAACGGTGACCGAGATCCGGAGTTTTCTCGGATTAGCCGGATACTACCGCCGGTTCATCGAGAATTTTTCCAAGATCGCCAAGCCTATGACCAGACTTCTGCAGAAGGAAGTGAAGTTTGAATGGACCCCCGACTGCGAAGAAAGCTTCCAGACCCTAAAGAAGAAGCTAGTATCAGCTCCTATTCTGACTCTGCCAGACATCCGGAAAGACTTCCACGTCTACTGTGATGCCTCTCGTCAAGGATTGGGATGCGTCTTAATGCAAGAAGGGAAAGTGATATCCTACGCCTCCCGGCAACTGAGACTGCATGAGCTGAACTACCCAACCCATGAGCTGGAATTAGCAGCCGTGGTTCATGCCTTGAAGATATGGAGACATTACCTTGTGGGAAATCGGTGTGAGGTCTTCACCGACCACAAGAGCCTCAAGTACATATTCACCCAACCAGATCTGAATCTCAGGCAAAGAAGATGGTTGGAACTGATCAAGGATTACGACTTGGGCATCCATTATCATCCGGGCAAAGCGAACGTGGTGGCAGACGCCCTTAGTCGAAAAGGGTACTGCAATGCCATCATGATTCAAGACCAAGCTCCTTTACTTTATAAAGAGATGGAAAGGCTAAACCTAGGGATCACCACTCGAGCGTACCTCGCTGCCTTGGAGTCTCGGCCTGTCTTAATAGACCAGATCCGAGAAAAGCAGAAGGAAGATCCGGACATCCTGGAGATCCAGCAGAACATGAGGAAGGGTAAAGCCCCCGGATTTTCCGAAGACGAGCATGGTACCATCTGGTTCGGAAACTGAGTATGCGTACCCAACCTACCTGAGTTGAAGACCCTCATCCTTCAAGAAGCCCATGATACATTATACTCCATCCATCCCGGGAGTACAAAGATGTACCAAGACCTAAAGGAAAAATATTGGTGGGTCAGCATGAAGAGAGAGATAGCAGAGTATGTGGCCAAGTGCGACACATGCCGGTGAGTCAAGGCAGAGCATCATAGGCCTGCCGGACTTCTTCAACCTCTCAAGGTCCCTGAATGGAAGTGGGAAGAGATAGGAATGGACTTCATCACGGGACTGCCCAGGACCCAAGCTGGTCATGATTCTATCTGGGTGATCGTCGACCGACTCACCAAGGTAGCTCACTTCGTCCCGGTCAAGACAACGTACACCGTCGCCAAGTTGGCTGAGTTGTATATGACCCGGATCGTGTGCCTTCATGGAGTTCCTAAGAAGATTGTATCTGACCGTGGGAGTCAGTTTACCTCCAAGTTTTGGAAGAACCTTCAAGAGGAACTCGGCACCCGGCTGAACTTGAGCACCGCCTATCATCCACAGACCGACGGTCAAACCGAAAGGGTCAACCAGATATTGGAGGATATGCTTAGAGCTTGTGCTCTAGACTTTGGCGGAATGTGGGACAAGAACTTACCATATGCAGAGTTCTCCTACAACAACAGCTATCAAGCCAGCCTGCAAATGTCCCCGTTCGAAGCACTCTATGGATGTAAGTGCAGAACGTCGTTGCTCTGGGATCAGACCGGAGAGTCACAACTGTTTGGGACTGATTTATTAAGAGAAGCTGAAGAGGAGGTTAAGATCATAAGAGACCGATTGAAGGCAGCCCAATCCAGGCAAAAGAGCTATGCCGACAACCGTCGAAGAGACCTAGCCTTTGAGGAGGGCGATTATGTCTACCTCCGAGTCACTCCCCTCCGTGGCACTCAAAGGTTCAACATGAAAGGCAAACTAGCACCCCGCTACGTCGGACCTTTCCAGATCCTCCGATGACAGGGAGAAGTGGCATATCAACTCGAACTGCCCCCATCCTTGGCAGGCGTTCACGATGTGTTTCATGTCTCTCAGCTGAAGATGTGCCTCCGTGTACCCACCGATCAAGCCGACCTTCAGCAACTTAATGTCCAAGAAGACTTGACCTAAATAGAGAAACCCGTCAAGATCTTGGAAACCAAGGAGAGAGTAACCAGGAGTCACGTTGTTCGCTTCTGCAAAGTCCAATGGAACAACCACCCCGCCGAAGAAGCCACCTGGGAAAAGGAAGACGAACTAAAAGCCCAATACCCCGAGTTATTCGAGTAGCGTTCCAATCTCGAGGACGAGATTCTTGTAAGGGGGATAGGTTTGTGACACCCCAAATTTTCAAAACAATAAAAATATTATTAAATTCAATTTCTTGGAATTATTATTTCTGAAAATACTTTTAATACTCCTTTATACCCTTTTGAACTACAACATAGAGTAGATGACCAAACCAGGACCTGGAAATTTTTGTATAAACTCCCAAAGCCAAGAAATATTTTTGAGGATTTTTATAAATTTTTATCAACTTTGGAAGTAGCCCTAATATTTTAATCTAATTCCTGGAATTATTTTTATTCAGAAATGTATTAAAACAGTAATGGGCTCCCCTCCCTCCATTCTCTCTCTCCCGGCCGGCCCAGCCCACTCCACCCGCGCGCATCGGACTGACAACCGGACCCCACCTGTCGGCGCCGAATTCCTCCCCTCGCGCGCGCACCCGACACCGCGGCCCCACCTGTCAGCCCTCCCGCTCGCTCGCTCGCGCCCGCTGGCCAGTGGCCCCTGCCTGTCAGACCCCGTCGTCAACCTCACGCCACCGCCCCCAAATCGCGCCGGCCCGTCCCCCATTAAATTGCCGCCATTACTCGGTCCCCCCGCGTCGCGCCGACCGTTTCCCCCCGTTAAAACACGCCTTTAAGCCACAGGATCACCGCTGTCGTGCATGGCCGAGCCCTCGCCGGCGAATAAAACCTCCCCCTCGGCTTTCCTTGCATGCAACCCTCGCCGACGCCACTATTTAAGCCCCTGACCTCTACCGCGTTCGACCCCCACGACCATTCACAGCAAGAACGAACAGAACGCTCCCCTCTTCGATTTTTAACACCTCACCGCCGCTCCTACTTCGGTCGCCCCTCGCCGTCGCTAGAGACCTCCTCCGCCCTAGCCAACCACACCATTGTGACCGCAAGGACGCCTACGACCCCGGCCGCACCTCCACCGTCCACGAACCTCGCCGGAACGTTGTCGCCGAGAAGGACCCGAGAACACCTCGCCATCTACCCTCGTCGCCGACCGCGCCCCGTCGACCCCTCGCCTCGCCTAAGGTACCATCGTGACCACCGTAGCACCCTCTTTCCATTTCTAGGCTTAGCTAGGGCTGCCGTCGCTCGCCGTGGCCCCTGGCCCGCTCGCCGTCGTCGGAGAAGATGACCGGCACGGGTCAAGTACCCGTGCCATGTCGGATTCCATCCCGACCGCACGATCGCGATCGAGCGGTGCTAGTTGTCCCACGTACGTGATCTAATCCGCCCCGTCGGATCTGGTCAAAGCGTTATGTTTTAATCTCGCGCGTTGATTTTCATTTAAACCCGGTGTGCGATCTCGTGCGTCCATGTGGTACCCCTTCGAACGTTTTAATCCTGGCCGTCCGCGTTAACTTACGCGCCCCGCCTCGCCCTCGCGCGTCGGATCTGGATCCGACGGTCCAGATCGACCCGGCGCACACGCACAGTGCGCGGGTTCACCGTGAGCCTGGCTCACCGTGGACCCGAGAGGGTTTAAAATTTAAAATAAATTCCAGAAAAGGTTTAAAACTTGTAAAATTCATATCTGGCGCATTTGAACTCTAAAAATTGCCATTCCAATTTTAGAAAATTCATAATATTATTCTCTACATGTTTATACAATAAAAACAGTAGGTTTACATTAGACATTTCATGTTTATTTAAATGAATGTTTAAATACCCTTAGGTTAAAAATGTAAAATTTAATTATTTAAATTCCAGTAAATTTATATTTATTTCTTGATGATATGAACAGATCACTAAGTTTTCTATGAAGCTTTCATTTTTAGAGAACTTAAAAATGAGAATAACCCCTTTTAAAACCCCTTTCTAAAAAGGACTACTTTTTAAATTCCTTTAAAATTTATTTATAAAATAAACCACAGAATCTTAACCATTGAATTTATCTTATTTATAATCACACCAACTTTAACTTATGAGCTTATAATGTAATGTTGTATTGTTTGATTGAATGTTGTGCTCTTTTTATTTTACCTTACTATATCAACAAGACTACGACGTCGCCGAGGAGCCGGAGTACTTCCCCGAAGTCCCTCCCTCTCCTTTTGCTGAACAAGGCAAGTCACCAAACCAATCTTTTGAGCATATTGAACCCATGTTTGATTAAACTATCACTAAAACACATAGGTTATACATGCATTAGTCTAATGAACCCCTACAATATATTTATTTAGGATCCCCCGACATTGATGTGCAACCCAAGCCATGCTATCTTGCCTAACCTCCTTGTCACCATATGATCAATGATATTAGCTAGTGTCCAATGTATTGACACGATCGCTATAGGATAAAAATGAGTCGTAGCAAAATGGTTCTATTATATGATCCCCGTTACTTCTTATCCTTGGAAATTCCGTTGGTGATGAGTTATGGTTGTGAGTGTGTGCATGGTGGGTTCCGGGTGCAAGCTAGGGCATTGGTCGGTAGCACCCGGGGCACTATAAGGACCGGTCTGAGGGATCCGTTGCAATACACTTACGTACTAACCACAAGTCTAGTGGGTAAGTCCTAACTAAGGTATGGGTTGTTCCAAACCGAGGCCACCATTTGGAGATGGGTCAAGTTGCACCTGCGGGTGACTTGTACCAATGTGGCGCAAAAGGGGGTGCGACGTTAGCCGGGATGCGGCCCGGCGCGCCGGCGAAACCTAGAGCGGGTGGTTATCGCTTGGAACATCTCATATTGAGGTTTTGGCACGAGTTCCCGTGAAATGGGTCATCTCGTTTGGGATGAGTGCGTGCCTTGTGGGTATAGTAGTACACCTCTGATCAGAGTCTTAAATCTTTTCGAAAAGCCGAGCCCACGGTCAAGGGCGGGTTGCGTGACATCCCCCAGTTAGCTTACTTTGAGTATGAATGTGCATGATGGATTGACATGTAAGGACCGTTGAGCGAGGTGGGGCTGACTGTACCCCTAGAGTTAGTTGATGTTGATGATGTTCATGTTTACTTTCCGCATGATTAAAATATGATTACACTAAATGCAATAACTGCAACTGCACTTTCCGCAATGTTAGCCATTATCCTTCCTTGTTTATTATCCTGCATTATTATTTGCATTTGCGGTGGCTTGTTGAGTACTTTTTGTACTCATACCCGTTGGACCCCACAGAGGATGCTTACTTCGAAGACGGTCTGGAGTAGCGACCCAGTCGGGAAGAAAAATCCTAAAGAAGATGTTCGTCATGCCGTTTTCTAATTATTTTACTTTACTGTTTTTATTAAAACAATGATGTAATAAATATGGTCTGCGTACCATGAACACTGTCGTATGTACGATTGTCGCATGATGAACCTCTTGTATTATTGTTTTTCTTATGAAATTCAATAATGTCTCGATTTGTTAAATCGGGGCGCTACAGGAGGCCCACGCTGTCGAAGCTTCGGCCCGAGGAGCAGGCCTCGACGGGCCTGGCCTAAGCCCACGCTACCGAAGCTTCGGCCCGAAGAGCAGGCCTCGATGGGCCTGGCCGAAGCCCACCTCGGCAGAGATAGAGTTGTACGCGTTTCCAGCTCAATCTCTATCTCTATCTGGCCAGACTAATAGCAGATTAGATTAGGAATTAACCCCCTATAAATAGAGAGGCATGGCCGGCGTGGAGGCCCCCCAACTCAAACCAAACCAAAGCCCATGCTTTGATTGCATTTACTTTACCTTTATTTTCCTGTACCTCTTCGTGGGTTTGCCTGGAAGCCCTCCGCCGGCCACTACGGAATAGTGGTAATCCTTGTTACTTCTCCTGTGAAGTATCCATTAATCTACGTAATAGATTGTTATCGCCTTGTGTCGAGCCCCGATTTAATAAATCAGGACTTTATTGAAATTCCATAGAAAATCAATAAACAAGACGTTCATCATGCGATCACGTACTAATACGAGCAATCATTCACGGTTCGTAGACCGTATTAATACAAAAGTGAATAAAGATGAAGAGAAACTAATAAATCAAAGGGGCCTAGATGAACGCCTCCTTCCAGTCTCGCCTTGACTGGGTCGCTACTCCAGTCCTTCATCCTCCTCGTAGTAGACGGGCTCTGATGGTGTAAGTCAACGGGGTGAGTACTGATGTACTCAGCAAGCCACCGAATGCAAATATCATGCAAGATAATAACAAGGGGGATAGTGGCTAATTTTGCGGAAAAGCATAATTGTAAAGCATTAAGTGTGAGCAATTTATTAGTATGGAAAAGTAAACATGTATATGCATCATCATCTTCTAACTCGAGGAGTACGTTTTACCTCCTCGCACAACAGTCCTTACATGCCATGAATAACTCAACCATTCAAACAATTGTAAACTGACTGCGAGTAGTCACACAACCCGCCCTTGACCGTGGGCTCGGCTTTTCGAAAAGATTTAATTACTCTGATCAGAGATGTACCACTGTACCCACAAGGCACGCACTCATCACTTACACTGAAGTGTAATGAGATGACCCATTTCACGGGAACTCGTGCCAAAACCTTCCATATGGTCCTCTCCGACTCAACAGCACCCTCTTATAGGTTTCATATGGTGTCCCGACGCGTCGGTGCCCCACCATACCCCCCCTTGAGCCTCCTTTGGTACAAGTCGCCCGCAGGCTTGCCCCTTGCCCCCTCCACTATGGTGCCGAGAGACGGAGTGTTCCACACTTCCAGTTAGGACTTACCCATTAGACTTGTGGTTGGTACGGAAGTGCTTTGCAACAGATCCCGCAGACCGGTCCTTATAGTGCCCCGGGTGCGACCAACCAGTTTCCGAGCTTGCACCCGGAACCCACCATACTTATAACATACCCAACTCCAACAGAGTCCAGAGACAAGAATAACGGGGTATTTCATATACCAGAATCCATTTAACTACGACTCATTCTTTATATCCTATAGCAGTTGTGCCGGTACATTGGGCACTAGCTAATATAATATTTGTAGAGTGACAAGGAGTTAAGGCTCAATAAGCATGGCTTGGGTTTGCACACAAGGACGGGATCTAATAAATATAAGTGTAGGGCTTGATCTTTGACTAATGCAATATTTACCTATGAGTTATAGCGATAATTTATTAAATCATGGGCTCAATAATGATCAACTGTTTCCACAGAGATGGTCGATGACTTGCCTTGCTCAGCAAAGGGTGAAGGAGGAACCTCGGGATAGAACTCCGGATCTTCGACGACGTCGTAGTCTTCTCGATACGGAAAAGTAAACACAACATTCAATAAACCATCCAAAATCAAGCATACAAGCATACAAGTTGTTGTTGGATTTAAGTAAGGGAGATAGAGTCTTAAATTCTAGGGAATTGTTACTTAAATATTTAAGGTTGATTCCTAATGAGATTTCTGAATTTATGACTTGATGTAATTTATTTTTCCTAGGGGTTTTTATTTCCTCTTGTTAGAGATGAACTAAAAAGGTATTAACCTTGATGTTTTTATGGTATCAAAGATAGTGACTTTAAAATATTAAGTCTTTTGAAGTTTGTTATAAAGTATGGATCTTTACTATTAAAAAGGGCTTTGTGTAATATGATTTAATGGAACAAAGTGGGTAAAAATGAATATTCTATTTTTATTGTATTAAAAATAGTAAACTCAAGTTGTTAGGTTTTCTAAAGTTATTATATAAGTTGTCATGACATTTTTATAAAGTGTTTAACTTCTATTATATGAATTACTCAATTATCCTACAAGGGCTTTTGCAATATTAATTAATAGATTAAAGTGGGCAAAGTGAACATGTTGTTTTTGTTGCATTAAAACAGTGGAATAAATTCATTAAGTCCTCTGAATTTATTGAATAAGTATTCATGATATTTTTGTAAAGGGTTGCATTTTTATCATATGAGTTAATCATTTATTTTAAAGGGCCTTGAAAATGTTATTTAATAAAATGAAATGGGCAAAATGAATCATTATATTTTTATTGGCTTATAAACAGTGTAAGGGAGTCATTGTGTCCCCAGAAATTAATATATATTTTTAAGGATTTTTCTGGATTATTTAAATGTAATATGATTTAAATCCTAAAGGGGACTTAGAAATGTAATTTAATAAATGTCATGGACAAAATGGTTATTCCATTTTTATTGTATTAACAACAGTGAAATGGGGTCATTATATCTTCTGATATTATTTTATAAATTTTTAAGGGTTTATCTGAATTATTTTATTGAAATATTAATCAATTCCTAAAGGGGATTTTTCCTTTATTATTAAATAAGATTATTATGTGCCAAATAAACATGTTGTTTTATTGCATAAATGTGTAGAGAATGAAAAGACAAATTTTCCAGAATTAAAATGGTGAAATTTGGAGTTAATTTGAGCAAGATATGAATTTTGGAAGTTTAAACTATTTTTCTGAATTATTTTTAAACCAGAAAACAGTCTCTGGTCCATGGTGAACTGGGTTCACCGTGAACCGTTGACTGCTCGCGTGAGCCGGGCACGTGGCAGCGGTTGGATCAGGATCCAACGGCCACAGTGCGTGCGGGGATTTAAGTGAGATCCGACGGCCAGGATCCACTGATACCGCTTGGGCGATATCTGAGGGCTCAGGTTAAATCCCATGGGGTTTTAATCTGTGCCCTCCGTCCATGATCGCACGGTTCAGACGCCGTCCGGCACGCGCGCGGCACGGGGGAAGGCCGAGGCCTCGTCTCCGGCTCCGGCCGAGCGGCGGCGAGCGATGGCCGTCGGCGGCGAAGGCCTAAGGCCATATTTTCCGGCAAAAATGGATAGAGGGGAGGATGGGGAGCACGTAGGTACCGGCGATGAAGGCGAAGGGCGATTGACGGTGACCGGCGATGAGAAGGGGCGGCGGTGCTCTTCGGGGTCGGCGGCGGCGGCGAGATCCGGCGGTTATCCGGCCCAACGGAGGTGGGCCGAGGGAGGGCAAGTGATGTCGATCCCGGTGGAGGCAACGACGAGGGCGGCGGTGGACCGAGGCGTCGGTGGGGAGCTGCCGGAGGGCAAACAGAGGCGAAGCACGAAAAAAAAGGCTGGCGGTGGCTTGGGTTGGCAATGACTCGGGTTCTGGTGGCGTGGCTAAGTGCGGCGTCATTGGGGTGCTCTTATAGGGGTCGCCGGCGAGGTTATGGTAACAACACCGAAGGAAACTGAGGAGAACTCCTTAATTGCTCCGGCGAGGTTCCATAAGCTCGGATTGGCTTCCAATTGAGCGAAATTGCATCGGCTTTTGGGGGAAATGGATCACCGGTGTTCGAGGAAGGGGATCCGGGGCTTAATTAGTGAATCCGGCGGCCGGCGAAGGAATCGGGCAAAGGGGGGCCGACGGGAATGGAAGGGGAGATCCCCTTCCATTGTTGAAGACGATCCTGATAGGTGGGTCCCACCTGTCAGTGAGCGCGCGCGGCGGAGTGAGGGGATGACGAGCGGGCCCGGAGTGGCAGCGGCAGCGGAGGGGCGTCGGTGGCTGCCAGGTGGGGCCGGCCGAGGGCGCGGGAGAGGAGAGAGGGGGGTTGGCGCCGACAGGTTGGCCCTGCCTGTCAGCGAGAGGGGCGGGACTGGGCTGGGCCGAAAGGCCTTGGGCGAGGAATTCAGAGTTTCGGCCCAATAAGGTTTAAAATGTATTTTCCATTAAATTTAATTCCAGAAATTCAAATATTTGCTTAAGGCTTGAAGATCTGTTGCTAAAATTTTGTAAAAATTCTCAAAAATATTTCTTGGCCTCTAGTTTATCCCATAAAATTTTCAAGTCCAAATTTTGAATATCTATCTCTGTTTGGCTTTAATAGGGCTCTTTTAGGATTTTCTTTAATAACAAAATTCAGAAGTTTATTTAATATTATTTTTCCTTTATTTTATTCCCTTTTAATTTTGGGGCTGTTACACCTTGTTACTTCGCTTGTGAAGTATCCGCTAATCTGCGTAATAGATTGCTACCTTCGCTACTAGTGCAACACTTAGCAAAATTCGGTCCTCAGGCCGAATTGGTACTTCGCACTCTTCTGTTGCAGGCTCGCACGTTTGGAGCCACTCCGTCGGAGGTGTCCGGAGCTGAGAGATCGGTTTCAGAGGTCCCTAGGACACCCTTCGGCGAGACCGCAGGCTTCAGCAACAGGCTTCGCCAGCATACTTCGGCAATAGGCTTTGTCAGCATACTTCATCGCAACAGGCTTCGCCACGACCATACTCCGCACCGGACGAAGTTGCACTCGCGCGCGACCCTCGCGTCACTATTTCGTAGTTTGCTGTATCAGAGATCGCACGCCGAACCCCGCCGTTCGGAGGTGATCACCGCGTTCAGATCCGTTCGGAGTTCATCTTCGGTCGGATCAGTCTGAACGCCGAAGCACCCTTCAGCGGAGTACTTCGCACCAGACGTCGAAGGTACCCTTCGGCGACCCCTTCGCAACAGACTTCGAACCAGGCGGGGCTCCGACTGGTTTGTTAATTTTATTCTGTTATTCTATTTCTTTTGGCTAATTGGATTATTTTGTGTAATCTGGTTGCCTGACGACTCCACCCCCTTTATCACTATTAAGGGTAGTCGGAACGCGACATCGGTGCCACGTCACGCTGAGGCTTGTCCCTAAGTATTCATGCACTTTTGTATGGTCGAACTGACCCAAGTGCGGGGGCATGTTTCCGTGTCAACACAATGAGTACGTCTACATCAGCCACCGGTACATCTACATCGACTACTACGACTACACCGCCGATGGACGCAATAGGAGGCGCGGATATCGATAACCGCAACATATTGTCACCTACACTTGAAGATATCCCCGCAGAAGATCGAGCAGAGATCGAGGCGAAGTTAAAGGCTCTCCAAGACATGATACTTGGGGGCTACGTCAAGACACGCGCAGGCTTCATCAAGCGCGACATCGTCACCCCCGACCTCGCTCAGGTCCAGGTAACACCTGTATCGCCTCGTTTATCTTCTTTAGAAATTGAGCAAAAAATAGTTGCATCAGTAGATCAAGCCGTTAGCGCTTCGCTAGCGAACCGTTTAGATTCGGCAGTCAGCTCCCAAGTAGAGGCGACTCTTAGGAGGTTCGGCTTTACTGAGGCCGTACCCCGGTTCCTATTGCTAGTACACCACCGGCAAACCACGTATACGGTAGGACTAAAGACAACACTGGCACAATCATGTCTCCGGCCTCATCACTTATGGCTGAGACCAATCATTATACCTACGGCCAAACTAATACAGCATACCACACACCACCTGTGCCAATACCCGCGCTACCCGCACCACACGCGCAAGCGCCCGGACACGAGCACATTATAGAAATAGCACGTAGGGAAGAAGCACATGGCCGACCCACCGACATCCCACCGCATGTCGCACCTCCACATGAGAGGCGCGCACAAGCGACATACCAAGATGATATAGAGGAGCGGGTCCGCGCACTATTTAGGGAGTGTGCTGGCTTCGTGCCCAAGGGACGGGTTAGGGTTTACTGTAAACCATACCCCGACCACCTCGATACAGTACCCTACCCCCGTGGCTATAGAATCCCTGAATTCACTAAATTCGATGGCGAAGGTAGCAAAACTACACTAGAGCACGTTAGTTAATTTTTGGCGCAATGTGGAGAGGTTAGCGGGATAGATGCCCTAAAGGTTAGATTATTTTCTCTCTCGCTATCTGGCACTGCTTTCACTTGTTTTTCGGCGCTCCCGCCGATCTCCATCCACACGTGGGACGATTTAGAGCAGAAATTCCATGATTATTTCTACACGGGTGAGACAGAACTTAGGCTTTCACACTTGACATCGGTTAAGCAGAAATCTAGTGAGAGCGCCTCTGAGTACATCAGCGTTTTAGGGATACTAGAAACCGATGTTTTAGCCTTAATATTTCAGAAAGGGACTTGGTGTAACTAGCTTTTAACAGGTTGCGCTCCGAAATTAAAGAAAGGTTAGATAACCAAAACTTTTTAGAAGTTAGCCAAGTTCTACAGTAGGCTCTAGTCCAAGAAGGCCGAGCCAAAGATAAGAAATTCATTAAGACGTTTAGCAAGCCTAGGGCTGAAATCCACATCATGGAACGTTCTAATGAAGAGGAGTCAGAGGAGGAGGATTCGACCGACATGTACGTGGCCGAATGGGTTTGGAATGCTAAAAATAAACCTGTCACTTGCTCCAAGTTACGACCATCCCCCACAAAGAATAGACTTAGTGAGGCCAAGTACTCATTCGATATAACTAAATGTGATAAAATATTTGATTTTCTCTTAAAAAGTCAGCTTCTCAGGTTACCTAAGGGTCAAGTCATCCCACCTGTCGATGAGTTAAAGAAACATCCATACTATAAGTGGCATGATTCACATTCGCATAATACTAATGATTGCAATGTTTTTCGACGGCAGATACAATCGGCCATAGAAGAAGGACGATTGAAAATAGACCATGATCTAAAGATGAAGCTGGATAAAGACCCTTTTCCTGTCAACGCCGTCGACCTCGGCGAAAAGAAGGTGTTGATTCGGCCAGAATAGGCCGAGTCTGCTAAAGGGAAAGATGTAATTGTAGGAGAATCACGCACTCGCACACTCGTGCCAAAGAACCCCGAGGTAGGAGTGTGGAAGCAGAACGTTAATACTCCTTCGGCTAAGGCTAGCAAAAGGCCGAAGGTGACATATGATGCGCTGTTGAGCAAGCATCGGAGGAGGGCCTAGGAAGAAGGACCGTGCGCTAAGCTAAAACATATGAAGGGGCTAAGACCCTCGAAGGACGGCTTCGGGCCGAAGCCGGTGAACCCTCCGCACGAGAGCTTTGGGCCACGGTGGCCTGATGCTCCGCACAGTGGTTCCGAGCCACAATGGTTGAACCCCCCGTACAACAGCTTAGAGCCCCAGTGGTCGGGTCCCCTATACAACAACTCCTGCCCCCAATGGTCAAACCCCGCACCACATTGGACTTCTTTGATGGGAGGCTTCGGCCCGCACTAGCCGAACATACCTCTGGCCTGGCAGGACCCTTCGCTGGTGTGGTCCGAGACACCTTCGACTTGGCCGAACCCCCCTTCGGGTAACGGGTTCGGCTCACAGTGGGCGAGGCCACTAGAGTCACTGATGCCTCCGTCGTATGACTACGCAGGGACCCCGTGGGCTCCGTATGTATCCGGGTCAGGGTACCCTCCATAGCCTAACACTATGCCTCGTTTTCCTTCGGAATATTATGGATGGCAGGGGCAAACCGACACAATGGAGGGGGGATCGTCCACAGACTTTCTGTGGTGCCTTCGAATCGGACCATGCAGAGCGAAGCCGAAGAATGCGAGCATGCGGAGGCCGAAGTCAGGAAGTCTGAAGCCATAACCATCATATTTGGGTCTCAGGAAGTCCCAATCCCAAAGGCTTTGTCGCCAAGGTCTGACGGAGGTAAGTCCCATGCTTCGGTCGAACCCTCCGTCGAAGCTTGGTTCGATCGGCCGAACGAGGCCGGTCTGTTCGACGGGGTTCGCGGCGATTCCACCTCCGAACGCGAGGTGCCCAAGGCCGAAGGGCGCAGTACCACTTAGGCCAGAATTAATAGAAGTCGAACAGTAGCACCAAGCACCAAGCCTCAGCCATCTTGGGCTCTTCCAGGCATGTCCAAATCACAGAAGAGACGCCTACAAAGGCTGCGGGCACAGGAGATGCGCGAGAAGAAAGCTAAGGCCGAGCGCGACGCTATCTTCGAAGAAATCCGCCCTCGGCCAGCTACGAAGCAGGTGTGGAGGGAGAACCCGGTTGAGATAACCAACCCGGCTCCTAGTCCAAGCGACGATGATGACATGCTCGACGACGATTACTCGCTCGTCTCTAAGGGACACGCACCCCAAGCGATGGATGTCAACAACGTCACGCTGCCTGCCGAGTTCGCCCTGCCACGGGATGAGGCCAAGGTCGTTCAGTTGAACCTCGGTCCGCGCAACGCCATCTTCGAGAAGCCCGAGGACTCGGCTCACCATCTAAAGCCCCTCTATGTTAGAGGTCACATCGATGGGAAGCCGATTTCCTGGATGCTCGTCAACGGTGGCGCCACAGTTAACTTAATGCCTTATTCATTGTTGAAGAAACTTGGCAGGGACGAGGACGACCTAAAGAAGACCAACCTGATGCTCAAACGGCTTCAACGGCGAGAGCTCCGAGGCCAAGGGAGTACTCTCTATGGAGTTGACGGTGGGCAACCAGACATTGCCAACAGCGTTCTTCGTCGTCGATGTACAAGGTAACTATAGTGTGTTACTCGGACGCGAATGGATTCACATGAACTGTTGCATTCCCTCTACTCTACACCAGTGCTTGATGCAGCGGGATGGCGATGAGGTAGAAGTCATCCCCGAGATACTTCGGCCCAAGTAGCATTGGTCGATGCATCAGTCGACGCCGTCCATAACAAAGTAGAGTGTCTGTCAGGAAGAGATCTTTCAAATTACGATTTTGTTAGCGTATCCGGAGGACGATTTGTACCAGTGTCTGTAAAGCCGGTTGGAGTAGCACGGCTACTTTTGTATTAGTAGTCATGTCTAACAAGAACAATCTAGATTGGCTAAAGTCTCGTGTGGAGCAATATCGGTCTAGTAAAGACAGTATTGCCGAGGCCATCGAGGACTTTAGCGAAGTAGAGAAGTTAGGGCAGGGTTTTGTGTCGGCCGATCCCTTGGAGGAAGTTGATATAGGTAATGGTAGCATCCCAAGGCTGACTTTTGTAAACCAACATTTACAGCCCGATGAGAAGGCTGAAGTAATAAAGTTACTTCGGTCGTATGTCGATTGTTTCGCATGGGAGTATAGAGAAATGCCAGGGCTAAGCCGCGAGCTCGTGGAGCATCGGCTGCCCATCAAGTCTAGATTTAGGCCTTATAAGCAGCCTCCCCACCGCTTTAATTCGGTCGTCTATGACCGAGTTAAATAAGAAGTGGAGCGGCTACTCAAGGCTGGATTTATTAGGCCGTGCAGGTATGCGGAATGGGTTGCTAACATTGTGCCTGTGGAGAAGAAAGGGAGCGGCAAGATACGGGTATGCATTGATTTCAGGGATCTGAACAGAGCCACTCCAAAAGACGAGTATCCGATGTCGATAGCCGACATGCTGATCAACAATGCCTCGGGACATAAGGTACTAAGTTTTCTTGATGGCAATGCTAGTTATAATCAAATCTTTATGGCCGAAGAGGATGTCTATAAGACTGCCTTTCATTGCCCTGGTTTTGTCGGTTTGTTCGAGTGGGTCGTCATGACTTTTGGTTTGAAAAATGTCGACGCCACGTATCAGCGCGCTATGAACTTGATATTTCATGACTTGTTAGGAGTCATGTTAGAAGTTTACATCGATGATGTCTTGGTCAAATAGGACGCTATGGGAAACCATTTAGCCGATTTGAAGGTTGCTTTTGATAGAATGCGACAGTATGGGTTGAAGATGAACCCACTTAAGTGTGCGTTTGGTGTGTCGGCGGGTAAGTTCTTAGGTTTCATGATTCATGAGAGAGGCATCGAAATTGATCCTAAGAGAGTTGAAAAGATTAGAAACATTGCGGCACCGACATGCAAAAGGGATGTATAGAATTTGCTAGGCAAGCTGAACTATTTGCGTTGCTTTATATCCAACTTGTCCGGCAAGATTGATGCCTTTGTCCCCATACTCCGGCTAAAAACGAAGCCGAGTTCACTTGGGGGTCAAGCCAACAAAGTGCTTTCGAAAAGATCAAGGAGTGCTTGTCATCACTGCCTGTGGTGAGAGCACCTAAAGCCGGGATTCCGTTTCGGTTATATGTCGCGCGCTGAAGATAGCGTGATTGGGGTCGTGCTAACCCAGGAGGTGGAGGGGAAGGAGTACATCATCACATTCTTGAGCCGCCGCCTGCTGGACGCCGAAACCAGGTACGCGTTTGTGGAGCGATTATGTTTATCACTTTATTACGCGTGCACCAAGTTACGCCATTATCTTCTCCCCACCACATGTGTTGTCGTTTGCCAAACCGATGTTATAAAGCACATGTTACAGAAGCCGATTCTAAGTGGAAGAATCGAAAAATGGGATTACGCGTTGATTGAATATGATTTGGCCTACGAGCCCCTAAGAGCGATGAAAGGCCAAGTCATAGCCAACTTTATAGTTGATCATCACATAGATGTTAGCTGGAGTGATGCTATTGCTCTAGTTGAGGTAGTACCATGGAAAATCTATTTTGATGGTTCGGCTTGCAAGAGTGGCCAAGGCATTGGAGTGGTTCTCATATCACCTAGTGGTATGCGCTTTGAAGCCTCAGCCTGACTAGAGTTTTCTTCCACTAATAACCAAGCCAAATACGAAGCTCTGTTGTTAGGACTTGAATTACTAGAGTCTGTAGGCGCTAAACATGTTCACACATATGGTGGTTTGTTATTAGTAGTACAACAAGTAGCTAAGAGTGCTCAATGTTTTAATGGCCTGCTGAATAGTTACTTGGACAAATGTCTAGACATAGTTACTACTTTTGATGATTTCAAAATATCTCACGTGTCAAGAGAAGCCAATTCAGTCGCCAACGATTTGGCTCAGCAGGCATCTGGCTACCAAGTCAAGAGAGGGAAATTTTTTGTATTGGAGAAGTCGGTGTTCTGTCTTACTGCCAAAGCTAGTAAAGGTGGGCGGGCGCACGCCTCGGGTCGAACCCCTCGGGTCGCCAAAGGCCCCCGCACGCCGAAGCCCCTGGATCAGAGTGCTTTGTCGATCGAAGGATCTGGCACGCCGGGGCCCATAGTGCGAAGCCTCCTGGACGGAGAAGGCTCCCTGGAGTCTGAACCCTCCGAAGAGCTTCGGCCCAGCACACTCCGAATGGCCACCTCGGCCAGGCTTCGGCATGAGCTTGAATGGCTCGGGGGGCACCCTGAAGTCAGTAATTTAGAAGTATTTTCAGAATGCGGACCAGCAAAGCCCCCTGAAACCTGCAAGGGTGATTGGAGAGTCCCAATCGTCCATTATTTGAGAGACCCTAGCCAAAGGGTTGATCGGAAGGTTCGGCGACAAGCGTTCACGTTCGTGTTGGTAGACGACACGTTGTATCACCGAACCATTGATGGAGTACTGTTTAAGTGTTTAGGCCATGAGCAGTCTCAGGTGGCCACAGGAGAAGTCCATGAAGGGCTTTGAGGCACTCACCAGTCGGCCCAAAAGATGAGTTGGATGCTCAAAAGAGCGGGTTTTTATTGGCCGACTATGACTGAAGATTGTTTCAAGTACTACAGAGGGTGTGAGGCATGTCAGAAGTTTGGTAACATCTAGTTAGCTCCTGCCTCACTACTCAATCCTATTGTCAAGCCATGGCCGTTTCGAGGTTGGGGTTTAGACTTCATCGGCCAGATCTACCCTCCTTCCTCAAAGGGGCATCGGTTCGTGTTGATGGCGACAGATTACTTCACCAAATGGACCGAGACCGTACCTCTCAAGAACATGACTCACAATGAGGTACGTGATTTTATTTTAAAGCACATCATACATAGATTCGGCATCCCTCAAACTCTTACTATGGATCAAGGTAGTTCATTTGTTTCTAAAGAAGTAAGGGACTTCGCCGAATACTATGGCATTAAGTTGATAAACTCTTCACCTTACTATGCTCAGGCCAATGGTTAGGCCGAGTCTAGTAATAAAACTGTGATTAAGCTTATTAAGAAGAAAATCATAGAGTTTCCTAAAAGGTGGCATGAAGTGCTTTCCGAGGCATTATGGGCTTGTAGGATTGCAAAGCACGGTGCCACCAAGGTCAGTCCATATGAGTTGGTATATGGACAAGAAGTTGTCCTGCCTGTAGAGGTAGATCTTGGCTCCTTAAGTGTGTTAAAGCAAGACGGCTTATCGGTCAATGAGTATGAAGCTCTTCTGAAGGATAATCTGGAGGAAGTGACCGATAAGAGACTAAGGGCTTTAGAAGCCATAGAAGTAGACAATAAGAGAGTAGCTAAAGCCTACAATAAGAAGGTTAAACCAAAATCATTTCAAATAGGAGACTTGGTATGGAAAACGATTTTGCCTTTAGGCACGAAGAGTCCCAAATTTGGCAAATGGTCACCTAGTTGGGAAGGTCCTTTTAAGATAGCCGAAATCGCTCTCGGCAACGCATACGTGTTGGAATCCCTACAGGGAGAGCGGTTTCGAAGAGCTTTGAATGGTAGATACTTGAAAAGGCATTTCCCAAGTGTGTGGCAAACATCATAAAAGCGTCGAAAAGCCGATATGGATGATATAGTCTTCAGCTCGTTGTGCTTTTAGTTCACTAGTTCACTAAAAGGCAGAGGGGCATGTGTTGATAGCAAAAATGGCAGTAATGGCTAGATCATCAAAATATCAATTTTTGGTGATTTGGGTCGAAAGTACACATGTCCAGGGTTTGTCTAAAGCCCTACAGGGTCAAAGTCCATTAATCTATGGGCTCCGAAAGCCTCTAGCCAGCCCATGGGCTTCGGCTAGGAAGCCTTCGGAGGCCCATGCTGCCGAAGCTTCAGAAGCCTTCGGATGCCCATGCTGTTGAAGCTTCAGCCCGAGGAGCAAGCCTTGACGGGCCTGGCTGAAGCCCACGCTACCGAAGCTTCGGCCCGAAGAGCAGACCTCGACGGGCCTGGCCTAAGCCCACCTCAGCAGAGATAGAGTTGTACGTGTTTCCAGCTCAATCTCTATCTCTATCTGGCCAGACTAATATCAGATTAGATTAGAAATTAACCCCCTATAAATAGAGAGGCATGGCCGGCATGGAGACCCCCCAACTCAAACCAAACCAAAGCCCATACTTTCATTGCATTTACTTTACCTTTATTTTCCTGTACCTCTTCGCGGGTTTGCCTGGAAGCCCTCCGTCGGCCACTACGGAACAGTGGTAATCCTTGTTACTTAGCCTGTGAAGTATCCGTTAATCTACGTAATAGATTGCTATCGCCTTGTTACTTCGCCTGTGAAGAATCCGCTAATATATGTAATAGATTGCTACCTTCGCTACTAGTGCAACACTTAGCAAAATTTGGTCCTCGGGCCGAATTGGTACTTCGCACTCTTCTGTTGCAGGCTCGCATGTTCGGAGCCACTCCGTCGGAGGTGTCCGGAGCTGAGAGATCGGTTTCGGAGGTCCTTAGGACACCCTTCGGCGATACCGTAGGCTTCGGCAACAGGCTTCGCTAGCATACTTCGGCAACAGGCTTCGCTAGCATACTTCGGCAACAGGCTTCGCCAGCATACTTCATCGCAACAGGCTTCGCCACGACCATACTCCGCACCAGAAGAAGTTGCACTCGCACGCGGCCCTCGCGTCACTATTTCGTAGTTTGTTGCATCGGAGATCACACGCCGAACCCCGCCATTCGGAGGTCATCACTGCGTTCAGATCCGTTCGGAGTTCATCTTCGGCCGGATCAGTCTGAATGCCGAAGCACCCTTCGGCGGAGTACTTCACACCAGACGCCGAAGGTACCCTTCGGTGACCCCTTCACAACAGACTTCGAACCAGGCGGGGCTCCGACTGGTTCGTTGATTTTATTCTGTTAATCTATTTCTTTCGGCTAATTGGATTATTTTGTGTAATCTGGTTGCCTGGCGACTCCACCCCCTTATCACTATTAAGGGTAGTCGGAACGCGACGTCAGTGCCACGTCACGCTTAGGTTTGTCCCTAAGTATCCGTGCACTTTTGGATCATCGAACTGACCCAAGTGCGGGGCACGTTTTTGTGTCAACAGAAACCAACCCTTGGTTTCTCACATATAACCATTAAACAACCTTGGGATATAATATTCATGCCGCATAGGCCATGTTAATTACATTCATGCATCTCATACATTTTGCAAGGCTATACCAGTCACAACATCAGAACTTCTGACTATAAAATTGCTCTATGTATCAAATTAATTCAAGATCGGAGCTTCCAATCCAGCGTAAGAACTTTCAATTGAATTAAATCGAGATTTGAACTTCCGATCCAACATCAGAACATTTGATTGCAAAATTTCTCTCTGTACCAAATTAAATTTAGATCGGAACTTCCAATCCAATATTAGATATTTTGGTCTGCCGAAACTTCTGACTCTTCGGAACATCCGAAAGTTTGACGATCAGAAAAATAGATCTAATATATTTGCACCATGTATCTCCATACGTGATCGATCCAAATCGAATACTATGCACGTAGTATCTGATACCACTATTGGGATATGGGGAAGCTACGATAGTTGACAATTTTAAATTTCAACCACTTAGCCTAGGAACCATGCATGCGAGGGATCATGAATCATTACCTTCTAACGCGAGATGCGCTAGGTGCAGCGGAAGAAGTTGTTGAGGAAGCGCGTCCTCACTCAACCTCGCCTTGCTCTGCCCATTCGCCGGTGATCCAATTGATGAAGTCCTACGATCTCCACGTCGGCGTGCTAGCACCGATTATGAGATTCGGGGAGAGAATCTGATCTCAACTCTTTGAGATCTAGAGAGGGAGAAGAGAGGTGTGGTGGCTAGGGTTTTAGAAATGAGACCAACAACCCATAACCTCCCTATTCCTCCTTTTATATATAGTCCTAGGGCTTGGGCCTTTAATCATAATTAAATCTCAATAGATCTAATATGTTTTGTCCTATTTGGAACTTCTGATCTAGACTCTTGGTTTCTAAATTAGAATTAATCGGAACTTCCGATCAGCTCTAGAAAATTGAAAATCTGCTCCATATCTTAGTACTTCTAAACAACTATAGATGTCGGAACTTTCAATGCCAAATCAGAACTTTTGATACTTCTTGAACTTATAGAGTACTTGGGATGGTCGAAACATCTGATCCACCCAAAATTTTCTTGGGCACAATTCCTTCACTGAGATCTTTCACCCATCCAAAGTTGTCATCGCTAGGTTTGGGAGGGACCCATTGGTTTGCTGGGACTCTGTGTGTCCAAGTTCAGGGCATGATTTCACCATACGAGGCATACAGGTCGGGTCTAAATGGCATTGGGTTTAGGTTCGATATTAACCAACCCATACCCGACCCAACCTATTGACACCCCTAAACTTGACGCTAAATCTAAAAACTAGTAAGAAATCAAATTGAAAGGTTATGGTATGCTTGCAACTAAAATTGATCATGCTAAAATTAAGAATCATGATGTGTGTTATGCTTTTATTTGCAAGAATGCTCCATTTTCTCTTAATGATAAAGCTTATATTTTGCCTCCTACTATCACTAAGTATTTATCTCATGTTGATCTAAATGAATATAAACTTGACAAACCTCCTAAGTTTTGGGTTAGTCCCACCTTTAACATTACAAAATTGAAATCATTCATGGGAGAAAAATATGAGTTTGAGTCAAGGATGACTCCAATTCAAAAGGAGGAGGAGGATGAATACACCACTTTTATGGATACACATGATGCTCCTTAGGTGGCTATGCAAGGTCCTATCACTAGAGCTCGAGTACGATACTTAAATCTATAAATGAGCTCATTCTTAAGTACTTCTTTATGTAACATTAAGAATAGATTGCTACCTAATGATAATAATATTATTATTATTATTATTAGAAAATATAGAGATGACTAAGATATACAAGGATACAAGCAAAGAAATAGAGAAGAACTCGCAAGGGAGTCCAAGTCAAGTTGAAAGGCCAATCTACTTTTAGCTCAAGTCCATCTCGGATTCCAAGAGCAACATGCACTAAAATCACCGCCTAGGACACATACGGACTCTGTTTTTGACGTTCCACATATTATAGAAATCTAACTTTGGCACATTTCTAATGACATGAGTTTCATATTAAAATTCCTTCTAGATCAATAAGAATAGTTAAAACAAAATAGCATCTAGAATCTATCAACATATTGTTTTGTTGTCATGTTGAGCCTTTGGACCGGTTATCCAGTTGAACCTATTAGGGGTGCATCCATGACATGTATATAAGTTGTAGCTACAGTCATCTATAATTTCTTAGGTTTGTTTACATGTTGCTTTGATAGCTGCCACTTCACCGGCTTTTAAGTGAACCCTTATTCACATATTCCAATATAATTTATGTTATTCAATTCACTGGCGAACAGTGAAATTTTATGGTACTTAGGTATCAACTCGAGATATTACGATCTCGGAATGATCCAATCCACTTCCGTGTGGCGTCTGCGTCTCCTTCCTCAAGTCCGGCCGGCGAATCAGATGAGACAAACGTCTCCACTCTCTACTCCATCGACCGGCCGATGGGTAACCACATATGCTAGTTTACATAGTTTATAGTTTATACATGTAGACGTCGGGGTAGAGTTTACAATGGAAACCTCTGGATTTGTGAAGCGAGCTAGGCCTTTGTTGGCTTCTTGGAGGCCCGTTGCTCTGGGTGCATTTAGCCTTGGTGACGATGGCCCGGGACGATAGGTTCGGCTAGGAGATTTTAGCGTTCCCCCGTCGGTTCCTATCCATAGCGGCGGGGCTCTCATTCCTTGGCTGATTGGCTCATCTTCCTCCCTGTTCTCGGATAAGCTCTCTCATCTTTGTTCCCCTCTGGTTCAAGTTTTGGAGGTGGTGTGGCCGAGATTAGGGGTTGGTGGCGGAGGTTCTTCGCCTCCTTTGGCCGGGACTCGCAGCTTCGCTCAAGTGGTGTCTTCTCGGCCGATGGCGGACTGGGGTAACAGATCCTGGTGCCCTCGTCGTCCTCACCGCCCGTCAAACACTTGGAGGGTGGGGAGAGGTGTGGGGGGTGAGAACCGGGCTTCTTTTCGTCCGGTGAAACCCATCGACGTGGGAGGTGCCGCCGGCGTGGCGGATGGTTCTGGTAAAGTGGAGGAAAAGCAAAGATGCAGCCAAGAAACCTGTGTGCACTGATTTAGCGTCAACCTGGGAGGAGGCTGCTGCTCAAGTTGTCTCAGGAGAAAAAAATGGAAATGCCTACTAAGGTAATCTCTGAATAATCTGCTGATAGAGAAGATGTGTCTCGAGAAGGAGGGGTTAGGGGTGCTCAAGGGAAGGTTATTTGCTTTGCGCTGCAAAAGTGGTGGTCATATAGCTAAGGATTGTAAAGTTGCTTTGTACTGCTTGTTGTGTGGGAAGCATTCTCATCGCACTGTTGATTGTTTTTTGGATAAACAACCAAAACTGGTAGCTAAGTTGGTAGGGTGTGGAGCCGATGGTTTAGGATGCATTTTCATCCAGAATGCTAAAGATCCATTTAACAAGGATCATGTGAATCCTATGGCTTTAATTTCTGTGGAAGATGGGAAACAGCTAACTGAGAAGCAGATTGACGATGGGTTCCTTCAACAATTTAAGTGGAATTGGGTTTGGAGATCTAAGGATATGGGGAATGGGACTTTTCAGATTAGATTTCCTTCAAAAATGAGACTAGAGGAGATCTCAAATTTTGAGGAGTTCACTCTGAAAGGTACTAATGTCAGGGTTAAGGTTAGAGCTTGGACTCAGGAAGCTATGGCCTCAGGTAAATTGCATGAGGTGTGGGTAGTTGTGAGTAGTTTGCCTGATTCGATGAAGAGTTATCTTGCCTTGTGTGAAGTTGGTTCTAACTTGGGTATTGTTCTTGATGTGGATATGGAGTCTGTTAGGAATAGGGATGTGATCCGAATTAAGGTGGGAATGATGAACACTTTTGTGCTACCTTTATCTTTGGTTCTAACCTCCCCCAATTTGTTGATGTATGAAGTGAAGTTCTCATTGGATGAAATGATCAAAGTGGGATGGTTTAGTTCTAGGGATAAAGGGAAGAGACAATTGGATGTTGCTGGGGGGTCAACCGGATGAAGTTGCTAACTCTCCTATTAAGAAAAGAAATATGGGCAAGAGTAGTGTTTTCCCTAGGACCCTGAATGATGTTGATAATGTGACTGGGGATAAGGCTGATGGTAGTTAGAGGAAAGGGGATGTTGTTGAACACTCTGAGTTTCAAAAAAATACAAGAGATGATGAGGTTTTGACTGAAAAACTGTAAGTTGAAGAAATTGCTCATTTTGAGTCTGGGCTCCATCATGCTGTTGGGATAGTGGATGACCTACTTTGTGATGAAAATATGCCTGCTGCTAGTCTCCACAGTACTTTGGCTTCCTGTGATGAGAAAGATGACAAGGCTGGAAATGAGAACAATTCTAGTGATGATGGGGGCATCTACATATCATTGATAGCGAGGAATATATTGACTCCCAGGATTCAGTAGACTTTGCTGCACGGGTGGGGATTGTGTTGCCAGATAAAGAGAAGGATCAAGAGGAAGAAGATAGGAGAAGGTGTGATAGACTTAAAAACAAAGAAGAGAGATCTATATTGGAGCTGGCTACTTCGCGGAAAGAAGCTCAGAATGCCTTTGTTGATAAAGGTATGCTTATACCTTCTTTATACATGATGATAATGTTTCTTTGATTCAAATGTCGAGTATTTTGGGAATTTCCTTGGAATGTTCTGTTGATCAAATTGATCAGAACATAGAGTTGATGAAGGATCTTGAGAGGGCGCTTTTGGAGATGTTTTTAGCTAATAATAACAATGTTGACAAAAGTGATGTCGATGTTGACAATGAGATGAATGTTCTGAATAGTTTAGATGAATCTGTTTGTGATGAGGGGGGTAATGAGGCCTAGTCTAATTCGGATAGGGTCCTGGAGCAAGTGATGTCAAAGGGGAAAAGAGGTGTGGGAAATAAAAAAGGATACCTTAGTATTACTAAGGTTACTCCTAAAAAGAAAATAATGAAAAAGAGTAAAAAAGATTGAAATGAAAGGTTTGATATGGAACATTAGAGGAATGGGGAGTATTGAAAAAATAAAACATCTTTTGGATGTTTGTAAGAAAAATAAGGTTGATTTTATAGGCATTCAGGAAACTATGAGGGGGAATTTTCCCCTAGGTTGCTCTCTACTCTTAGTGGAGGGAGAAATTTTTGGTGGAAATGGTCGAGGCTAGTGGGAGGTCAGGAGGGATCTTGGTGGGTGTGAATCTAGATATTATGAAGGTGTTGAATTTTGAGATTGGTCAATTTTTTCTGAAGGTTACTATAGGAAATGTGATTGATAAGAAGGTTTGGAGTTTAGTGGTGCTTTATGGTGCTGCCCAGAATTCTTTGAAGGAGCATTTTTTGGTTGAATTTGCTGGAGTTTGTAATAAATGTTGTGAACCAACTTTGTTTGGTGGTGATTTCAACATTCTCAGAAAAGAGAAAGAGAAGAATAAAAAAGGAGGTTATACTAAATGGAGCATATTGTTTAATGCCATTATTGAGACTAATAATTTGAGGGAATTATCCTTAGGAGGAAGAAAATTTACTTGGTGTAATAATCATGTGAACCCAACATTTGAGAAATTAGATAGGTTTCTGATGACTATGGATTGGGATTTTTATTCCCCTTGGCTAAGGTGTCTCCTCTGGAGAGTTTTTTCTGATCATGTTCCTCTTTTGATTGATCTGGGAGGTGATGTTGAGAAATCCTCAATCTTCAGGTTTGAGAATGGTTGGTTTGTTAGGCCTAATTTAGGTAGGGTGGTCTCTGATGTGTGGAGGAATCCAGGTTTGTGGGTAACCCTCTTGATAGATGGCAGGCTAAATTGGCTATGCTTAGAAAGGTTTTGAGGGGTTGGAATATCAATTGGGAGAGCTGCTATAAAAAAATAAAAGTGAGGTTCTTAAGAAAATAGATGATATTGATAAAAGAGGTGAAAATCATGGTTTTGATTGGAGTATGTTGAGAGAGAAGAAAGATCTTGAGTTAAAGCTGAAATAATTAATGAAAGAAGACTATTTTAAATGGTTACAGAGAGGGAAGGATAAAGATTTGTTGGAGGGGCATAGTAATACTAAGTATTTTCATGCCAAGGCTAATGGTAGGAGAAGAAAAAATTGGATTACTTCTTAAGAAACAATAACATTGAGATTTCTGGGCAAGATAGCTCCTTAATCATGTGACTGATTTTTACAAAGTGTTGTTTGGAGAAGGTGATAGAACTTGTATGAAAATTATAGATGAAGGGATGATTAAAATCAGGGAAGAGGATAAATTGGAGTTGCTACAACCCTTTTCTGAAAAGGAAGTCAGACATGTGGTTTTTAGTATGAAAATAATAAGACCCCTGGTCCTGATGGTTTCCCCATTGAGTTCTATAAATACTTTTGGGAGTTGGTGAAAAATGATTTGCTTGACATTTTTGATGATTTCTTTGTGAATAAAGCTGATGTTAGTAGAATCAATTGTGGTATGGTTACGTTAATCCCTAAGAATGATCGTGCTGATCAAGTAAAAGATTTTAGACCGATTTGTTTGCTTAATGTGAGTTTTAAAATTCTAACAAAAGTCTTAATGAATCGTCTGGAGAAGAGTGTTAACTATCTTATTTCTAAAACTCAGACTGCTTTCATTAAAAATAGGTTCATTCTTGATGGTGTAGTAGTTTTGCATGAGATTTTAAATTATCTTCATGTTAGGAAAGCCTCTGGAGTTCTGTTCAAAGTAGATTTTGAGAAAGCCTATGATAAGGTAAAATGGCCTTTTCTGTTTCAAATGCTTGAATCTAAAGGTTTTCCTCATAAGTGGAATGATTGGATCATGAAAGTTGTAATGGGTGGCAAAGTCTGTATCAGGCTCAATGATCAAGTGGGCTCGTATTTCAAAACTTGCAGGGGGCTGAGGCAAGGGGATCCTCTGTCCCCTTTGCTTTTTAATATTGCTGCTGATGCCTTATCTTTTTGATTAATAAGGCTATGCAAGGGGGTTTATTTCTGGTTTAGGGGGGATTTGATCCCTGGGGGAGTTTCAGTTCTTCACTATACGGATGATACGATTTTTCTGCTTCCTGATGATTTGAATCAGGCTAAACATTTGAAATTTATTTTGTGCATGTTTGAACACATGTCTGGTTTGAAAATAAACTTTCATAAAAGTGAAGTGTTTTGTGTTGGCATGGATATTGGCAGGAGTAGATCTTTTAGCCAAGTCTTAACTTGTAAAATGAATGATTTGCCCATTAAATATTTAGGCTTGCCCATTAATAAAACTAGGATTTTAAATATGGATTGGAGGAACTGTGAAAATAAAGTGGAAAACAGACTGAGCTGTTGGAAAGGAAAACTTCTGGACATGGGGGATAAACTGATTTTGCTGAATTCCTGCCTTAGTAGTATTCCCCTCTATATGTTGTCCTTTTATGAATTGCCAAAAGGGGTAATGAAAAGAATTGATGCTTATAGGGCTAGGCTTCTTTGGCAGGAAGGGTATGGGGTTAAAAAATATCACTTGGAGAAATGGTCTGTAATTTGCAGGCCAAAGGATTTGGGGGCTTGGGTGTTTTGGACTTAAATGTGATGAATATGGCACTATTAGGAAAGTGGCTGTGGAAACTGGAAACTACAGAAGGTATCTGGCAGAATTTGTTGAAAAACAAATACGGAAGGGGTAAAACTTTGATCTAGATGGGTAGCAAGTTAGGTGATTCCCAGTTCTGGAAAGCCCTTATGAAGGTTAGCCCTTGTATAGGAGTTTCTGTCGGATGAAGATTGGAAATGGGAAAAATACTTCTTTTGGGGGTGATATTTGGATTGGCAATAAACCCTTAGCTGATCAATATCCTGATTTGTATCATACCTCCTTTTCCAAAAATGTTACGGGGTCTGATGTGTTTGAAAGCAATTGGAATGTTTTGAGATTTAGAAGAGATTTGGTGGGTTCGCCTTTCCGTTCCTGGAGGAAGTTAAAATCTGTGTGCAGCAAAATAACGTTAAATGATTCAGTAGACTCAGTTTTTTGGACTTTATCCAAAAAAGGTGTTTTCAGTGTAAGTTCCTTTTACTTTGCCTTGAAAGCTCAGTCCTTGACTAAATCAAAAAACGTTATCTGGGGTTTAAAGATTCCTTTGAAAGTTAAGATTTGTTTGTGGTTAGCTCGGAAGAACAAAATTTTGACTCGGGATAATCTGTTGAGAAGAGGCTAGAATGGTGAGATTAAGAAGTGTGTCTTTTGCTGCAGGGATGAGTCGGTTCAGCACTTATTTTTTGAGTGTGCTGTTGCTCGTTTCATTTGGAGAATGGTGTATACTTGTTTTAATATTGGCCCCTTCTCTAATATGGAGCATGTGTGGCAATTTTGGTTCAGGAAATTGGATAAAAACTCGAAATGTTTAGCTGGGGTTGGTGTGGCAGCTATTTTTGGAGTATATGGAAAAGCAGAAATGATGTCTGCTTTCGGGGCACAATATATATTGAACCATTGGTTTTTGTGAAGATGATATGTTTCTGGATATCGTCTTGGTCTAAATTGCAGAAATCGGGGGTAAGGAAAAAAGACCTGGAGCTAGGGGTGCGCCTGCTAGAACATCTAGCAAGTGAAATCTTCGCTCGGAAATATGGATGGACCTTCTCAGGGTGGCTGCGAAACCAGTGATCGAGGAATGTTGATCTGTTCTAGCGCTAATTGATGGTTTGTGGTTCTTCAAGAATTGGTAGTTGAGTTGATGGGGTTGACTCTCAAGTCTCCTTGTGAAAAGACGTTGTCTCGTATCTGGTGTGTGTTCTCGTTTTGTAATAAGTTTAGCAGATGATATTGTGTCGTCTTGTGGTTGGTTGTTGAACTTGTAGTTACATTTCTCTAATGGAAATGGGAGGGACGTATGTCCACTCTTTCTCAAAAAAAATCAATTCACTGGCAAGGAGTTGAGTAGCCTTCATGGTGAGGTCAATCAGGCTTTGCTTAGTTAATAACAAGAGGAGACGTAGTGATGTGATTGTAGGGGTTCGATCTCATGGATTGGAAGTCGAATCGTGTGTCTCATCTCTACCGATCATTATTAATCTTCTATCTGATGGAAGATCAGGTACCCTGGCCTCCATCAGATTGGTTCTCTAGTTCAAACTAGCTAACTTTACCTTGCGATAGTGTTGTTCCATTTTCTATATGTACCCAACTAATGTTTTGGCCTCCATTTGTTTGGTAATCTGACTGTGTCAATCTACAATAATATAAACCCACACGTTCTTAGATTGCCCTATCCAAAAAAGTGCTGAGAGCATTAGTGTAATTTCATAGATGTACTAAGCCTTGAATGAAATATATATTATGGTATAAGCTTATTACTATGTCATCATAGATATTAGGATAAATGAAGTATTTTTCTTTCTAGAAGGTTGTCACTTGACAATGGTCTACACATGTGCAGCTTGGTCACTTGAGCCATGAAGGGATTTTGACTAAATTGTTTCTCTAGTCCCTTGTTTGGCTTGACCATGATATTTGTAAGCCCCTTCCTTTGAAGGTATTCGACCCTTATTTCAGTTGGAGAGAACCACCAGCCATTCGAGACTGGATTCGTACCTACTCGATCAGTCAATGAAATCGTCAATCCATTGATATGTTTTAAACTATAACTCTACCTCTATGTCTTTTTGCATTCTCCAGTCAATGATGTATACACAGATATATAATTATAGTATTTAAAAAAGAAATAAAAGTATATATCAAATAAAACCTAATTGGATGAACAATTCATATCTTAGGATGAAATAGAAGACGAAATCACAAAAGATCTACAAACCTCGTAGTCAAGACTACTTAGACTATAATACTTCGTCATTGTTATCCATGGAGTTTTCACAATAAATCCATCTACCGATAGAAATTAGGAGACATATTCACTACGCAGTTTTCACGATAAACCATCTACAATAGAAATCAGAAAACATATTCGTACGAAGCTAGAAAACATGAAACAAGTCACAACAACTGTAGAAGATTGAGCGCCGTAGAGAGCTCGTCCACGAACATCTCCGTTGAGTATGTTCTATTCAGCGGAAGCATTCGGCTCAAAGGCACGAACTGTCTCATCTCGTATGCCGTTCATCGTCTTCCTCTCCGGTGGTGATTCCTATGACGCCGCGAATCGACGATCGATCGATCCCTCGCAGCTTGGCCGGGCCGGGCCGAGCCGACGAGGAGGAACGCGCCGCATGATTGCGTCATGAGACGGGTGGGCCGGTGGGCCGGTACTGCCGATTCCGTTTCACCACTGGCCCGTGATGACACCTGGGCCCCGCGTCTCAGTGGGTGTGAGCCTTGACCTTGAAATGACGCCGCTGCCCCTGGCTTTTTCCCACTCCGCCCGCGCCGTTACATAGCAGCAGCAGCGGCCAGCGGCCAGCGGCAGCTGCGTTCAGACTGCGACTTCCTCCTCCTGCTTCCTGCCTGCTTCTTCTTCCTCCTGACAAATTATTAAACAATCGAGACTGCGGGGGGGAGCAGCGGCCGCGAGAGAATACCGAGCTGTCCCGAGCAGATCCGGCGGAGGCGGCGACGGCGGGCGGGGGCTGAGGCTGGCCGAGGCGGATGACGAACGGGGTCGGGGGCGGCGGCGGCGGCGGCTTGGGGGGCACGAGGGTGCCGACGTGGAGGGAGCGTGAGAACAACCGGCGGAGGGAGAGGCGGCGCCGGGCGGTCGCGGCCAAGATCTACGCCGGACTCAGGGCGTACGGCAACTACAACCTCCCCAAGCACTGCGACAACAACGAGGTGCTCAAGGCGCTCTGCAACGAGGCCGGATGGACCGTCCAGCCCGACGGAACCACCTACCGCAAGGTAATCCGATCTCGCCGCCATTCTCTCGCGGCTCCGGGCATCCGGCTCGTCTCGCCGGCCCATCTTTGCGTCATCCTGTATTTCCTGTAGCTCCTCTCCAAGGCAAGGTGGCGAGAGTGGCCATTCGGTTGCTACTCAGCTCAACCAGAGCAATCCTGGACGCGAATGCGATCTGCGTCTCTGCTTTTCTCTGTCTCTCTGCTCTGGCTAGCTTCTTTTCTTGGATTTGAGCTGGTTTCTTGTCGAATCAGGGAGAGTAACATATATGTGTATTGATATCCTAGTATCTTGTCTTTGTCTTTTGGTTGGTTTTTAGTGTGTTAGAAATTGATGTTTTATTTATATATATATATATATACTGGAGCGCTATTCTACACCACGTGTATAGAATAACTATTCTACACCGACTACTTTCAGCAGTGGATTTTTTTAGTAAAATAGCTATTGAGTACTACTTTTTTCTCGGTAATAGATTTGTCAGTAGAATAACTATTCTACATCTGTGGTGGTGTATGATAGCATTTGTATATATATAAATTTATGAGTAATCATTAAACTTAGCGTCCGCAATAGCACCCACTATCTGCTACCCCCAATCCGCTATCCACTATTTATCACCATGGTTCTGTTGTCTCTCATGAGATGTTTGATTTGTGCTGCCAATCAGGGGCACGGGAGGTAAATTTAGTAATGGCAAATGCTATGTAGGCTACTCTGTTTACAAAGCTGCAGAATTACGATTTCTCTAAAAAAAATAAGTAATCTGAAACGGGGAAATCTAGGATACCTTCTGTAGATGTAAATTGATTATATATCCTTCTCTAGTCTTTTTACTCTAGAAAAATACTCTTTTCTACCCTTTAAACTAAAATTTTTATGTATTCATCATTCCAAATGACTAAAATACTCTCATATACACACAATTATTGGCTTAAGCTATTTTGCTTTGTACTAGCCTTTTTTTCCTTACATCTAGGAAGAAATAACTTTCAATTTTATTTTCGCTTCAATTTGCATAAAGTACATAAAATATAGTTTAAAGTGTAAAAAAGGGTATTTTCTAGAGTAAAAAGACTAGAGAAGGGTATATAATCAATTTACATCTAGAAAGGGTATATCCTAGATTTCAGATTAATAGGAGGGTATATAATCAATTTTCCCATCTGAAACTGAAAGATTGTGTTTTTTCTTTCATTTCAACTGAAGTTGAAGTCTTCTCTTTCTTTTCTTTTTTTGGGAGGGGGGATGACCCCCGTTTTCCTTGCCATAGAATGTTTCCATAATAATCTGTAGTACACTTCGGAAAATGGTTTTTGTTCCATGATTAAGTTGACAAAGATACACTTCAACGTACATTTCTATTGGAAACCACCATGTTCCCTTGCTCTTGTACTGGCAAGAAGGTAGTTTAGAGCTGCTGGGTTCAGTTGCTCATACAAATTTTACTTGTGAGGTCGACAATATGAGCATAACAGAGTTGCATCTGGGTAAAGGATGTAAGAGAGAGGTTCATGTCATACTGAAACCACAAACCTTAATGCAAAATTGTGCTCTTGATAATATTTTCCACCTTGCACACATGATACCATTGCTTTCAGGCTTTCAGCAATCAAAGGAAGAATTTCTTACTGTTCTTTGAGGCTGGTGCATTATAGGTTTGTAGCACTAGCACAGGACAAGAGTATTGTTATAGACACACCCACATAGGTCACAACAACCATGCTTTGCAATTGTCTAAACAACATGCAGAAGATTTTTTTGCTTGATTGCTAACAACACAACGTTCTAACAATTGCCTATTTTCAATTATCACTGGAAAGAGAATTCATTAAATGTGAGGTATGCTTTTCACTGCCTTTAGTCTCTAGATTTACACACTTAATGACTTCTTTTAAAATATAAAATAGTGTAATCCTTTGGTCCTTAAAGAGTCAAAGAAGTTAAAATCTGATATTTACTGATCTAACTGATCTTGAGGTTATCGTAGAGTTCCTTTGAACCTGCGTCTTCATGACATTTTTTTACAAACAACCAAATAATTGGTTGCAATTGCATAGGGCTTATTTGGCTATAGTTTGGAATCAGCATGATTCTTTTCAAAGTTTTTCGGGGCTTCGAAATTCTTAAATTCTGGACAATTTCCTTTCTGACAAAAGCAACAATATCTGCACATACAATTCTTGACTTTTTTAAAAAAAATAATACATTTTTTATTCGAAACGTCAAATTTGGTACGCAGATTTCAGAATTTAGAAAAATGATCTTATGTCAGTATTCGAACCCAAGTTGCTAGGGTCTCAGGCGGATGTGCTCACCGCTATGCTACACCAACTATTGGGTTAGAATAACTTGAGATAAATAATAAACATAATCAGACCGGTTGGCCCTAGATCAACAGATCAAGTGCCGACAGAAGGTAGACGACGCTCGATTTAGGCCAATCAGGCCTAGATCGGCAAACCATCTATCGATCTAGGGCCGATCGGCCTAGATCAGTACACCAAGTACCGATAGAAACTCATTTTTGTAAATTTTGAAATCCGCGTGCCAAATTTTAATTTTTTAATAAAAATGTATTATTTAAAAAAATCTACAACTCTTGTCAAGTGCATTTCAATTTTCTTTGGATGGATGGAATTATGTAGATAGATATTAAATGTTCTTTTTTTCATATTTCAGGGATGCAAACCTCCTCCAGCAAAGCGTCCTGATCCAATTGCAATTGGAAGATCTGCTTCACCAAGCCCTTGTTCTTCATATCAACTGAGTCCACGGGCTTCATACAACCCAAGTCCTGCATCTTCCTCCTTTCCAAGCTCTGGATCCTCCTCTCACTATCACTCTTGGTGGAAACAACTTGATTGGTGGTGTCGAGGGAAGCTCCCTCATCCCATGGCTGAAGACGCTTTCGTCGAGCTCCTCGTTCGCCTCCTCCTCCAAGTTCTCACAGCTTCACCATCTCTATTTCAATGGAGGTTCCATTAGTGCACCAGTGACACCTCCATCCAGCTCCCCTACCCATACACCTCGCATGCGGACTGATTGGGAGAACCCGAGTGTTCAGCCACCATGGGCTGGGGAAAATTATATGCCTCTTCCCAACACCACACCACCAAGCCCGGGCCACCAGATTGCCCCAGATCCAGCATGGCTTGCAGGATTTCAAATATCATCTGCTGGTCCCTCATCGCCAACGTACAATCTTGTTTCGCCGAATCCATTTGGGATTTTCAAAGAGGCTGTTGCTAACACTTCAAGAGTGTGCACTCCTGGTCAGAGTGGAACATGTTCCCCTGTAATGGGTGGCATTCCAGCTCATCATGATGTTCAGATGGTTGATGGTGTGCCAGATGACTTTGCTTTTGGGAGCAGCCTCAATGGCGACAATGAATCACCTGGACTGGTGAAGGCATGGGAGGGGGAGCGGATACACGAAGAGTGTGCTTCTGATGAGTTGGAGCTCACACTCGGGACCTCAAAGACTCACGCAGATCCCTCCTGATCATGCTACAAGAGTGTCACTTGTTCGCCTGGGTTTAGTTCAGTGTTTGTAGAAAGAAAGAAGGGAATTCAGAGATCATATTGTGGTCCTCTGCAGATAATATCCATCGTCTTTCAGTATGTGAACTTATTTTAGCTTATGCCACTTGTTAACTTATTTCTTTAATTTACTTTACTTTCTTTTTTCTCTTTCTTTAGAGATGATGAGAAAATATGAGAAGGGAAAGGAGTACAAGCCGGAAACCTTAGGCAAGTTTAAGCAATGGTGGAGGCTATTCATCCAGTCTTATTGCATTCATATGCTCTCTTAAACAAGTTTTAGGTGTCCTTGCTGTGACTGATGTCTCTGTGCTTCTGTTAGAAGTGTGTACATTGTACCTAGACCATTCATTTGATTTTATTGTGTCTTGGCTGATTAAAGTAACTAGTGTTACAGATTCAAGTTCATTCCTTCGGATACCTTTGTCCAAGTTGTATTTACATTGTCTTGCTGTCATTGTTCTACCTGCAAATTGATTCCTGGTATCTCAAATTCCAGGAGGTAATTAAGCACACCACATCAAAGCTGTGTCTGAAACAGTAAAAACTAACCGGTGTACCCTTGGCTTCTTTAGTTTCTTACCTACAAGGCCAGAACACCGCAACATCACTGATATCTGAGATATCTGAGTGTCTGAATTTGTTTCGATTTTTTCTCTCAAGTTATTGCATTCATGTCGAGTGGTTCAACAGACAGCAAATAATGAAAAGTGAGAGGATGTGTCTGGGAACCAGTTCCTCTGACGTCAGGAGCTCTGGCTGCTTTTTTGATGGTGAGTAGGTGGGCTCCATAAGTCCTTTTGGGTACTTCCTTTTTGATGGTGAGGAGGTGGGCTCCATAAGTCCTTTTGGGTACTTGTCAGATTGAAATCTAACGGTACAAGAAGAGTGACCGTCGTTGATGTGAGACTGAAAGAAGATACGGATAGTTTTGAAGAACATGTGTTATCAGACTCATATATCAGTGATAATTATGAGACCTATATATCACTGAAAATATGATATTATGATATTATAATATCATATTCATATGTTGTTGACAATTATTAGACCTATATATCAGCGACAATACAGCAACGAAAGTGAAGGATTTATTTGACATCAATTATGAGTTACGGCCGATTCATTCTGTTTCCAAACTGTACTTCATGTTCCTTGTCTTACAAAACCAGTGCAGTACTACAAGAAGATTTCTGGCAACATAGTGCTCTGCTAGATGATACTCACACAGTTGCACGTCAGTGTTCACCTGCTCGAAATGTGCAGCACTGCAGTCGACACCCCGACCACAAAATGGTTTACGCTTAGAAAAAAATGGCTATATCATATGAAACTACTCAGATAACTAGTCCAGGAAATAATTACTCGTCTGGCAATCAATCTTCTAGTTGACTAGTCAAATACCCATATGTTACAACTTACAAGGATTAAAAAATATTATCAATTCTTAAAAATCAAAGTATATGCATTTCTTGGAAAAATATGTATCAATAGGATCTTTTTAAAAAAATATTTTTTGAAAAAATATCTAATGTGTATAGCAGTTTCAAAAATTGTAAAAATAAGTAGTTGTTGGTACTTGATGGGCCGACTCGGCGCGTGCCATGGCATGCCATCTGTATAATTATAAAAAAATAAAAATAGAGAATATCCATAATATCATCTATCGTATATCATTTGATAAACATGTATAGCTAAACAAAATATACAATATCCAAAAATACATAAATCCAACCGTGTGCAAATTTAATCAAAATTGAGTTTTGTTTTTGAAACTCATCCCTAAGTATCTTTTTGTGGGTTGAAAATTTATAATTTCAGTATTATATATTGTGACTCCACTGAAAAGAAGAAACTTGGATTTTCGGCATGAGCTTGCCATGCATCAAACTTTTTCAAAATTTAGAAGCACATGTATAAGATTCATTTGAAACTGAAACTCCAAATATCGTTTTGAAATGTCATGAGCAAGGACGTGGTCTAATTAAAATATTGTTTTCAATTTAAAATATAGTCAATATATGGATTGCATATATATATATATATATTATCCTATACCATGGGTGTAGAATATCTATTCTATCAAAAAAATATACTACTGACAAAAAGTAGTACTCAATTACTATTCTATTAAGAAAATTTACTACTGAAAATAGTCGGTGTAGAATAGCTATTCTACATACGTAGCGCCCCCGTGTGTCTATATATATAGCATATAATTGAAGTAGTGGTGATATATAGTTTGAGACTTTATATCACAAATCATTGAGTTTCCGTCTAACAACAATGTCCTATATAACTCTTCGATAACTCGTATTTTCGATGATAAAAGGGGGGAAATCTCTGTAGTATTAAAATGTAAACACATGATATTAAATTCTGAAAATTTAGATAGTCAATTTTATTAAGAATGCTCTCTCGCTACCGGAATTCAGTACTTCGCTGTGTGTCCAAACGGCAAAGAAAACTTGCCAACTCTATGTTAGTGATCCGAGGTTTGCTGAATATATATGTGGCAAATTTCATGGCACACTAAAAATATTATGGATCGTCTATTTATTTTGATCTAATGGTAAGGATTAAAATAATGACTTATTATTTTCTAGAAGATAATAGGTAACTTTTTTGTGTAAACTTTCAATTTTATGTGCTAACTTTCCATTTTTCTGCATATACATTTCAATTATATGTCGGTACTAAGTATTTTAATTTTAGTTTATTTTTAATCCTAACTAAAATCAAGTATCAAAATTAATTTTAAGTATTACTTCTTAAGAGATAATAGATGTACCGTAATAGAGCCAAGTGAGTTGGAGATGATCTAAATAAAACATGAAGTTGCATATAGGAGAAGAGGGCGGCGGTGGGCGGGCGCGGGAGGAGGCGGCGGGCGGCGGGCGGGCGGCGGCGGCGGCGGCCGGCGGCGGCGAGCGGGCGGCGGCGGCGTAGGCTGGGCGCGGGAGGAGCGGCGGCGGGGCTACTGTGCGCGCGTACAGGGAGTTAGGGCTCCCTGTACGCGCGCGGGGTTGGGGATAAATTCCCTAACTTCCGTCGGCCAGCATTGAAGCCGACGGAAGTTAGCTAACTTCCGTCGGCTTCAATGCTGGCCGACGGAAGTTAGGGGGATCCGAGCGGCCGCGGAAAACCCCCGCTAACTTCCGTCAGCCACTGTCAGAAGCCGACGGAAGTTAATTTAACTTCCGTCGGCTTGCCCAAAAGCCGACGGAAGTTAATTTAACTTCCGTCGGCTTGCCCAAAAGCCGACGGAAGTTAAAAAGGCCGACGAAAACTTCTGGTTTTCTTGTAGTGTATGGGCCGCATGCATGCACTTGAAGAGCCCGAGAGGGGGTAGAGAGACCTATATATCCATCTAACATTCTAACATAATAACTAGGGTGTGTTTAGTTCTGTTTTTGAAATCTATTTCTACTGTGAAAAATAGAAGCTAAATTAAACGGGTTTACCAAATTTGCTTCTTCCATGAAAATCAGCTTTTTAGTATAAATTTGGAGGCAGCTTGAATTCTACTTTTCTGGTCTCAAGGTGTCTTAAATGATTTAATATCATTATGGTTTGTATTGCATTGCACAATTTTATGAGATAGTTATGTGGTTGACGGTTACTTTATTAGATAAACTATAAACTTTTTAATTTATCTAATATAGTTTACAATTATTTAGTTGCATCAATGTTGATTGTTTCCGATTTATATATATGTATGAAATATTATAATGATGAAAATTATGTTAGTTATAAAAAACAATCAGTTCACAGCAGCGTTTTTACGTTAGCTTCAACCAAAACACTTTTAGTTTTTCCACGGCAGATAATAACTCAACCAACCAAACACACCCTGAAAATAATGAATGCTAGATGTTTTGCGTTTTCTAAGAATTTCTATGATTTTCAGAAACAATCAAACAAGGGATTGTAAGAACGGAACGATTTTACTTCTTCGATTCTGAATAGCAAAAAGAACTAATTTTTCACCTCAAAATTATTCGGTTCAGCAATGGTGAACTCATCCAACGAGAAATGCAGACCGCGCGCACCTAAAGAAATAACCATTCTCTTGCTAAAAAAATCTCAACGTGATTATGCTACGAGCCTACGACTACCGCTACTCTCGAAGAATCGAGCTCATCATGGCCACCGCGGTGGCAGAAAACGCCAGGAGCATGCCATGAGCCAACGACGACGACGGCGGTGATGCGGCGCTCGTCGATGACGCTTCTTCGGGAGCCGGGCCCGGGGAAGACGACGGCGCCCCGGTGGCAGGAGTTATCGCGATGGATGATCCCGGCGCGGGAATAGCCGGCGCGGTCGAGGGCGCTGACGACGGGGCGGCCTCGACGTTGATCATGAGGCGCTGGCCCAGCTTGCAGTGCTTGACGTCGGCGCAGGAGAAGTAGACGAGGCCGGGCTTGTTGAGGAGGAACAGCGCGCTACCGTCGCCCGACGGCGCCGCCGTCACGTTGCAGTGGTAGTAGCCGAACTTGTCCACCTTTATGACAGAGTCGTTCGTGTAGACGAATTCTTCGCACGCAAGAACAAAATGGAAGCAATGAAATAACAACGTATTCCTATTTTTTTAAATAACTATAGAAATGCATAGATTATCAAACGATGGAGAGAGTTGACGAGGAGATACACTCATACACTGCCCGGCCTTACCAATGGAGTCGTCGACGAAGAAGCGGATGCCGGCGGCCCACTTGGCGTACATGTCCTTGCTACCTGGCGGCGGCGTCGTCCACCCGTCTGGACCACCGACGATGTACCGCTTCCCCATCCGCGTCGGTACCACCGCACGCGCACAAACGCGCGGCGCGGCGAGGGCAGCGACTAGGACACACACGAGGAAGAAGGAGGAAGCTCCACGACGCTGAGCCATTGAACAACCCATCGTCACTAGCTAGTGTGGACGACTCGCTATCGGCTATAGCTAGCTAGCTAGTAGCGTCGTTGCAACCGCGCGCGTTGCTCTTTGTGTGTCGATGAGCTGAGATGCCTGAGAATGCCGGGAGAAGACAATGGCGGGTGAGTTTATAAAGCGAGGAAGAGAGGATGGGGTGGGTCGAGGCGGTTACGTCAACGCGCGCGCGGGGGATCGCGCCTCGATCGCGCGCCGGCGAAGTGGAGAGCATGCAGCGTGGCGGGTGGGCGCGCGCGGTGGACGCTGGCGGGTGCGGCGACCATGCATGGCTCTCTAGGCCGCGCGGGCCGCATCGTTTTGACTGGGCTTTGGCACAGTTGCACGCTGGGCCGTGAACTCGACGCCGCACGTCAAAATGCTAGCGATGTTTGAGCGGCTGCAGCTAAAGATGACAATGATACCCGAAACCAATTTTTATTTTTTTAAGATAGTTAGTAAAATTATTTATCCGCGGGTCTACTAATAGAAAAAAAATAATACTTAATGGGTACGCGAGTATAGGTATGATTTTCTAATATCTATACCCGTTGCCCGATGAGTACCCATCACCCAATAAGCTATATTTTGAGGAGTTTAAATCATTATTGCTATTGTTGTAAATTAAATCATTGATGCATTATATTTGAGAGTTTATTTATATATGTAATTTTGATTTCATGACTAAATGAGTGATCGATCTATTTAGGTGAAATATTGTTTTTGTGGGGATAGATATATAGTTGTTATTTGTTAGCTTATTTTTGTGTGAGGTGCTTATTTATGGGTATGAGTACCCAATGTGTATATTTTACCCGCATGGGTATGAGTTTGGAGGAGAAATGGTACTCGTGTGTATATATGGGTTATCCGATGGAGAGATTTTTTTCTAACGGATATGAGTTTGAGATAGTCAAACTCAATGGGTATAGACCCATTGCCATCTTTAGCTGTAGCGACAACTTTTTATAAACAATATTTTTCAATTTATATCGGGCTAAATCACCGTATGAACCAATTATTCATGTAATATTTTCCAATTATTCACGTAGCTCAATTGGCAAAGCACAAGCTTCTTAGATCGAAGGCCATGGGTTTGAGTCCTATGTAGGTCTTGCGCTTTACAAACTGAGATAAGCTTATTATACTATATTACAAAAAATATTATATTTGATTCAGAACATGTGCTGATCTAGGCCGCCCAACCTAGATGGATCAATCAAATGCTAAAATTTATCAACCGAAGTGCCGAAGTAATCCCTAGATCAGCCCATGATCGGTCGAATTAGGTCACTTGACCTAGTTCTGTCAATAATAAGCTGACGGATGATTATTTTTGCAATTTTTTGAAATCGTGTACATAAATTGATTTTTAAATATATATATTATTTAAAAATCCGTAGTACGTGGTGAACCCGCGCGCGCAAAGAGCTATCTGACTATCTCAGATTTGCAATTAATAAACCGCTTGCAGACGCCCATGTGCGCCCGGAGGCCGGAGCGCCTCCTCCCGCTCGCCGCCGTTCTTCTCCGCCTCCTCCGTCACCGCCTCCGCGCACAGCCCGCACACCCCACCGCCCCGAGAACCTGCCGCGCACCTCGCCGATGTAATCCGGTGTGCACTCCTCCGACATGCCGCAGCACTCGCACCTGGCGGCCACCACCTCTGCCGCGGGGTGGATCGAGCAGCTGCTCGGCGCGCGGCGCGGCCGCCAATGCCGCTTCCTCCATCATCGTGGTCCCCTTGGCGCCTACGTGGTGGAGCTCGTAGGAGACGTCGGACACGGTGTCAGAAATTGGTCGGCATCGCGTCGCGCGGTCGCGCTGCAGTCATGGGAGCTTTTGAGTTTTGATTGCCATGGCCGGAGGGACTGTAGATATTATGCGAGAAAAATTTGTTATTTTGATATTTTAAATATGTACATTTTATTTATGATGATACTTCTGAATCTGACACAAATTATGAACGGACACAAATAGATTATGTCATTACTGACACAAATTATACAGTGTCTTTGTTAGTTGGTAGCCACACTACCGGAAAATGAAAATTCGCCGAGTGTCACATTGTTTGCCGAGTGTATTATTTCGGGCACTCGGCAAACATGTGTTTGCCGAGTGTTTTTCAAAAAACACTCGGCAAACTAAAAACGCTCGGTAAATCAATTTTTTGCCGAGTGCTTTTTGAAGATACACTCGGCAAACAATGATTTTAACGGGCACGTCACGGCGCCGTTCACCCGCGGTAAAAAAAAAATTTTTTTTGAGGGTTTGCCGAGTGTTTTTTGAAAAACACTCGGCAAACAATTTTTTTATTATTTTATGTGAAACCATGTTTCAACTCTATGTGGTGTTTGCAATTTCTTTTTAACTCGAATTTTTTTCTGCACTCACAATACAACATATATGATCCCTTGTAAAAATTTCATATTTTTTTAATTCATTTAGCTATTTTTTATTCATTAATTATATTTCTAGGATTTAAATTGAAATAGGTGAAATTTGAACTACAAGTGCCTAAAATAATAAACCAAAAATTATGTAAAAATCATATTCATGTTTTAAAGTCTATTTATGGTTCTTATAAACTGAATTAAAAGAAATTTTGAACAATTTAGGGTGTGACGCTCGTTCAACAACGTGAAGCTTAATAGTTTTTTAATTATAAAAAATCAAATAAAGTCTAAAAACCATGAGACTTGTCATGATGTTATTATATGATACATAGATGCTGTGATAAAAATTTCAAAATATTTCGAGAAAATTATCACGTAGAGTGTTTAGAAATCGTAGATTATGAGATAAGTGATTAGGGTTTAGAAAAGAAATGAGATAGGTTTGAAAGAAGTTTGATAGGTAAATTATTTTTTGTACTTGAATTTTTTTTTAAAATAAAAACACAACACATATTATCTCATGTAAAAATTACACATTTTTTGATTCAGTTTGTTATTTTTAAATTATTAAGTATGTTTCTAGGATATAAATTGAAATAGGTGAATTTTGAACTACAAGTGCCTCAAATAATAAACAAAAATTTATAAAAAAATCATATTCATGTTTTTAAGTATATTTAGAGTTCTTATCAACTGCATTGAAATAAATTTTGAATAATTTAGGGTGCGACACTCGTTCGACAACGTGAAGCTTAATAGTTTTTTAATTATAAAAAAATCAAATTAACTCTAAAAAATATTATACTTGTCATGGTGTTACTATATGATGCATAGATGCTGTGATAAAAATTTAAAAATGTTTCGAGAAAATTATCACGTATAGTGTTTAGAAATAGGAGATTACGAGAGGATTAATTAGGGCTTAGAGAAGAAATGTGATAGGTTTGAAAGAAGTTTGATGGCTAAATTATTTTTATACTTGAATTATTTTCTATAATAAAAACACAACACATATTATCTCATGTAAAAATTCCACATTTTTTGGTTCAATTTTACAAATTTTGTCAAAAAATAATAATGAAAAACAAATTTAAAAAATAGAAAAAATGTTTGCCGAGTGCCATTTTCAAGACACTCGGCAAATAGTTTATATTTGCCGAGTGTTGCACTCGGCAAAAGCAAAATTTTACTCTCCCGCCGTTTTTCCCGCTTTTTTTTCAATCTCCCGCACTTTTTTAACTCTTCCCCTCTTAAAAAAAATTTCCCTTCATCCTCATCCCCTCACTCCTCACTCCTCACTCCTCACTCTCCCTCCACTCCGGCACCACCCCGACGCCGCCCCGCCCCGGCCTCACCCCGACGCCGCCTCGGCCACCGCGACGCCGCCTTGGCCGTGCGCTTCGCCCGGCGTCGCCGGGCTCCGCCGCCGCCCCGGCCCGGCCTCGCCTCGACACCGGCTTGGCCGCCCCGACGCCGCCCCGCTCGGCCCCGCCCCGGCCGCTCGCCCCGGTCCCGCCACACCCCGACGCCGCCCCGCCCTGCCCTGGCTCCACCCCGATGCCGCCTCGCCCCGACGCCGCCCCGCCCCGCCCCACCCCGACCGCTCGCCGCGGTGCTGCCCCACCCCGACGCCGCCCTGCCCCGCCCTGGCCCCACCCCGACGCCGCCTCGCCCCGACGCCGCCCCGCCCCGCCCTGGCCCCGCCTCGGCCGCTCCCCCAGCGCCGCCCCGGGCCGCCCCCGCCCCACCCCGACGCCGCCCCGCCCTGCCCCGACGCGGCTCGCCCTGGCCGCTCCGCCTGTGCGCCACCCCGCCCCGCGCCACCACGCCCGTCACCCGTTCGACGGAATGGCGCGGGCGGCGTGCGTCTTTTTTTTAATTTTCTGTTTTTATGTTTGCCGAGTGCCATATTTGGGCACTCGGCAAACCTCCCGTCACCGTTAACCGCCCTTCGCCGAGTGCCCCGAAAAAAAGCACTCGGCGAACTTTTTTTGTCGATGACGTCTTCGCCGAGTGTTGTTTGCCGAGTGCAACACTCGGCGAAGCCTTCGCCGAGTGCAAAATAAGCTTCACCGAGTGTTTTTTGCACTCGGCAAACTTTGCGTGTCCCGTAGTGCCAGTAGCAATTTATCAATTTAGTAACATTTGAATGCTGATATGGAGATAATTTGCTCAATACAAAAACTGTAGGGATTATATGTTTGAATCCTGCCATGAGCATAGTTACATACTTATATATGTGTTGCTTGAAATTGGGAAATTGCTTGAGCAAGTTGACATCGGATGTGTTTTCACTCAAAGCCGAACATCATGGCCTTCTATAAAAACAAGAAAAATCACGTGGCTTTCAAACAAAACCGGATCCTCACCATTTTTACGGCAAAAAGTGAGGTCAAATCGATTCGTCTTTCTAATATTAGAACTTTTGGTTTGAAAACTTTCAAATCAGTTGTGCAAACTTTCGGTTCAAAAACTTTTCGGATGAACCAGAAAAAAAAATGAAAGGATATCGAGGGGATAGCTAGCGGCACTGCAGTAACAGACTGATCAGCTGTGAGGACTGAAGAAGCAAGTAGTATACACATTTTTGGATGCTCACAGACAAATTCAGTACTTGAAATGAACTAATGGCATTCCACGTATATATATTGAACTCATGAATATATCAGTATGTAGAGATTGGGAGTCTCGGCTAACGCCACATGAGTTTAGAAGAAAAAAAAATACATGCGATAAACAATTGTCTTTCAGAGCATGGATCACATAGACACATAGGGTGCACAATTGGAACCATTAATACATCTGCTACCAAGAGATCGTAATCTTAACCAGAAAACTATATGTGCAGCAGCTCTTCTTAATTTCAAGGAATAAATCCGTATAATAAGCAATGTTCCATGTCCATTTGATTGGTAGTATCACTGGGATTCAGGTTTGCCACTTTGTTCAGGGCCACCGTCACTTGAGCCGTTTGAGCTAGAGCTGCCATCACCAACTTGAGATTCATTCAGCTGGATATCGGTGGACGTGCTGGTTTCGATCTGGATATCCAGCTGCTCCCCATTGTTAGAGGTCTCTGTACTTCCATCGTTCGGGTTCACAGGATTGGTCTCTGCTGATGAACCATTTGCCGTTTCTGCAGCAGATGCTCCTTGGGAATTCTCTGCCTCTGTGTTTGCCGCCTGGTCATTAGAAACTTCTGTTGCAGCATTGCCATCATCAGATTTTGGTTCATTAGAATCTGACACCACATTGGCTGAACCCTTCTCGCCATCACCAGATGCAGTCTCAGTCTTTTCTTCTATGGAGCTGCTATCAGATGAGTAAGACTCCACAGAATCAACCTTGTCACCATAACTGGATGCAGTCCCAGATGATGCACCTTCATTTTCAGATCCAGTCTCGATATGTGCGGCCTCACTGGAAGCATCAGTTGTGGTGGAAGATGTATCACCTTGGTTTTCAGTAGCATCATTTTGTGAGTTCTCATTCTGAGCTGATGGTACACTACCTGTTTCATCAGTAAGAGTTCTACTGGAATGCTCATCATCTGTTCCATCCTTGGCATTATCAGAAAGGGATTCAGAAGCATTTTGAGAATCCACTGACTCTTTTTTCTCACCTTCCTCTTCATCAGTTCCATTACTGCTTGCATTAGACTGATCTGCATTAGTGGATTCATCACCATGTGCTTCATTATGGGGCATTTCATTTATCTCGGCACTGCTTTCCTCTAGTGCACCAGATGTATCAGACTCGGTGCCATTCTTGTCTGCTTCTGACTGACTGGTTGCTTCATCTTCATCATTACCATGAGATTCAGTATTGCCATCTGCACTACTGGCATGCCCTTCATCAGCTTCTGATCTGTCGGTGTTTGCGGTATCATTATCATGAGAATTGGTACTGTCTTTCTCAAACCCAGTTTCTCCACTCTTCTCTTCCTTTAGTTTGCTTATTGCATCCGGGTTCTCCTCATCCTTTTCCACAATACCATCATCATAACTACCTACCCTTTCTTTCCTCCCCTGAAACAAGTTTCTATCATCATGGGCAAGCTGGCTCTCAGTATCTTCCAAGTACTCCTTTTTCTTATCATAGGAATGCTTCACCTGATATAGAAGCCAGACAACAACGCCTACAAGTAAGGTAGCCTGGAGGAGTGTTTTGACCCTTGATCCTCTGTTCCTTTGGTGCCGGCTATTTGAATGGTGGAGCATGTTTAAAGCTGATAAAAAGGCACAATAAATGGCAACCAGGTTGTGAGCTGTTTAGTTCGACTTATCAGTATAACCGAAAATATAATTAATTAATAAAAGCACACGTGTAATACAAAATAATTAGTAATTGGATAGCATAATGCCTGCTAGAATGCTCCCATGATTGACTTTAGAAGTAAAAACATTGAAAGCTACTTTTCGTCAAAATGAATATTGATGCAAAATTAGCAAATCAGAAATGTTTGTTACAAAAAAACCCTATCCTTGGCAAGATTACCACTTACAAATAGTGAGTATGCCCTAAATATAACTGAGACTACAGTTATGTTCTTAATGGTAAGTATGTATTCTCACACCTGCTGACAACGCCAAACAGACTGTCTCAAGATGGACCATGCTGGGCATTAACAACCAACCCTAACATAAATACCACACTTAAAGCATTAACAGGGCTTGCTGCATCTCTTACACTGTTCTACAACACTAAGTTCTATCTTCCGTTCTTTCAATGAATCCATGCGTGGCATGCAGTATGTGGGAAGCGCTTCTTGATAAAAACACAACTACCAAAAGACAGGCGTGAACTAGGAATGAATAACATGTTGCATTTCAGAGATTGGTCATCATTCATCAATGACATAGGGAAGAGCTAGAGAAATCCTTACAGTCTGGTATGAAAAGACAGTCATTGTGGCTGAACAGGTAACAGGTTTAGGTATAATTGATGGGGTCAGGTTAGATAGGAACAAGGAATTGGTCACAAATTAGTGTCCACTAAAAAAGAATGTTGTGATACTGGTACCTCTGTAGTCTCAATATCTAGCATCCCCAGCTAGTATGCTCTAAGACTTGCTACATTTCGAGAGGGCAAGTCAGAGCCTAGAAGCAATTCCTAGCAGTTCCTACAAGCCTTTTGCTCTTGGCACCAATAAGAGGAGAGAACATAATATTGGGTTGAAAATGAGCCTCAGGTTTGCTTTCAGAAGGGGAAGATTCCTCACAAAAGAGAGGATGTCCAACTTCATAACAAGTCCTAAGAATAATAACCTAAACCCATATGGCTCACCACGGTTATGTTATGAACCAATGAATGTCGGAAAAGAAAACATGATATACATTTGAGGTTTACAATAATATAATTCAAGTGTTCCAACTTGTAAGCAGGCATGAATATTAAATGCAGCCCCTGCTTCCCTTTCTTCAAGCAACAATGGACAGAGTAAATAGCACATATCACATGGAAATTTCAGTGTAACCAAGTTCCAAACCAATACAAAGAACAAAGTAAAGAGCACAAAGCACATAATCAGAAGTCCAGAAATAGAGGACTTCCAAAACTGAACATACAATCCTCTAAAAAAGGTAAAAAGGAAAACTCAACACAAAAGATAGCTGTGCACCAGGCACATCCCTCGACACGGAGAACATGAACTCATGCAATTTATACTTTCAACTATCAAGTTACTCATCGGTCCATCTAGGCATCTAGTATAGTAACGTCTAATCTAACGGGCCAAGAATGAAGTGAGCTTCACTCTTAAGTCACCCCAGGGCTTTCACAGTAGTTACTACTTGCTAGTATAGTATAACATGCAGTGATCTCAAGGGTCAACGCAGTCAAACAAGATATACCCGAAATAGTAACCTACTTTGCTGCATCAGTTTCAACAGGAACCGACATGTATGTCACAATCTAGCTAGTATTTCCCTCCATCCCCAGCTCCGTGATTCCACTACCTCGAAAGAACAGATCCCCTCGGCGCTCGGGTGGGCACACTTGGGACGAACGAAATCTGCTCCTCCGCGGCTGATTTGCAGACAGAGCGCACGTAACCAAACTCGGCGCTACAACTGCTTACTGCTCCACTAGCAGCAACGTACAGCACGCACATTGGAGCCGTTGCTCAGCCTCGGCGGCCAGGCGCCAGCGCTGCACGGAGCACAAGAAGATCAAGGGCGGGGCCGCGGGGCCACGGGATCCCAGCGCCGCCGATCCCGACGGGTCTGCCCCGCGCGAAGGGGCGGTACGGCATTGCAGCGCAGGCAACGAGGATGATGAGGAGGAGGAGGGAGGGGGCGGGGCTAACCTTGGGAGTTGGGATGAACGGCGGAGGCGTCCGGATGCTCCCTCTCTCTCCGGCTCCGGCCACCAGGCGAGTGATGGAAGCAGAGGAGGCACGGGCGGAGGATGGTGGGTGGGTTTAGATCTGGGAATCGGTGGGACGCCGCGTGCTTTGCCGCTTGTTCTCGCGGCGGCGGCAACAGCATGTGTCGCTTCTGTCCTTTTTTCGATCTCTCTCATGCATGGCTGTGGATGATTAATCGTGTTTTATTCCAAATTATAATTTTGGTCTGGCTTCAGAAAATAAAATAAAATAAAATTACAGGGTCTAGTTTTAATTAACGGGCCCTTTGGACTAAATGATTGGTCAACGGAGTTTTTTCTTTAATTTATTTTGAACGAACTTAGTTTTTGATATTTATAATATGGTTGTGACTGTAGTTGACAATCATAAGTTCACATTGCAAAGTATGTTAAAACAGTATTTGGTTACATGTATAATTCCATCTGTATATCAACATGTCAACACTTCTGATGTGTTTGATTATTTGAATTGAACTATTTCATATTATATGGTGTGGTACAGATTAATTGGATATTCTTGTTTAATCTTGTATGGTATGGTTCGGCTAAAATCATCGGATAAATCCATCCAGGATGCGCATGCAGCCTGCTTCTTTTCACCACTGCTTCTCTCTCGTGTGCTTCTTCTTCTCTCCAGCCGACCAACATTCCTGGCGGCATCGCGTCGGCCTCCATCTCCCTTCTCCTGCCCAACGGCTAGACCCTTCCCTTTCTCCTCTCCTATTGATCGAAGCTTAGGGTATCTCCAATGCAATAATTAGAATAATTTTTATAACATTAAATAGTAGTTCACATAAGCAAAAATCTGATGTGTCATGAGAGTTAATGAAAAAAGAGGAAAAAAGTTGAGGAGATGGTTTCTAATGCAAGAAATGGTTTCTATCACTAATACCAAGGATGAAAAAACCACTCTACATGCATTGGGAGAGTGTAGTAATTTCTATAGATGTGGCCCACTTATTTATGATTGGGCAAAAGAAGGAAAAATAAATAAAGACAAGAAACTATGCATTGTGAGAGTGAGTTTCTATGAGTAATTTCTTAGTGGCATGACATATATAGAAACTATTAGATGGTTTCTTGGTTCTAAACCACATCAGATCTAGTGGTTGCGGCTCATGGAAACCGAGCAACAGGTTCTACTCTAGGATCACAGTGCCGCGGTGGGTGAGGCCTTCGATGGCCCCTCAGCATGCTTGTTCACACGTTCTTGCCCCAGAGGAGCGGCTCGTGCGTAGCTTTTGGTTTTTTGCTTTAAAAGTTTCTTCCTTCGGTTCACTATTTCAATCAATACATGGTTTTCTCGTGGAATAATTAGATTCATGCCATTATAATTTTTGAGCTTGAAGAAATATTATTACAATTCACATATTTTGATTTATGCTATTACAATTTCAGATTAGTCTTTTAGTTCTCTGAAATTGTAATAGCATATTTTAGATTTCTATGAGCTTGTAATGGCATATTTGAGTTCTCTACAATTATAATGGTATAGTTCGAAGTTCTCTGAAATTATAATAGCACAAATCAAAATATGTGAATTGTAATAATATTTTTCTAAACTCGCAAAATTGTAATGGTATAGATCCAACTAACCCTTCTTATCTAGTCTAGTATTGAAAGAAACTCTACTTTTGTATAGTTGAATGCCCACAAAAGTTTTTTATGCATTTTTAATATATTTTGGCATCTAGATAAGCATTTCAATATATTTTAAATACACTCATATCTACTTAAGTTCTACTTATTCTTGTAATTTCCAACTCATAAACTACAGATGCCTTCGTAGAATAATAAAAATATATCTGCATAGAAGTATTTTTAATGATAAATCCATAATGTCATTTTGACATTTCAAACCTTAATATTTTGTATTTATTAGTGAATTGAGATTTTAAGAATCATCTGTATGTATTCTAAAACATTATCTGTTTAAGAACAGAGGGAGTATGAAAATTTCTTTTCTTGATTACTTTGTTTTGTGTTGGTGTAAGTTAATTCATGTTCAAATGGTTTCTCTAGCAATTCACTGTTTTTTTATCAATAACCAATAGGAGAGGCTCCTACTGAGGTTATATAAATTAAGAAACACGGTCGAACCAACAAACCTACATATGTAGAGTTTTTATAGTTGCGCTAGCCAAGCTAGTAGTGCCTCTTTAAGACGAGGCTTACATCTGAAACTCAGCAGAGTTGTGATAGATCGAAAAGAGGAAAGCCATTCGTTAATTGAGGGGTTGCACTGGCGGAAGACGCAATTGTTTCGATGTGTCCAGATAGTCCAGGCAGCTGCGATAAGGACCTCCATAAAATGAAGGCAGTTGTTGTTGGCTCTGGCTTGGATTATCTTGTCGAGGCACGTACCAGCCGACCCCCAATGAAGCCCTATGCGCGCCCAGCAAGACAAACTGAAACGACATTGGAAGAAAAGGTGTTCAGTGGTCTCTAGATACCATCCGTTACATAGGACACAACTGCAATCATCTGTTTCATTAAAGAAATTCTTTCTTCTTAGCAAATAAATCTTTTGTGTTCAGCCTGTCTAGCGCAAGAAGCCAGAAGAAAAACTTTAGTTTGTTTGTGCATCTACTCTTCCATAACCATCTGAAAACTGGTGAGACCTCCAAGTGCGTGAAAGTTAGGGAGTATAGCTTTTTTGTGCTGAATTTCCCCGACCCCATATGCATTCCCAGCAGTCTTTGCCATTCAAGTACCAGTTAAAAGCCAAAACAATCACTTGTAAATCCTGGAGCTCAGTTAACGCCTCTGGGGACAGTGGTAAGATGAAGTGTCCCTTTGGGTTGCTTTGCAAAAGTGAACAGCCTCGGCATGGCCTGGTGAAGAGGTCGGCTTGTCCAAAGGTCAAACCAAAAGGAGATTGAAGCCCCATCTTTTGCCAATGGCTTTGCTATTCCTAGGAAGAGATGACATAATTTAATTACCCCTTTCCACCAGGGCGAACCCTGGTTGGCACCCAAGTGAGGCAGGGCACCCCTGAGATAGTATCTATTCCAAATTAAGTCCACCCAAGGCACCTCCTTTCTGTTAAAGAAATTGTGCAAGTGTTTGATCAGTAGCGCGTTGTTCTGGCTGTGGATGTTGATAACCCCTAAACCACCTTTAGCTTTTGGTTTGCACACTTTTTCCCATTTAACTAGTGGTCTCGAGTTGTTGGATTGATCGTATCCTCTCCACAAGCAATGCCTTCTCGCCCTGTCAATCTGTCCGATTACCTTTGCAGGGAGATTGAACATAGCCATTGTATATGTTGGAAGGGTGGATAAGACAGAGTTAACTATTTGTAGTTTCCCCACAAGGGACATAAAGAAGGAAGTTGATGTTAACCTTTTCTCTATCTTGGATAGAAGTGAGCTGAAGTCTGTGAACATGGGATTGATCACCCCTAGTGGTAGCCCCAGATACGGCATTGGAAACGAGCCTAAAGGGCATCCGAAGGTAGAGGCCAAAATGTTAGCTTCTTCTTGGCCTAGGTTTATCAGGATCATTAGAGATTTTTCCAAATTTATTTCTAGACCTATTAACATGGAGTAAGAATTGATGAAGCCTTTCAATCTGAAGATGTTCCGTTGGTTAGCTTTTACGAAAATGATTGTGTCATCCGCGTAGTGTACGATTGGAAAGTCCCTCTGTTGGTGACAGTCTGGTGCCTATAAAAGGTATCTCCGATAGGCTGTGTTTAAGAAGTACTGGAGCAGCTCGGCTACTAGGACGAAAAGTAGTGGGGATAGTGGATCTCCCTGCCTGACCCCCCAACCCCCCGCTTGCAACTAAAAGACTTTCCTATTGTACCGTTAAGAATGATCGTTGTTCTTGCCGAGGCCATTATTGTTTCTATCCATGATATCCATAAATGAGGGAACCCCATTTGGGTCAACACAAACCGGATTGCTGAGTGCTCCACCGTGTCAAAAGCCTTTCTGAAGTCTAGCTTGAAAAGGGCCACTGGTTTTTTTGAATGTTGACAGAGGTGTGTGTACTCAAAGTTCCAAGCCAAGCAGCCTTGGATCGATCTTCCCTTGATGAAACCGTACTGATTATTGTGGATCACTGTCTGTAATATCGGTTGAAGCCTGTTCGCCAGAATCTTCGTGATCAGTTTAATTGCGAAATTTACTAACGAAATCGGGCGATAGTCTGAAATCAATGTTGGCGAATCTTTCTTTGGTATTAGCACTATGAACGAGTCATTTATTGGCGAAAGGTCAAGGTCTCCATTGTGGAAGGCGCTGCATAATTTGTGATAATCATATTTAATAGAGTCCCAGCTTAGTTTGTAGAATAGTGCATTGAATCCATCCGGTCCAGGGGCTTTGATTGGCATTTGGTTAACCGTAGTGTCAATTTCATTTGTTGTGAATCTAGCTGTTAAACTTGGTTGGTGATCAATCTGAGCAAAGTCAATTGGGCAGTCCAAGTTTTGTTGTAGTTTCCTGGTTTTACCTATAGTTCCGAGGAAAAAATCCAGAATAGTTTCTTCTTTGTCTTGGTGTGAGTAAACTGTTACCCCATTTTCATCAGTTAGCGAAGTAATGATATTGTGTCTGAGTCTGTCTGTTGCCGCTGCATGAAAAAACTTTGTGCTTTCCTCGCCAAGACATGTCCATCTGACCGTGTACCTCTACTTCCAATATGCCTGCCTTAAGTCAATAAGATGCTCAATGTGTTCGCGAAGTATGATTGTGAAATTTGACTCAATAGTGGACAAGTTTCTAAGCTCCTGAAAAGAGTCCAGAGCCGAAAGAATGATGTGGCTAGCCTTAATTGATTTTTCCAGTGAACCGACACGTATCCCTCAATTTCTGAGTCTCTTTTGAATTGCCTTGATTTTTCCGCGAGCAACCTAGCTTCATCTCATGCCACGATGGGTGATAGCCAGCACTGAGAGACAACTTCTTTGTAACCCGGTAATTCGGTCCAGAAATTCTCAAACCAGAATAAGTATGTTCTTGTGATCAACGTTGTAATCATTACTGTGCATGGGATGTGGTCCGAAGTGAAACGATCAAGTCCTTTGAAAAAAGTTCCGAGGAAATGACTGATCCAATGCGGTGAGGTGAAACACCAATCGAGTTGTATTAGGAGGGGCTCGACTTGCATATTACTCCACGTATAACGTTTGTCAGCCAAAGGAATTTTCAGCAGCCCTAATTGACTTATCCAACTATTGAATTCTCACAGTTTGCTCTGTTTGACACGTTAATCCCCGCCCTGTTTCTGTTATGTGGAAAACAGAACAAGTTGAAGTCCCCTAGGAACATCCAACAGGGCATGGTGCTGATGTCTATCTCTGATAGCCAGTTGATAAATTGTGTTCTTTCAGGTTCTGTTGGACCGGAAACGGCGACCAGAGGGGGGGTGAATGGGAGCTTTTAAAATTTCTGGCTAAAAACTTAGCCTTCGGTTCTGTTCTGTCTTCTGCGGAACAGGCTTCGAACGCAACCTTCGAAGGTCTGGTTCGGAGGTACTTCGACAGCTCCGAACACAGGCTTCGCAGGAGCAAAAGTTCGAAGCCAAGAAGACTTCGCTCCACTAACAACCCTCGAAAATCTACTCTGCTAAGTCAGTGCAGGCTCCGCACACGAGGTGCTTCGAGCAGGCTTCGCACTTCACCCTTCGCAAGAGTGGACAGCCCCCTGAGGACTTCGACCAAGTACTTGGCGACAGCAACGGGTGCTGGGCTTCGTACCCGAAGGTCTACACGCACACAAACGGAACACGCTAAGGGCTTCGACACAAGAAGCACTACGGGAAAAGATCAGGGCTTCGCTAGTAAGCAGCGAGGTCTTGCCTCGTGTTACACAGAGCGACAGCACACTGACAAAACACACCTCGCACGAAAAACAACCTTCGCCTCAACAGGCTTCGGTGCACTAAACTAGCGAAGTATGTAGATCGAGCTCAAGCAAAAAGCACAAGACAAACAGGGCTTCGCCGCTTGAACAAGGAACACTGAAAATGAACTCAGGATGTATTCAATCGAAGTGTGGCTACAGGAGCTCAACAGTAAATGCTCAAAGTGTTAAATGTTACCTACCGAGCCCCCATATTTATAGCCCACGGCTTCATCCTAAGGAAGTGACTACTTTACCCCTAGGGTTTACATCCATTTTGTCTCTACAGAACTAAGGGGTACAAAAGGTAGTCCACCTTTATTTTGGAGGCTTCTCTGTCAGCTGCAGAGGGGACAGTGTCAGCCTTTTTCAGAACAGACAGTGTCAGCCTTTACAGAGTTGACTTCTGGAACCTCCCTTCGCACGCGAGGGGTGCGGAAGCTTCGGCGAGAAGCCTGCAGCCTGTTGGCCTTCGCTCCGCCGAAGAAGACCTTCGATACAGTGACGGTTTTGAGCCGAAGCCGTCAAAGCCCTTGGGCCTTCGCACCACCACCTCCGGAGTGGATCACCACGGCTTCGCAGCTACTCCGAGCTCGAACACCGTCCGTCCGTGTACCGAAGCCATGCATGGCCGAAGCACCACAAGTCAACCTCACTCCGAAGCCCACCTTCGGAGTACCACCCTTCGAAGTCCCTCCTTCGTCCAAGGCCTCCGCATGAAGCATTCCATGAGCACTCCGTCGCAGTGCCTCTCCCCGAGCACACTCCTCGACGAGCCTCACCCGGACCATGCCTTCGATGCGCCTCGACTTCTGAGACCTTCGTCGGGCCACCTTCGAGTGTCTCCCTCCGGAGCACACTCCGAACACCTTGCCTCCGCAGAGGACTTGTTCCACCAACTCCGAAGTCACTCCATTCGGAGTACCTTCGAAGTGCCTCACCTCCGAGGACTTTGTCTCGGAGTACCTTCAGCCGGAGCCACGCTCCGCACTCTCTGCCTTCACCTGGCACGCCTCGACCCGAGGACCGACCCGGACCACCTTCGCAGCCACCGTGACGGAGCTCCCTGCTCCCCTGGCATCAAGCCACCCGCTTGACCCAGGTTCACCTGGCTCGAACCCTGTCCGTCGCCTCCGAAGTCCCTGCGCACCACAGACAAGCAAACAAGTGTATCCAGTACTCCGGAGACCTCTCCGGGTTAGCAACCTTCGGCACACACTCCGGTGTACCGCCCAAAGTACCGAAGCCATCGGTACGAACCCTGTCATCGTGTACTGTCGGACCCCTCCGACAGGTACACTCCGCTGCGCAGCTGCAGCAAGCAAACACACTCCGAACACCCTTCGGAGGTACCACCTCCGAAGCCCCTTCGGAGGTACCCTTCGAACAGAGGGTAAAATCCAGTCAATCACTCATCACAAACACCGAAACCACCCTTGGTTTCTCAATCTCCCCCTTGATGAGTGCATTGACAACCACATTCAAATCCAGGAAAAATTTAAAAATTTCAGCACACAAGTGACCATAAAAACTCAGAAAAAGAGCCAAAGCATGTCACTTGATAAAAGAATTTTTCTCCCCCTTTGTAAAAGAGTAAAAGCCCCTTCGGCAAAACTCCCTTTGGATAAAAACTCCCCCTGAGTTGAGCAAATTTTTCTCCCTCTTTATGTCAAAAATCTCTCCCCCTTTAGAAATAATGCCTTCTTGCAGCAGAGAACATAGCAAAATCTCTCCCCCTTTGGCAATGCAAGCATCAAGGAGCATTCAAAAGATGCAAAGCTGCGAAATGACTAGAATTGCAAAGACATATAATGCAAAAATATGCCAACATTAACACAAATGATCATGTGCTCAGCTCAATTTAACAATCTGTGAAACAAGATGATGGCATGTGATTTTGTCATTTTGAAGTAAAAGCATCACCACTTAACCACAATAGTTAGACATGAGAAGGCAAGGACTGCGCCAAGCTAACAAGTTCTACCCTAGACAGACAAGTCTTGTTCAAAAGGAGCTGTGAAAGCAAACTTGATGATCAATTAATTTTGTTGTTCTTTTTCTTAATGCCAGGGGTTATTTGTTTGTCCACCTTATACTTTCCAATCAGGCCAAGCCTAGGCAAGAAAGCCATCTGAAGCTTAAGGCTGTGATTTTGGCATACACTACACTATCCCAGTTCAGACCAATGTGCAATGGTAAGCAGTCTAGAATAGAGTAGTGCGACAAACAAACCCTCCTGGATCTTTTCATTTAAACCAGGCAAATCATGGATTTTTGATTTTGATTCAGATGAATGAAATATTTTGATGAATATCCATGAATAATGAACACATTTTTCAAGTTGCAAATTTTAGCATCCAAAGAACAGTGTCTTGCTGTCAAGTAGATAAAAGATAGCTAAAAGCAGTCCTGCCTAAACAAGCTAGATACAGGATTTAGCAGTGAGCAAGTTTTGATTTTAGAAAATAAAACATCATGCACAATCAATGTTCCAGACATATTTCATAGAGCTGAGCTGTCATGATTTCTTTGAATTGAAAGCAGGCATATAATAGCAAAAGATGTAAGTGCAATTCCACACATAATGAGCATATGCAAGACAGTTAAAATCAGCTCCCCCTCACAAAATGCCGTAAGGATGACAAATGCCAAGTTCCCCACGCAAGTAAGCAAATCGAGAAGCATCGAGGGGTTTTGTAAAAATGTCGGCAAGCTGGTGTTGGGTATCAACATATTGAAGTTCAATATCACCCTTCTCATTGTGATCTCTGAGAAAATGATACCGTACATCAATGTGTTTGGTTCTGGAGTGCTGAACCGGGTTGTTTGCAATACAAATAGCACTAGTGTTATCACAGAAAAGTGGAACACTCTTATAATCTAACCCGAAATCCCGCAAAGTGGAAACCATCCACAAAATCTGAGAGCAACAGCTAGCTGCAGCAACATATTCGGCCTCAGCCGTCGATTGTGCAACACTAGACTGTTTGCGGGAAGACCAGCAAACCAGAGACGTACCTAGAAAATGACAAGTACCAGAGGTACTTTTCCTATCAATTCTACACCCAGCAAAATCCGCATCTGAATAACCTCTAAGACATAAAGATGAAGATGATGAATACCATATGCCAAATTCAAGGGTATGTTTGAGATACCTTAGGATGCGCTTAACCGCTTGGCGGTGCGAAGCTCGTGGTGAAGCCTGAAAACGAGCGCACAGACACACAGCGAAGTGTATGTCCGGCCTCGTGGCAGTCAAGTAGAGTAGGGAGCCGATCATGCTCCGGAACTCCTTCTGATCTACAGCTTCTCCATCTTCGTCAGGGTCCAACGCTACAGATGTAGCCATTGGAGTGGCGAGGGGCTTCGCATCGGACATGTCAAACTTCTTGAGCAGGTCCTTGGTGTACTTTGTCTGGTGGACAAAAGTACCTTGTTTGCTTTGCTTGATTTGCAAACCAAGGAAAAAGGTGAGTTCACCCATCATCGACATTTCAAACTCCCTGCTCATGGTATCTGCAAACTCGGCAACTAAAGCATGAGAAGAGCCACCAAAGATGATATCATCCACATAAATCTGAACTAGGAGGAAATCTTTGCCATGCTTGAGAGTAAACAATGTTTTATCAACAGAGCCCATCAAATACCCTCGCTCAAGCAGAAAAGACTTAAGTCTATCATACCAAGCCCGAGGGGCCTGCTTGAGTCCATAAAGAGCCTTATGAAGTTTAAGGACTTTATGTGGGTACTTGGGGTTTTCAAAACCAGGGGGTTGTTTTACATAAACATCTTCACCTATGAAGCCATTAAGAAAAGCACTTTTGACATCCATTTGATAGAGTTTGAATCCCCGGGATGTCGCAAAGGCAAGCAAAATCCTAATGGCCTCAAGGCGAGCAACAGGTGCAAAAGTTTCAGTAAAATCAATCCCTTCTAGTTGAGAAAAACCCTGAGCTACAAGTCTAGCCTTATTTCGAACAATTGTTCCATCCTCTCCTTGTTTATTTTTAAAAATCCACTTTGTTCCAATGAAATGAACATTAGGTGGAGGATCAACTAAAGTCCAGACTTGATTTCTTTCAAAATTCTCAAGCTCTTCATGCATGGCATTGATCCAACTAGAATCAGAAAGTGCATGACTAACATCTAAGGGCTCGAAAGAAGCAACAAAAGCAGCATTTGTAAAATGAGCGTGAGAACGTGTTACCCTTTGATCAAGCTCACCAATGATCTGCTCGGGCGGGTGCATCCTTTGAACATGATGTGGAGCCTCGCGGCGGGATGCAGTCTCCCCCTCAACTTGTGCGTTGGAGTGGTCCAAGATGACCGATGTTGAGGTAGTCGCTTCGGGACCTCGTGCCGAAGTAGTAGAAGCGGGGTCAGCTTCGGGGGTCGATGTCGAGGGTAGTAGGGGATCATCCTCGAATTCTCCGGGATCTTCGTCTTCGAATAAGGTCTGTTCCATGTCGTGTTCATTTGCCTGTTCAAAAGCAGAACTAACAGAGGGGGTTGATTCATCAAAAGTCACATCACATGACTCGATGACAGTGTTAGTTTCCAAGTTATAAACACGATAGGAATGACCATGAGTAGTATAACCCAAAAAGATCCCGTCAGAAGATCGCGACTCAAATTTATCCAAGTTACCACGTTTTAGGATAAAGCAGCGACAACCAAAAACTCGAAGATGAGTAACCTTGGGCTGTCTCCCAAAACGCAGCTCATAAGATGTCAAATTTAAAATTGAGCGCAAGAAGATTCGGTTTGAGATGTAGCAAGCAGTGTTCATGGCCTCAGCCCAGAATTTTCTAGGAGTCCTATGCTCATCAAGCATCGTCCTAGCCATCTCAACCAAAGTGCGGTTTTTCCTCTCAACAACACCGTTCTGTTGAGGAACCCGCGGAGCAGAGAATTGATGTTCTATGCCATGCTCCAAGCAAAAGTCAACAAAGAGACTGTTTTTGAACTCGGTGCCATTATCGCTTCGAATGAATTTTAATGCACCAGGGAGTTCAGTGAAAAGTCTCAAAGCCAAGCTCCGAAAGTGTGAAAACACTTCATCCTTGCTGGCAAGAAAGAAGACCCAAGAGTAGCGAGAGTAATCGTCGACAATAACAAGTACATACCACTTGCCGCCTAAAGAACTAACCCGAGAAGGACCTACAGTGTCCATATGGAGAAGTTCTCCGGGCTGTTCAGTCATCACTGTGGTGACTGGCGAATGCGAAGCGGCAATCATTTTTCCATGACGACAAGGAGTGCAAACTAAATTCTTCTCAAACTTGAGCTTGGGCAATCCTCGGATCAAACCTAGGGCGCTCAGACGAGCGAGCAACTCAAAGCTCATATGCCCTAGTCTCCTATGCCACTTCCAAAGCTCAGAGGTCGAATGTGCAACAAGGCAATGAGAAGAACCAGACGACTCTGAAAAATCAGCTCCAAAAACTCTCCCAACTCTAAAAATCTTACACACCACAACGCCATCAGAGTTGAGCACTTGCGAAGTATCGCGATGAAATCGCACTTCGAAGCCCTCATCAAGCAACTGAGATACAGACAGCAAATTGTATCCCAGGTTCTCAACCAAAGCAACATCTTTGAGAGTGAAGTTCGTGTTAATCCTTACCACACCTTTACCTTTCACTCTACTCCTTCGATTGTTTCCGAAGGTGATATGTTCCCTTTGCTTGGTTGTGGTGAGGCTGGAGAACCAATTTGCATCTCCGGTCATGTGGCGCGAACAACCGGAGTCCATGATCCACGTGCCCTCCAAGCCTCGACCTGTCGCCTACACAAGATAAGAACGCCTCGATCGCTCAGTGCTGGGGTGAGTAAAATAATGGCGAGGCATCCAGCACTGAGTGACACGAGTAGTAGGCACAGTAAAAGTAGACGGTCTACGCACATAAAAATCAGAATGATGCAAAGTGCGAGGTCTACCAACATGCAAAGAACGGAAAGCATGTCGAGGTCTCCTACTCTGACGAGGTACAAAGTTACTCGCTCGAGGTCTACCACCATATGGAACATGGTGAACACCTCGAGGAGCAAAACCTCTCCGAGAAGCACGAGGAGCCTCGAAAACAGGACGAGAGTAATACTCAGACTCATGCCTACCTAAAGATGGGTAATGCATGTCCTGACAGCTCATCGCCTGTGCGCGTCGCTCATCCTTGATGCGACGGAAACAGAAACCAATCAAATGACCCGCCCGCTGACAATAAGAACAATGAAACACTCTCTTGGGGGCACTCTCATGGGTCATAGGAGCAACTCTCACAGGCTCCTTGGGTTTCTTTTGAGTGGTTTTCTTGGGAGGATTTCTCTTGGTAGGAGGTGTGGTTTTCTTTGGTGGATGGGTAGGCTTTTTGGCTGATGGGGTGTCCAACAGAGCTCTCTCTTTCTCTAGGGTGGTGGGAGAGGTGAAAACAGTTTTGGTCTTACTGTCTGAAGCTATCCTCTCAAAACCCAAACCTAGAGCTACCCCGGCTCTGTCAGCACACAACTTGGTCTTGGCCAAGAGCAAATCCATCCTACTCTTCCCTTCAGTGCATTTATTTACCACAGAAAGAAGGTATTCATTTTCGGACATGAGGTTTTCAGCTCGCTCTCTGACAGTGCCTAGCTGGTCCTTAAGGGTGATGCAAGTGTCACAAACAGGTTGCACATCCTTAGAACTACCGGCCCTCTCCAATCTAGCCTCCAAATCATGAACATGCTTATCACGTAAATTAATGCTATCGCGTAATAAACAGCAGTTCATGCAATCAATAATTTCATGAGGTCTAGAATCCACCTCCAAAAGCTGCTTCTGTGCAGTCTCAAGCTCAGAGAGAGTTTGAGCATGTACAGAGCGCAACTGAGCAAGCTCACTCATGACAACAGAACATGATTCACATTCAGCATCATCAAACTTAGACTTAAGCATGGCATATTCAGTAGAAACATTTTCTAGCCTAAGTCTAAGGTCTTTTCTTTCTCTAGCGGCTTGCACAAGTAATCTATCCTGACCTAGCACAACTTCATTCAGCTCATCTAGTTTAATTAGAAGCTGGTCAGATGATAGGTTTACCTCAGATGAGTCAAGCTCATCGCCGCTGTGATCGCTGTCGGCCATGAAGCAAAGGCCGGTGAAGTCACGTCCCTTCTTATCCTTCTTGTCCTCCTTCCTTGGGGACTCCTCCTCCTCAGAGCTCGACTCCTCTGTTGAGGATGTGTCGATGTCGCTGAGAGCAGCAACAAAAGCTCTGGAAGCGGCCTTGGCTACTTTCTTAGCCATCTTGCCGCGCTTGTCCTTCACAAAGGGCTTCCTCTCCTTTTTGTGGAATTTGGGGCGGTCACTCTCATCTCTCTTTTTGACCTTGGGGCAATTGGCCTTAATGTGAGAGGTGTCGCCACATTCATAACAGCCACTAAAACCACTTCTCCTCTGATCCCGTCTCTCATGATGAAAGCGAGTGAACCTCCGGGCAATGAGAGCAAGCTCGTCATCTGCTAGAGTATCCACCTGCTCCTTTGTGACGGAGACCAGGGAGGACAAAGCAAAACCATCTGCAAGAACACAAGTGCCTGAAGTGCTTGGTTCTGCAGTGGTGCCACGGCTAGTGCTAGAAACCAATGCCAATGGCTGTGGCAAAGAGCTTCTGTGCACAGCAAGAGATGCCTTGGCAATCTCTGTGGACTTCAGCTTGCTAAAGAGTTCATCACAGGTTAGAGTGTCATAGCCTGTGGACTCCTCAATGCTGGATATCTTCACCTCCCATATGCTACGGTCAAGAGCATAGAGAAGCTTGATAGCCCTATCGTGATCACTGTAAGCAAGCGTCCCGTTGGATCGCAAGTTACTCACTATAGCATCAAAGCGCGAAAACATGGCATCTATAGATTCACCAGGTGCCTGCACAAACAGCTGATACTGTTGGTTGTAGGTGCTTTGGCGCCTGGCCTTAATCTGAGTAGAGCCCTCATGATAAATAGTGAGCGTTGTCCAAATTTCCCTTGCAGTCCTAAGGTGCTGCACCCTATCAAACTCACTCCGACTCAAACCAATGAACAATATGTTCCTTGCCTTCGAGTTGGCAATGTACTGATCTTTTTCGGTTTGAGTGATGCGGGTATCAGGGATGGAGTATTGTGAGTCCACAATCTCCCAAATTGCATTTCCTTGGCTTAACAAGTAAGCCTCCATGCGCACCTTCCAGTATGCAAAATCTGTCCCATCGAACAGAGGAATTTTACTGCCTCTATCCATGTCGCCAACAGATCACAAAACCGGTTAAGGTCAACTGGTGATCTTAACCTGCTCTGATACCAATTGTTGGACCGGAAACGGCGACCAGAGGGGGGGTGAATGGGAGCTTTTAAAATTTCTGGCTAAAAACTTAGCCTTCGGTTCTGTTCTGTCTTCTGCGGAACAGGCTTCGAACGCAACCTTCGAAGGTCTGGTTCGGAGGTACTTCGACAGCTCCGAACACAGGCTTCGCAGGAGCAAAAGTTCGAAGCCAAGAAGACTTCGCTCCACTAACAACCCTCGAAAATCTACTCTGCTAAGTCAGTGCAGGCTCCGCACACGAGGTGCTTCGAGCAGGCTTCGCACTTCACCCTTCGCAAGAGTGGACAGCCCCCTGAGGACTTCGACCAAGTACTTGGCGACAGCAACGGGTGCTGGGCTTCGTACCCGAAGGTCTACACGCACACAAAACGGAACACGCTAAGGGCTTCGACACAAGAAGCACTACGGGAAAAGATCAGGGCTTCGCTAGTAAGCAGCGAGGTCTTGCCTCGTGTTACACAGAGCGACAGCACACTGACAAAACACACCTCGCACGAAAAACAACCTTCGCCTCAACAGGCTTCGGTGCACTAAACTAGCGAAGTATGTAGATCGAGCTCAAGCAAAAAGCACAAGACAAACAGGGCTTCGCCGCTTGAACAAGGAACACTGAAAATGAACTCAGGATGTATTCAATCGAAGTGTGGCTACAGGAGCTCAACAGTAAATGCTCAAAGTGTTAAATGTTACCTACCGAGCCCCCATATTTATAGCCCACGGCTTCATCCTAAGGAAGTGACTACTTTACCCCTAGGGTTTACATCCATTTTGTCTCTACAGAACTAAGGGGTACAAAAGGTAGTCCACCTTTATTTTGGAGGCTTCTCTGTCAGCTGCAGAGGGGACAGTGTCAGCCTTTTTCAGAACAGACAGTGTCAGCCTTTACAGAGTTGACTTCTGGAACCTCCCTTCGCACGCGAGGGGTGCGGAAGCTTCGGCGAGAAGCCTGCAGCCTGTTGGCCTTCGCTCCGCCGAAGAAGACCTTCGATACAGTGACGGTTTTGAGCCGAAGCCGTCAAAGCCCTTGGGCCTTCGCACCACCACCTCCGGAGTGGATCACCACGGCTTCGCAGCTACTCCGAGCTCGAACACCGTCCGTCCGTGTACCGAAGCCATGCATGGCCGAAGCACCACAAGTCAACCTCACTCCGAAGCCCACCTTCGGAGTACCACCCTTCGAAGTCCCTCCTTCGTCCAAGGCCTCCGCATGAAGCATTCCATGAGCACTCCGTCGCAGTGCCTCTCCCCGAGCACACTCCTCGACGAGCCTCACCCGGACCATGCCTTCGATGCGCCTCGACTTCTGAGACCTTCGTCGGGCCACCTTCGAGTGTCTCCCTCCGGAGCACACTCCGAACACCTTGCCTCCGCAGAGGACTTGTTCCACCAACTCCGAAGTCACTCCATTCGGAGTACCTTCGAAGTGCCTCACCTCCGAGGACTTTGTCTCGGAGTACCTTCAGCCGGAGCCACGCTCCGCACTCTCTGCCTTCACCTGGCACGCCTCGACCCGAGGACCGACCCGGACCACCTTCGCAGCCACCGTGACGGAGCTCCCTGCTCCCCTGGCATCAAGCCACCCGCTTGACCCAGGTTCACCTGGCTCGAACCCTGTCCGTCGCCTCCGAAGTCCCTGCGCACCACAGACAAGCAAACAAGTGTATCCAGTACTCCGGAGACCTCTCCGGGTTAGCAACCTTCGGCACACACTCCGGTGTACCGCCCAAAGTACCGAAGCCATCGGTACGAACCCTGTCATCGTGTACTGTCGGACCCCTCCGACAGGTACACTCCGCTGCGCAGCTGCAGCAAGCAAACACACTCCGAACACCCTTCGGAGGTACCACCTCCGAAGCCCCTTCGGAGGTACCCTTCGAACAGAGGGTAAATCCAGTCAATCACTCATCACAAACACCGAAACCACCCTTGGTTTCTCAGGTTCACGACAAGGCCCATAAACATTTGTTAGTGTCCAAGATTGGGTATCCCTAAGTGGGGTGAGTAGGACTGTTACATGGAAGCTGTTGCTAGATAACATCTGACCTTTGGATTTTGCTCCAATCCATCCAATAATAATACCTCCCGAGGCTCCTGTAGAGGGATAGAAAGCAAATTTGTCAAACCTCTTTGGGGCAAATTTCCAGAACATTGAGTGATCCATATTGGGCAGTTTAGTTTCTTGAAGGCAGAAAATCGAGTAAGACTTGTCTAGCAGAATTGACTTAACCGCTCGCTGCTTTTCTTGTGAGTTCAAACCTCACACATTCCAATTTAACACCATCTAGCTAATCTTACGATTCATGATTTGAAGTCTTTAGCCAAAACCCCTCCCCTATCCTAGATAAAGGAGTCAAAACACTTGTAGAGATCAACCGACATAAAACATTGACTTGCATAGAGTTGCGGGACATTAAGCCAGATAGAGTTTGTACATATAACATCCTGACAGTGTTCCCTCCCGGAACCACTTCACCCAAATCTGTCAGAGATGCAAGCAAGGGAACTAGAGTGAGGGAGGTTACTATATTCTATCCCATTCAACCAACAAAATAAGAACTTGTATCATCCCATTCCATCTCATACAAGCAACCAAATAAAACCATGTACCATCTCATATGAGCAACCAAACACCCTATTTGTACCATCCCATCCAAAATCATTTCATTCAGATGAACCATCACATACAGGTTCAACTTGATACAATCAACCAAATACTACCTAATTGAACATTACAACCAAACATATGAAAGAACCAAGTCCAATAACATTTATTTAGGTTACACAAAGTTACATTTACGATGATTTCTTTGTTATTTCGTCTCATTATAAAGTGATTTGTCTTTCCTCTTCTTATAATCTCTCGTATTTTCAGCATTTGTTATCTTTCTCTATTTATAGGTTGGTCTCTACCTATTTTGTGAAATCGTACATCCTTAGATTGTCGTATTATCAACAACTAAATCATCATCTTCTCTCTCTGCTCTCTTTCGAAGAATATTATTAGCTAGCATCGATTTCCACATCTACATTTACGGTGTTCTATCTACTTTGGAATTTCTAGAGAATTGTTTCTCCGATTTAAACTAGCTTGCTTAACCTTAAGATGATACATTTCCTTTCTCTATATACTCAGCTAACGTTTCAACACTCCTTAGAGTAAGTTTAATAATATAGCTAGTTATTGGCTTTATATTTGTGCCATGTCACATGTAACTAATCTAATAGCCAACTCATATAATAGTTAGTTGGCTATAGTATCATGTATTTAATGTGTAACATATTACACCATCTCACAATGTTCATTGGAACCTGTGTATAAGTAGACTGTTAATTAGTAGCCCGCTTTTATTCTCTCTCCTTCCTTCTCTCCTCCACCTCACTACTAATCTGATGTGGCAAGTCTTGTAGCTTGCTTACATAAGCTTATTATACTTGCTCTTAAGTGCCCCCTTCGTTCTGTAATATAATCATCTCAATCTACATTGTGAATCCACAAAGTCTTGGTGCAGCCTAGGCCCTAGAGGAATAAGGTTTTGAGAACATTAGTGTAGTTTTGTAAATGTGTCAAGCGATCACTAAAACATGAAACAATTACATGTTTTTGGGCTGGCCTATTAAAATTGCTCGACTGATAACTCTATGTCATTTCAATATTTTGAAAATAAATTTCACCGTAAAACACCTGGGTAGGCATGTTTAGATCCTAAATATTGGATTCAAAATTTAAGAACTAGAATTCAATTCTATGAGATAGACTGTTTAGACTATTTTGGAATTAGAATTCAATTCTATGAGATAGACTGTTTAGACTATTTTGGAATTAGAATTATGAAATCTTGTCTAGAATTCACCCTAAAATTCACAGCTTAATTTCTATCAAGAACAAAGAATTGATCGGAATCCTTACCTCTCCTCCCGTATTGACTTAGATGGAGATGTTGATGTTTTTCTTATAATAATAGAATTAATTCTAGGGTTTGATCATCCAAACAAATTTTAAAATTAGTTCTTAGATTTTAATTGAATTTCACATAATTCAATGTTTTATAGAATCTGAAATAAATTTCAAATCTTTCAATACCTAGGATCCAAACAGGCCCATAGTATTTTTAGGATTTTTTTGAATTTGGAATTTGTCATTTTTAAATTTCAAATTTGACTTACAGCTAATAGCTAGATACAATTTGCATGCATGATTCGTCTTGAATTTACTTACAATGCCAGAAGTGACGATGGAAACGAACACCTAAAACCCAACTCACAGTTCAAAATGGACAAAATGCACGCTGTGCTGTTCCTTTCTCCGTTTCGTCAATGAATTATTTGTGCATTCTTGTTTGCTTCTCTGCAAATAATAATGATCGACTCCACTTCTCCACACATTGCAGTTATATTCAGAGATGCAATTATTACTTGGAAACAAATGGGTTTTGGGATAGGTCCACATAAATATTTCAGAATTTCTTAAATAAATGTCAAATGTTCATACTAAGACAAAGACACCGAGGGTGGGGGTTGGAAGTCGACACTACCAATATTGGACCTTAGACTCGTGGGTAAGGGATCAGCACTACCAGTGATGGACCCGATCCATAGACTTGAAGGTCGAAGATTGGTCCGCCGAGTCCGACTACGTGTCCATTGAAATTCGTTTCCTCGTCTTACGGAGACGTGGTCTTTTTCAATCGTTTTGGTTTTTTGGTAACCTCAATGATTATACGGGATATAGAAACCGACTCGATTTAGAGCATGATCGCAACACGAGATCGGATTGCTTCTATATAAATACATGTCTACCTCGTCGTTTCCATACACAATCAACAAAAGAACAATGAGGGATAATATATTAGATCAGAACTAAAACTGAGTTAGGGTTTTGCCTCTCTCTTCTCTTTGTTGTGCTGCCACCGTAATCTACTCCATCCCGTCCACCAACGTGCATCGACGAATGGGAGAGCAGGTCTCTAGAACCTCTCGCTCTTGTGATCCTGTATCGGGATAGGGCAAATAAGGTTTTTAGGAAGCGCTCTGCGCGACTGGGCACATTCATCACCACGACACACCTTTCATTCACGTCTACCATCGATCGTTATCGGGTACTGTGATCCGACACCAACAAGAACAATTTTGCACTGACGGTGGTTTGTCTTCGTCGTACAATACATGTATTGCTTTTGTTCGGTTATCGATCACGTTTTACGAAATCATAATTGCTAAGTTCATATTTACTAGTATGTTATATGTTTTCATGTTAGTTCTTGAGGATATCATAATTTATTTATTTTAGAAATTAATGTTGTAATTGTTTAACGTCCAACACCTTTTTGCATAAGTCTCTTTCTTCAAGAGATATGTGACACTCTTGGCTCTTCTAGCTTAGTGTTCTTGCTTTATTGCATCCGTGGATCACTTCAGATAAAAATAAGGGGAATTTTAAGGTATAACCAAATGATTGTTTATTGTTTATTGTTTTTATCTAATGATCTAGATTTAAATAAGACGATCAATTACCTTCCTATATTCCCTTCCGTTTAATTTTTACTTGTATGCATTCGGAATTACATGTTAATAAATCAAGAGATAAAATTAATTAGAAATATTACCTTCTTATAAGGTAAATATTATACTATAAAGGACCCAAAAACAAATTCTAACCTGTCACTAGCAACTACAAACAGATCATGAAATATCTCTACAGTTTCAGCAAAGTTTCACGAGGCAAGATAACTTGTGGGTTTGATTTGATCATTACAATGTTCGTCAGGTTGGTGAAGAGGACATGAGTTAGCTAGCATCAAATCTCATTAAAACTCCAACATTAAGTGTGCTCATCAGACGAGAGTAATATCAGTCTAGATGACCTCCTAGGAAGTCTTCGTATATTATCCCAATACATGACCTTCGATCAAGATCAGATCTAAGTGACCTTATTAAAAAAACAAAATAATGTTCTTCAGGTTGTAGTTTTCATAACGCTGTCAGATGTTTTTGTTGCCAGAAGTGAGGAACTTGCTCCATGGTCGATGGCGAAGCTTAATAGAGCCAACCGCGTTCCAGGAATCCGAGTCCAAAAATTTTTTTAGTGTATACTAGTAATTTTTATACTTTATACACCCTTTAAATTAAATATGGTATACCGTCTAAAGTGGTGCACCCCTTCAATTTTTCTCTAGCTCCACCACTGTCCATACGGCAGACATTTTTTATTGTGCTAATTGCTGAATCCGTGTATATGGGCTTTTTCAGACGCCTCATTGGATTGGCCCATGAAAAGGAAAAAAAAAATAAATCCATTTTTAGTAAGGTTCGCAAATACACCTTCTCATCATTAGAAGGACTCGTTTGGCTAGCCCATATAGATAGAAACAACGAAAGAACTGATTTTTTTAAATAATATAATTTTAATTCGAAATTACATTTCTATTATATGATTTTAGAAAATCAAAAATAGTACTATGTCGATAGAGATTTTGTCGGCAGATAAAATATTTACGGAGGTTCTGTTGGCATTTTATAAGTCGATAGAGTGTTATTTTGCGATTTTCTAAGGTTCCTTTAGAACGCAGAAATTTCATAAGATTTTATGGGATTTAGTATAAATCCTCTAAAATTCTTTCAAAATTACTCCATTTCGAGAAAAGCCTTGAGATCGCATATCAGGATATACAATTCAGAATAGAAAATTATTATTTAAAAAAATCCCGAAAGAAACAGCTTAGCAATTATCCATCTTCGTGTAATTCTACTAGTGTCTGTTCTATCTCTAGATCGCTTTCTTCTTAATTTTGCGAATTTGAACTACGTGCCTACTACTTTCCCCGATTAATATTGCAAGGATACCATTTTTAAGGTGCGTTTTGGCAGAGCTCCAACTTTTTTGTCATATGAAGTTGAATTCAAGGCAAATATTTTTCTTGAGGAGTATATACTACTAAAAGTATTCCAGAAAAATAAACTGAAGTGGTGGAGCAATGTCTAATCAGCTTCAAGAGTTCCCCTTCAACTTCAGTATGGATTTCAGAATCCAGACCTAACATATCCTTATTATGCTAAATTATAATTTATCATGAACTAAGATACAATATAACGAGGACCACACCAAACTTGAGATATTGTAATGCATAGTTAAGAGTATGCCGATATCATTGAAGTACGTGTCGCCTAGTCAACTACTCGATGGTGAATAAACTAAGAGCATCTCCATTGTATTTGCTATCACACTTGTTATTCCCTAAAATAGCAAGTATGATTCAAAAAATCACTCTATTGTACTTGCTACTTGACTTGTTATTTTAGGGGGCTTGCTATTCTTCTCTCCACACTTGCTACATCTAGCAAGCCAACCAAACTTGCTATTCCATTGAATGTTGAGCTTGTTTAATTATTTTCATTGTCTTTGCATGTATATAAATTGATAAAATATAGTTACATTTAAATAGAGAATCATATTTAGCAAGTAAATTGGAGTGAATAGTAAAATAGCAAGTCAATTTGAATAAGAAGTCTTGCTATTGCTATGAATAGCAAGTCAAAAATAAAAAGTATAATGGAGATGTTCTAACAAGCCAATCAAACTTGCTATTCCATTGAATATTGAGATTGTTTAATTGTTTTCACTTTCTTTGCATATATATAAATTGATTAAATATAGTTCCATTTGAATAGCAATTCATATTTAACAAGTACATTGGAGTGGATAGCAAAATAGCAAGTCAATTGGAATAGGGAGACTTGCTATTACTATGAATAGCAAATCAAAAATAACAATTACAATGGAGATGCTCTAAGGTATATACTCTAGGTGGTCTGCAATGTATTAGCACCCATCCATTATATACTCTAGGAGAATAAATGAAGTGTTTGGATAAGCAGTGACTAGGTCTTGTGTATGAAATGTCATTAGGTATTTTTCATGGGATATGCATTTTAGAGTGTGTTTGGGAGAGTTTGGCTCCAGCTTCTTTGTCCTATAGAGTTGGAGTTAAGCTAAATATTTTTTTTGAGGAGTGGATCCCACTAAAAACACTAAAGTGATGGAGCAAGTGTCTAGCCCGTTTCAAGTGAGTCACTAGCTTTAGTATGAATTTTAGGATCCGGAACTAAATCAAATAGATTCTTAGTATTTTCTATAGCAATAAACTAAAAAAACTAGGTTTCACGCAAACCGACCTATTAGATTACTGAAATTTGACTTACGGATTATGATAAGCCGATTGTTTGTTTAAACTTTGAATCTATAAGTTACATTAATATAATCTTAAAGTACAACAAATATGGAATAAGTTAGATGCCCACTCAAATTACTAAGTTTCGATTCACGGAGTAAAGTTTAGTTTGTGGTATATTAGATATTTAGATATTAATTTGAAAGATTAAATGTGAATTAATTATAAAAATAATTACAGAATCAAAAGATTATTCGCGAGACAAATTTATTAAGACTAATGAATCTATGATTAACAAATGTTTATTGTAGCGTCACATTGTCAAATCATAATGTAATTAGGCTCATTAGATTCGTCTCGTGAATAATCCATAGATTATGAATGAGTTTTATAAATAGTCTATATTTAATACTCAAAAATAATATCCAAATATTCGATGTGACGGGAATAAACTTTTGGACTAAACAACAGGTAAAAGTAGAGATGTCAATGGGGACCCGCTCCCCGATTCCCTGCGGGGAATTCTCCTATTAGGAGTCGGGGATGTTAGAGATTTTTTACTCGTGGGGACGAGTATGATCCTCTATTCCCAATCCCGTTCTCCGCGGGGACCTGGTTCAACCCATAAAAATAGATCCATTCCAATAGCTCATGTTGGTTGTTTTATAAATTTATTGATTAATGTTTTTTTGTTAGTGAGTGATGGTTAGTTTTTTTACAAATTTTATTAAAATTTGGAATCACTTGCGGATAGAAATTTTAGTAAAACTTGATCTCTACATTGTCTTGAAAATTATAGTTTAGATGATTAGATTGAATTAGGGATGGGGGCTTCATGGGGAAAAATCCCCACATAGGTAACGGGGATGGGAGAAAAAATATCCCTGTCATCACTAACATGAACGAAGACGGAAAAAATATATCTCCACGAGATGAGCATGAGAAGATAAAACCCGACAAGGAATTTTTGTTGACATCTCTAGGTAAGACGGACGCCCGTGATTCAGTAGTCAAATTCAGGTTCCGAAGTTTGCTAGTCATTTTTGACCTGATTTTATACTCAATTAATTAAACTTAATTAGCCACGGTACGTGATAGACGTGCAGCGACGTCAGGCCGGCAGGAAAGCGAAAACGACCTGTGGGCGGTGGCACCCGTCGTCATCCATTCGTGCCGTGCGTGAATACATACGCGATGTCCACTAATCCACGCCTAATTAGTGTATTGATAATTAGTGCTTGGTTGGATTTAAGGGGCTAAAGCAAAATGATAAAAAAGAGCTAAAATTTTACTAAAGTCCTGTTTGGATCTAAGGGCTAAAAAAAGGTTAAAACATTTATTGCTGTGTATAATGACTAAAATATACATCATTTATTGTTCTTGTTTTTCATGCATGCATGCATGATGGGGGTATGAGTGGAAAAGAGGCATTTTAGCCTCTTTTTATTCCTCCTTGAGGGCTAATGAGCTAAAAAAAATTATTCTCTTTTTAGTCTATTTAGATTTTTAGCCTCAAAAGTGACTAAATTTTAACTTCTTATGTTTTAGACCCGAGATCAAAACAAGCTCTTAGTCTAATTAATGACACCGTTCTAACTACCCCTACCACTTTACCGTTTCCCACTCCTACAAAAATATTATTACGGGTTGAGGTACTAACCGGTATTAATAGATATCAATATGTACTAAAAACTATTATTAGTTCTAAAAAAATCAAAAGTATATATATGTATTTCTTGGAGAAAAATACGTACCATCTACTCACACAAACATCAATGCACGAATAGTCAAATCAGACACGAAAGTAATAATATATTTACTCATTAATAAAAGATCACACCAACTCTAGTGGCAAGGGCATTATAGGAGAAGTGGGTACAGTTGCAACCCCAAAATGTTTTGTAAAAAATTGAGTATATATATATATGTAAGTGTATTTTAATTGGGTTAAAATCTAGTCCAATAATTTAATATTTAGTTCAATAATCTATTTTTTTAGGGTTAATTTTTTCTGTGCAACTATAATTTTCACGGTTTGTCAATATGTCATTGATAGATGTGGGCCACCAAAGTCATTGACAATGGTATGTAGGCAATTTTTAAAAATTATAATAGCATTTGAGTAATTTTCCTATTTTTCTAACCGGCTAACTTTATTGCTCTTCTCTCATATCTTCTCAATAACAAACAAATTGTGCTACACCCCTATATACTGCTAAAAAATAGTATGTATTTTATATAATTCTATTACAATTTTTTAGTCCTTTCAAATAAGCTCTCTATAAAAATAAGAAATTCTCTTGTTACAGGATAGTCTATGATGTACTCTTCTATGATTTGTTATAAAGACGTTGTAAATTTGTTTATATTGATTTGATCTTCATGGTAACTATGAAAGTTGCCTACTTTAGACAACCAATTTTAGTGTGTTCGTCTTTCAATTATATGTAAAATCTACTATCCTCCGTAAAAGATATTTTTGTTGGTCCCATCGAATGCAATTTGTCGAGCATAACCACTTTCCATAGGGTGTAGACAACCGCCTCGGTAGTTGGCATGACAAACATGATGACATCTACTAGCTGCTACCCTATCTAAATGGAGAAAGTTTTATTTTTCTTCTATTTTATTATTATTTAATAGAAATTATATTGGTTCACTACCGTTGAGAATGTGATATAAATTATTTTGATATATATGTATCTAGATTGAGTGTTTATCATTGATTTAGTTTATCGTTATTATCAAGCTAATTTTTAATATAGTATATGTATAATTTACAATCCGTCTAATTTCGCAAGTCCATTATATAAATCTTGAATCTACTACTGTAATGGTGATGGTAGGTGATACATTCACCACCAACCAACCGCCAGAGTCTTTTATATAGTAGAGATGTTTAGTACTAACTGAGGTATCCCTCAACTGTTACTAAAAGCCTCAGTAACGATTATACATGTCAATGATTTTTTGTTGTACGTCTTTTCGTATTGGTTAATCGGTAATAAAAGGATTGAATAAAATATTGGAAATTATTCCTAATATGCCACTGAAAAATTATCAAGTTTCATATATGCCATTGGCTATCTCACTAACATGTGGGTCCTGGATCCACATGTCAGTGAGACATCCAATGACATATATGGAACCGGATGAACTTTCAGTGGTAAATACGAAACTTTCCCTAAAATATTAGTTTTCTAGTCTCCTGGCGCTGTCCAGTTTTGATCGAAGATTATGTTATGCACGAACGATTTTTTTAATAATATATATTTTTTAAAAAAAAATCAAATTTGTATGTCAGATTCAAAAAATTACAAAAATAGCATCCGATCGGCCAACCATCGGCCGACTGGCAGCCAGTCGGCACTTGGTCGGCCAACCGACGCCATGTGGCAGCCAGTCGGCCGATGGGCGGCCGACCGGTGCCCGGAACACGCCACGCCGTGCCCGCGCTCCCTCACCTCACGGGCCCGCGCGCGCCCCTGCGCCCGCCCCACCCCCTCGCCTCCCGCGCTAGCCGCCCCCCACGCCCGCCGCCTCGGCTCCCGCCCGTCCACGAGGCGTGCGCGGCGGGCACGGGGCCGGCAAGCGCGGGAGCGAGGGGGCGGGCGGAGCGTAGGGGCGCGCGGGCACGATCGGCGAGGGGGTGCGGGAAGTGAGGGGGCGCAGGGCGAGCACGACGTGTTCCTGGCGCCAGTCGGCCGCTCATCGGTCGATGGGCTATCACGTGGCGCCAATCGGCCGACCAAGTGTCGACTAGCTGCCAGTTGGCCGACCGGATACTATTTTTGCAATTTTTTATATTCGACGTACAAATTTGATTTTTTTAAAAATACTAATTTATAATGGCTGCCACAATTGGTTCGTCGATCGATCACCTGCCACATGATCAATCAGTTCAACTAATCACGAGAGAGAGAATACAAAAGTATATATTTGGCTCCGTGACGTGCTAATTATCATTTGAAACATATAATTATTAAAAACACACAAAAAGACAAATATAAAACATATGGAAACTGTGTCTCTAGATAAGTCATATATAGAGATTAAAACACATGAATTTAAAAGTAAATTGTATATGGAAAAGAGAAACAAAGAATGTGCATGAGACATCTCAAAGGAAAATAGAAAGGTATAAGATGATGCTTGTTTTCCTTTTAAATGTTGCTTCAGAAATCTAATCCAAATGATTTTTAAAACCAAATCTTTTGTTTAAAAAGTGCTACAGAATTTTTTTCTTAGAATCTGAATCGTTTAAAAATGGTCTGAATTTATCTTAATCTCCCAACGATGGGAAGATATCACACTAATCATAATAGTACGAAACTACTACGCACTATATTAAGAGAGTGTTTGGCTCCCCTGGTCTAAAATTTAGTCCAGCCACATTAAATATTTAGATAATATTTTGAAGTATTAAATGTAGATTATTTATAAAACTCATTCATAACCGGTGGATTATTCGCGAGATGAATCTAATGAGTCTAATTACGCCATGATTTGACAATATGATGCTACAATAAACATGTGCTAATCATAGATTAATTAGGCTTAAAAAATTTGTCTCGTGAATAATCCTGCAATTCTACAATTATTTTTTATAATCAGTTCAAATTTAATCATTTAAATTGATATCCAAACATTCAATTTGACTTGACACAGTTAGTCCAACAACCAAACACCGTCTAACCACCAAGAAACTAAGAAACTTGTATCTTAAATGGTTAGCTAAATGTGGTACAACCGTACAAGGCTGGACTCTGAACTGACGGACGTACAGTTTCAGAAAAAAAAAGTCTGAAGTTGCGCACGTTGTCCTCAGATCACCCTCACAGAACGGCGGCGAGTCGCCGTCGTCTGCTCGTCATCGGCGAGTTAGCAGCCGGCCGTCCAGCCGGACGGTGGCCGGCCGGCCGGCTCAGCGGTTTTCAGACTTTCTGCTGTCAGTCTGTGGATTTCACCTTCAGAAACCACCGCCGTCCAAACCTCTACTTTCGGTGCTCACTTTCCATGCGAGTCTCGTGTTGAAGACTTGAGCTATCCGTGGTCATTTAGGGCAAGATGATCCATCTCTGATCAGTGTTTCCCTGGTAAGCAATGATTAGCACGTAATCACAAGTGTATACATACAGCTAAGGGAAGTACAGAGCCTTGTCTATTGCAGTTTGGGATGCTTGTAATTTCCATTTTAATTATGATAGAGGGCGTTGGTGTTGATATTTATTTGCCCAAAACTTTGGTGTGCTAGTCAAGATGCTAAAAATAGAAAAAATATTGATCATTTGTTACTCTCAAAATGCTTCCCTTAATTATAATATCACTTTTAAAACTAATATGTAAGACCATTTATGTTAATAAATATTGATTTGGATGACAAAAATATAAAGTCACTTCTTAATAATGATAAATTATCAATTTTCTTCTGAAAATAGATTAATTTTAGAAAAAAATATTTAATGAGATCATGTATTACCGTAAGTCGGAATTTATTAATAGGGTCACGCTAATATAGTACACACACTGTCGGTGTTTTATAATAACGGTGATTAGCTATAAAGTATAGCGTGGTCAGCTGTTATCATACATATTTGGTAGCTTATATCCAAAATTAAGGATAATTTTGTAGTTTCTATTTGAGATGATTTATTTAAATTCAATTTAGGATATCTTAAAACATGTGACAAATTGACATCGATCTACCAGAACACTGCATAGGAAAGACCACAATTAACCTGAGGCGGCAGACGACATGGGTGGTGAGTCATCCCTATCTTTTCTAATGTTTTGGGGGCATGAGTTCTCTTAGTACATCTCCAATATATACGGATCAAGTGGTCTTTATGAGTGGGAGAAATGATCTATAACAATTGCAAATTCTACAATGTATCAAATAGTAAAAAAATTAAGTGGATCCCTCTATAGTATGAACACCCACACCATGGTGGGATAAAGAAAGAGTGAGAAATAGATAATATTTTTTTATTTCTTATGGGTGGTCTTTAGACATATGGATAGTCTATAGAAGACTTACACAATATATATAGACTAGTTATAATATTGTTTATTTTATATGGATCACTTTTGAGCAAGATTGTGGATGCCCTTATACATAGAGAGAAGAAAAGGGATGGATATCGATTATTTAAAAAAAAGAGTGTTAATTTGTGGATAATTTATACTAATTTTGAAAGATGTGAGTACCAATTCTCTAGATAATTGGATATTCATAGTATTATAACTATTAATTTATTAATTTTAAAATTATGATTAGTTTCAACGTTATAAATAATATTTTTATTTGATAACCCGTTACTAAGACCTTATTTGGGGGAGCTTTTGGCTGGCTAGATACTTCTAGTATCTAGAAGCTCCCCAAACGGTACCTTAGATAGCCTATATTTTCAAAATCTACAGAATCATCTAGTCTTTTCAAGCCTAGTAGCTGATAAGCAGACCAACCTTAGTTTCTCCGAATTCTGCAGATTTTTATTTACTCACTATGTCACTGAATAAAACTTAATCACCCAATAACTAGCTACTCCAATCAGCCAGCTAGATATTAGAACTAGCCGATTCTGAGAATTTGCGGCTCCCAAAACATTAACTAAATTAATTGTGATATTTTCATAAGAACATTCTCAAGAGTCCCGAGTCAGCCACCCTCCCGCGCGTAGGAAACTGTAAAGTGTAAGGGGACCATCCCACCGGCTTAGCGCGCTCGCCCACTCGCCCACGTCTTCTTCCGCGCGCTCGCTCGTCGACTCCGCCACCTCTCCCTTCACCCTCCCCTCCCCTCCTCGTCTTCGGGGTCAAACGCCTCCGCATCTCGATCGCCTCGATCGAGCGAGTCCCCAGCGTGCCTCTGCTCGTCGATCGGCCGCCATGTCGTCCGCCCCAGACCCCGCTCCCGCCGCCGCCGATCGGAGGCGGGAGGAGGCGGTCGCGTGGTTGCAGGCGCTGCTCGGGGGGCGCGGCTCCCCGCCGCGGCCGCTTCCGCCACTGCACGCGTCGGACGACGACCTCAGGGCGACACTCGCGGACGGCGCGCTGCTCTGCGCGGCGCTCCGCAGGCTCGGGTGGCTTCCTGCCTCCGGCGAGGTAGGGCCCCGCGCCCCCCCCCTCTCTCTCTCTCCCTTTCGGCCCGGTTCCCCTTGTCGTGGTCGCCGATGCTATTGATGCCGCTCTTCAGGGCGGAGGCTCCGCGGCGGCGGCGGTGGAGGATGATGTCGGGAGATTTCTTGCTGCCGTGGAGTGGATAGGGCTCCCCGGCTTCGCCGCCTCGGACCTCGGGACGGTACGCGTTCTTCCTCGTCCGAATCATAGTATTTGATTGGTTTGGTTGTGAGCGACAGTATTTGGAAGAAAAAATGATCATATATTTTGAATGATCCATTAGCTACTAAATTTGGACGCGGAATTGATTGCTGTGCCGTAGAGCTTCCCTTCCAACTTCCAAGCAGATTGCACTTTGCTTTCGCTGTAGGTGGTTGCGGCTTGTGATTGTTCGGTTTGTTGATTAGCCAAATGGAGAGTGACGCATGAATGAACTCTGTCCCTTTCTATTTGGACCACCGGTAGCCGATGATGAATGTGGTTACAATAGCCTGCAATTCTCAAACGAGAACATATAGGTTTAGAAATCCTTTTTAACGTTTTTGCTTTTCTGATGTCTGATGCTATTTGAAGTTCCATTTGGTTATAAATATATGATAATTTTTAATCTGAATAGAATTTAGTTCTGGACTATAAATGTAAGTTTTATGCACTGATGACAAAATTATCATTGGAATTATGGCCTATCACTGAACTGAAGTACTGAACACAGTCTGTCAAAGTTATTAGTGTCGGGAATATAGAACCCGTATATCTTTAAGATAGACTTATCACTTATCAGACCATCCAACTAGAGAATGGGCCACATCAACTATATAAAGTAATCCTGTATAATGTCACATTGTAAAGGAAATGATAGATTACTTTCTCGATGAAGATTATAGTTCCTATAAAAAATAGATAGAATACCTTAACCTACGAAGTGAAGATAGCTAAACTATAATCATATATCTTTGTATATATAAAGGGAGGTCGGAAGCCTCTAGGGCAGAGCAAAGATACACATACGCGGGCATAAGATATCAAGTCACATATCGACATACAAGATTATAGCCACAATCACCTTTGAGTACAAACAATATAAATCTAATTGAATGATTGTCTATATTCCTCACACAAACCCTAGACATGTAGGTGGATAGTAATAGTGGCATACATGGCCCCACGACCCAGACACACCCACACTCTAACACCCCCCCACAGTCTAAACTCCGGCGCAACGGAGCGGAACTCGAAGAAGGTGGAGGAAGGCAAGCCTTTGGTGAAGATGGCGGTGAACTGGGAGGTGATAGGCACATGTAAAACATGGACAGCTCCCACGGCGACACGATCCCGGACGAAGTGGAGGTCGATCTCCACATGCTTGGTGCGCTGGTGCTGGACGGGGTTGGTGGAGAGGTAGACGGCGCTGACATTGTCGCAGTAGACGAGAGTGCTCTTGGAGAGGGGGTTGTGGAGTTCTTTCAGGAGCTGCCGGAGCAATGAGGCCTCCGCCACACCGTTAGCAACAGTGCGGTACTCAGCCTCGGCACTGGAGCGGGAGACAACAGGCTGCCACTTGGACGACCAGGACATGAGGTTGCTGCCAAGGAAGATGGTGTAGCCGGCGGTGGAGCGACGCGTGTCCGGGCAGCCCGCCCAATCTGCGTCAGTGTAAACCACGAGCTCAGACGCCGGAGAACGCCGAAGATGGAGCCCGTAGTCAAGGGAGCCACACAAATAGCGGAGAATCCACTTCATAGCGGTGAGGTGCGGGTCTCGGGGATCATGCATGTGAAGGCACACCTGCTACACTGCATATGAGATGTCCGGCTGAGTGAATGTGAGATACTGAAGGGCACCAACGAGGCTTCAATAGGCAGTAGGATCATCAACCGGTGCACCTGCGGTACCGGAAATCTTGGCCTGAGTATCAACTAGGGTGGAACATGGCTTGCAACTAGTCATCCTTGCTCGCTGAAGAATATCCACGGTGTACTGGCGCTGGTGAAGGAATAGACCATCAGTGCGGGGCTCCACAGTCACACCCAAGAAGTGATGGAGCACACCAAGATCCTTCATAGCAAACTCCCGCTGCAAGGAGGTGACAATCTGCTGAAGCAGAGACTGGCCGGAGGCGGTGAGGACGATGTCATCCACATAGAGCAGCAGGTAGGCTGTGTCACCACCGCGGTGAAGGACAAATAGAGAGGTGTCAGACTTGGCTTCGCTAAACCCCAAAGTCACCAAAAAGAAAGCAAAGCGACAGTACCAAGCACGAGGAGCCTGCTTCAGACCATACAGAGACCTATTGAGCCGGCAGACCAGCTCGGGGTGAGCGGGATCCACAAAGCCCGCAGACTGGCTGTAGTACACAGTCTCTGTCAAGGTGCCATGAAGGAAAGCATTCTTCACATCCAGTTGGTGAACCGGCCAAGAACGGGAGATCGCTAGGGAGAGAACAGTGCAGACTGTAGCGGGATTCACAACTAGGCTAAAGTCTCGTCATAGTCAACTCCAGGGCGCTGAGTGAAGCCCCAGAGGACCCAGCGAGCCTTGTACTGATCTAGTGTACCATTCGCCTTGCGCTTATGCGTCTAGATCCATTTGCCGATCACCACATTGCAACCAGAGGGACGCGGCACCAGGTCCTAGGTCTGGTTGGCTAGAAGGGCCGCATACTCCTCCATCGCGTGACGCCAATGTGGATCCGTCAGGGTGCCACAGACAAAAGAGGGTATAGGAGATACACGTGGGCCAGTGGTGGCGAAAAGGACAAGCCGGTCAATCGGACGGAGAACCCCCGCATCCCGTCGAGTCGGTGTAGCGGGAAGAAGACACTGGGGCCACCCGTGGCGAGGCAGGCGACTCTGGGACAAGGGTAGGTGTTGTAGGGGACGTCGTGGCCGCTCGTGATATGGTCGGGGCCGTGTTTGGTGCGGCATACGACTCCGGGGCCACGCATGGCGCGAGAGGCAACAACGGTGCCACACCAAGCGCATCAGGCGGCGGTGGAGGGGCCGCGCGTGGCACAGCTGAGGACTCCGGGGCCGTGCATGGTGTGGGAGGCAGTGCAGGGATCAATCCAAGCGCACCAGGCAGCGGTGGAGCGGCAACACGTGGCACAGTCGAGGGCGCCGGGGCCACGTATGGCGCGGTGGGCAACGTCATGTCCACACAAGGCGCGCCATACGGTGGTAGAGTCGCCAGACCAGCTGGAGGTGTAACTGTAGAAGACAAAGGTGGCTGAACCACCGGGTCAGTCGAAAACAAAGACTCCAACTCAAGGTCGGAGGCGAGAGTGGAGTCGGCGGAGAAAGGAAAGACCGACTCGGCGAAGACGACATGTCGCGAGATAAGGACACGACGAGAAGAGAGGTCAAAGCAACGATATCCCTTGTGGTCGGGGGAGTAACCGAAAAACACATAGAGGGTCGAGCGGGGCTCAAGCTTGTGAGGGGCAGTGGTAGAGGTATTGGGATAGTGTTGGACCGGAAACGGCGACCAGAGGGGGGGGGGTGAATGGGAGCTTTTAAAATTTTGGGCTAAAAAACAGCCTTCGGTTTTAAGTTCTGTCTTCTGCGGAACAGGCTTCGAACACAACCTTCGAAGGTCTGGTTCGGAGGTACTTCGACAGCTCCGAACACAGGCTTCGCAGGAGCAAAAGTTCGAAGCCAAGAAGACTTCGCTCCACTAACAACCCTCGAAAATCTACTCTGCTAAGTCAGTGCAGGCTCCGCACACAGGGTGCTTCGAGCAGGCTTCGCACTTCACCCTTCGCAAGAGTGGACTGCCCTCTGAGGACTTCGACCAGGAACTTGGCAGCAGCAACTGGTGCTGTGCTTCGTACACGAAGGTCTACACGCACACAAATGGACTACGCTAAGGGCTTCGACACAAGAAGCTAAACGGGCCTTGAACAGGGCTTCGCTAGTAAGTTGTGAGGTCTGGCCTCAAGTTACACAGAGCGACAGCACACTGAAAAACACACTTCGCACAAAACACCCTTCGCCTAGACAGGCTTCGGTGCACTAAAACTAGCGAGGTATGTAAAGCAAGCTCAAGCAAAAAGCACAAAGAAGCAGGGCTTCGCTGCTTGAACAGGGAACACAATAAATTGAACTCTGGATGAAATACAGCGAGGTATGTGGGTACAGGAGCTCAACAGTAAATGCTCAAAGTGTTAAATGTTACCTACCGAGCCCCCATATTTATAGCCCACAGTTCACCCAAAGGAAATGACTACTTTACCCCTAGGGTTTACAAAGGATTTGACTCTACAGAACTAAGGGGTACAAAAGGTAGTCCACCTTTATTCTGGAGGCTTCTCTGTCAGCTTTGCAGAGGGGACAGCGTCAGCTTTTTACAGAGCAGACAGTGTCAGCCTTTGTAGTCTTTGACCTTCTGCAGCCTCCCTTCGCACGCGAGGGTGCGGTAGCTTCGGCGAGAAGCCTTGAGCCTGGTGGCCTTCGCTTCGCCGAAGATGACCTTCGATACAGTGACGGTTTTGAGCCGAAGCCGTCAAAGCTCCTTGGGCCTTCGCACCAACACCTCCGGAGTGGACCACCACGGCTTCGCAGCTTCACCCAGCTCGAACTCCGTCAGTCCGTGTACCGAAGCCATGCAGGCCGAAGCACCTCAAGTCAACCTACCTCCGGAGCTAGCCTTGCTCCGAAGCCTTCCACCCTCCGAAGCCCCACCTTCGGAGTACCACCCTTCGAAGTCCCTCCTTTGTCCAAGGCCTCCGCATGAAGCATTCCATGAGCCCTTCGTCGCAGTGCCTCTCCTCGAGCACACTCCTCGACGAGCCTCACCCGGACCATGCCTTCGATGCGCCTTGACTTCTGAGACCTTCGTCGGGTACCTTCGAATGTCTCCCTCCGGAGCACACTTCGAACATGTTGGACCGGAAGCGGCGACCAGAGGGAGGGTGAATGGGAGCTTTTAAAATTTCGGGCTAAAAACTTAGCCTTCGGTTTTGTTCTGTCTTCTGCGGAACAGGCTTCGAACACTACCTTCGAAGGTCTGGTTCGGAGGTACTTCGACAGCTCCGAACACAGGCTTCGCAGGAGCAAAAGTTCGAAGCCAAGAAGACTTCGCTTCCACAAACAACCCTCGAAAATCTACTCTGCTAAGTCAGTGCAGGCTCCGCACACGAGGTGCTTCGAGCAGGCTTCGCACTTCACCCTTCGCAAGAGTGGACAGCCCTCTGAGGACTTCGACCAAGTACTTGGCAACAGCAACTGATGCTGGGCTTCGTACGCGAAGGTCTACACGCACACAAAGCGGACTACGCTAAGGGCTTCGACACAAGAAGCAAAACGGGAAACAACCAGGGCTTCGCTAGTAATCAGCGAGGTCTTGCCTCGTGTTACACAGAGCGACAGCACACTGAAAAGCACACTTCGCGAGAAAAACACCCTTCGCCAAGACAGGCTTCGGTGAGCTAAAGACTAGCGAGGTATGCAACGCGAGTTCAAGCAAAAGTACACAGAAGCAGGGCTTCGCCGCTTGAACAAGGAACACTGAAATAAATTGAACTCAGAATGAATACAGCGAGGTCTGTCTACAGGAGCTCAACAGTAAATGCTCAAAGTGTTAAATGTTACCTACCGAGCCCCCATATTTATAGCCCATGGATTCATCCTAAGGAAGTGACTACATTACCCCTAGGGTTTACATTCATTTTGTCTCTTCAGAACTAAGGGGTACAAAAGGTAGTCCACCTTTATTCTGGAGGCTTCTCTGTCAGCTGCAGAGGGGACAGTGTCAGCCTTTTTCAGAACAGACAGTGTCAGCCTTTACAGTGTTGACTTCTGGAACCTCCCTTCGCACGCGAGGGTGCGGTAGCTTCGGCGAGAAGCCTGCAGCCTGATGGCCTACGCTCCGCCGAAGAAGTCCTTCGATACAGTGACGGTTTTAAGCCGAAGCCGTCAAAGCCCTTGGGCCTTCGCACCACCACCTTCGGAGTGGACCTCCACGGCTTCGCAGCTACTCCGAGCTCAACCACCGTCCGTCCGTGTACCGAAGCCATGCATGGCCGAAGCACCACAAGTCATCCTCTCTCTGAAGCCCCACCTTCGGAGTACCACCCTTCGAAGTCCCTCCTTCGTCCAAGGCCTCCGCATGAAGCATTCCATGAGCACTCCGTCGCAGTGCCTCTCCCCGAGCACACTCCTCGACGAGCCTCACCCGGACCATGCCTTCGATGCGCCTCGACTTCTGAGACCTTTGTCGGGTAACCTTCGAGTGTCTCCCTCCGGAGCACACTTCGAACACCTTGCCTCCACAGAGGACTTGATCCACCAACTCCGAAGTCACTCCATTCGGAGTACCTTCGAAGTGCCTCATGTCCGAGGACTTTGTCTTGGAGCACCTTCAGCCGGAGCCACGCTCCGCACTCTCTGCCTTCACCTGGCACGCCTCGACCCGAGGACCGACCCGGACCACCTTCGCAGCCACCGTGACGGAGCTCCCCGCTCCCCTGGCATCAAGCCTCCCGCTTGACCCAGGTTCACCCGGCTCGAACCCTGTCCGTCGCCTCCGAAGTCCCTGCGCACCACCGACAAGCAAACAAGTGTATCCAGTACTCCGGAGACCTCTCCGGGTTACCAACCTCCGGCACACACTCCGGTGTACCGCCCAAAGTACCGAAGCCTTCGGTACGAACCCAGTCATCGTGTACTGTCGGACCCCTCCGACAGGTACACTCCGCTGCACAGCTGCATCAAGCAAACACCGAACACACTCCGGTGACACACCTCCGAACACCCTTCGGAGGTACCACCTCCGAAGCCCCTCCGGAGGTACCCTTCGAACAGAGGGTAAAAAGCCTGTCAATCACTCATCACAAAACACCGAAACCAACCTTGGTTTCTCAATCTCCCCCTTGATGAGTGCATTGACAACCAAATCCAAGTTCAAGAAAATTTAAAAATTTCAGCACACAAGTGACCATAAAAACTCAGAAAAGAGCCAAAGCATGTCACTTGATAAAAGAATTTTTCTCCCCCTTTCTCAAAAGAGTAAAAGCCCTTTGGCAAATCTCCCCTTGATAAGAACTCCCCCTGAGTTGAGCAAATTTTTCTCCCCTTTATGTCAAAAATCTTTCCCTTTGCGAAATTATGCCTTCTTGCGGCAGAGAACACAGCAAATAATCTCCCCCTTTGGCAATGCAAGCATCAAGGAACAGTTAAAAGATGCAAAGCTTCGAAATGAATAGAATTGCAAAGACATATAATGCAAAAATATGCCAACATTAACACTAATGATCATGTGCTCAGCTCAATTTAACATTCTGTGAAACAAGATGATGGCATGTGATTTTGTCATTTTGGGAGTAAAAGCATCACCACTTAATCACAGCAGCTAGACATGTGAAGGCAAGGACTGCGCAAAGCTAACAAATTCTACCCTAGACAGACAATTCTTGTTCAAAAGGAGCTTTGAAAGCAAACTTGATGAGCCATTAAATTTGTTGTTCTTTTCTTAATGCCAGGGGTTATTTGTTTGTCCACCTTATACTTTCCAATCAAGCCAAGCCTAGGCATGAAAGCCATCTGAAGCTTAAGGCGGTGATTTTGGCATACACTACACTATCCCAGTTCACACCAAAGTGCAATGGTAAGCAGTCTAGAATAGAGTAGTGCGACAAACAAACCCTCCTGGATCTTTTCATTTAAACTAGGCAAATCATGGATTCTTGATTTTGATTCAGATAAAAGAAATATTTAGATGAATATCCATGAATAAGGAACACATTTTTCAAGTTGCAAATTTTAGCATCCAAGGAACAGTGTCTTGCTGTCAAGTAGATAAAAGATAACTAAAAGCAGTCCAGCCTAAACAAGCTAGATGCAAGATTGTGCGGTGAGCAAATTTTGATTTTAGAAAATAAAACATCATGCACAACCAATGTTCCAGATATATTTCATAGAGCTGAGCTGACATGATTTCTTTGAATTAAAAGCAGGCATATAATAGCAAAAGATGTAAGTGCAATTCCACACATAATGAACATATGCAATACAATTAAAATCAGCTCCCCCTCACAAAATGCCGTAAGGGTGACAAATGCCAAGTTCCCCACGCAAGTAAGCAAATCGAGAAGCATCGAGGGGTTTTGTAAAAATGTCGGCAAGCTGGTGTTGGGTATCAACATATTGAAGTTCAATATCACCCTTCTCATTGTGATCTCTGAGAAAATGATACCGTACATCAATGTGTTTGGTTCTGGAGTGCTGAACCGGGTTGTTTGCAATACAAATAGCACTAGTGTTATCACAGAAAAGTGGAACACTCTTATAATCTAACCCGAAATCCCGCAAAGTGGAAACCATCCACAAAATCTGAGAGCAACAGCTAGCTGCAGCAACATATTCGGCCTCAGCCGTCGATTGTGCAACACTAGACTGTTTGCGGGAAGACCAGCAAACCAGAGACGTACCCAGAAAATGACAAGTACCAGAGGTACTCTTCCTATCAATTCTACACCCAGCAAAATCCGCATCTGAATAGCCTCTAAGACATAAAGATGAAGACGATGAATACCATATGCCAAATTCAAGGGTGTGTTTGAGATACCTTAGAATGCGCTTAACCGCTTGGCGGTGCGAAGCTCGTGGTGAAGCCTGAAAACGAGCGCACAGACACACAGCGAAGTGTATGTCCGGCCTCGTGGCAGTCAAGTAGAGGAGGGAGCCGATCATGCTTCGGAACTCCTTCTGATCTACGGCTTCTCCATCTTCGTCAGGGTCCAATGCTATAGATGTAGCCATTGGAGTGGCGAGGGGCTTCGCATCGGACATGTCGAATTTCTTGAGCAGGTCCTTGGTGTACTTTGTCTGGTGGACAAAAGTACCTTGTTTGCTTTGCTTGATTTGCAAACCAAGGAAAAAAGGTGAGTTCACCCATCATTGACATTTCAAATTCCCTGCTCATGGTATCTGCAAACTCGGCAACTAAAGCATGAGAAGAGCCACCAAAGATGATATCATCCACATAAATCTGCACTAGGAGGAAATCTTTGCCATGCTTGAGAGTAAACAAAGTTTTATCAACAGAGCCCATCAAGTACCCTCGCTCAAGCAAAAAAGACTTAAGTCTATCATACCACGCCCGAGGGGCCTGCTTGAGTCCATAAAGAGCCTTATGAAGTTTAAGGACTTTATGTGGGTACTTGGGGTTTTCAAAACCAGGGGGTTGTTTTACATAAACATCTTCACCTATGAAGCCATTAAGAAAAGCACTTTTGACATCCATTTGATAGAGTTTGAATCCCCGGGATGTCGCAAAGGCAAGCAAAATCCTAATGGCCTCAAGGCGAGCAACAGGTGCAAAAGTTTCAGTAAAATCAATCCCTTCTAGTTGAGAAAAGCCCTGAGCTACAAGTCTAGCCTTGTTTCTAACTATAGTCCCATCCTCCCCTTGTTTATTTTTAAAAATCCATTTTGTTCCAATGAAATGAACATTTGGTGGAGGATCAACTAAAGTCCAGACTTGGTTTCTCTCAAAATTTTCAAGTTCCTCATGCATGGCATTGATCCAACTAGAATCAGAAAGTGCATGACTAACATCTAAAGGCTCGAAAGAAGCAACAAAAGCAGCATTAGTGAAATGGGCATGAGAACGAGTTACCCTTTGATCAAGCTCACCAATGATCTGCTCGGGAGGGTGCATCCTTTGAACATGATGTGGAGCCTCTCGGCGGGATGCAGACTCCCCCTCAACTTGTGCGTTGGAGTGGTCCAAGATGACCGATGTTGAGGTAGTCGCTTCGGGACCTCGTGCCGAAGTAGTAGAAGCGGGGTCAGCTTCGGGGGTCGATGTCGAGGGTAGTAGGGGTTCATCCTCGAACTCTCCGGGATCTTCGTCTTCGAATAGGGTCTGTTCCATGTCGTGTTCATTTGCCTGTTCAAGAGCAGAACTAACAGAGGGGGTTGATTCATCAAAAGTCACATCACATGACTCGATGATAGTGTTAGTTTCCAAGTTATAAACACGATAAGAATGACCATGAGTAGTATAGCCCAAAAAGATCCCGTCAGAAGATCGCGACTCAAATTTATCCAAGTTACCACGTTTTAGGATAAAGCAGCGACAGCCAAAAACTCGAAGATGAGTAACCTTGGGCTGTCTCCCAAAACGCAGCTCATAAGATGTTAAGTTTAAAATTTAGCGCAAGAAAATTCGGTTTGAGATGTAGCAAGCAGTGTTCATGGCTTCAGCCCAGAATTTTCTAGGAGTCCTATGCTCATCAAGCATCGTCCTAGCCATCTCAACCAAAGTGCGGTTTTTCCTCTCAACAACACCGTTCTGTTGAGGAACCCGCGGAGCAGAGAATTGATGTTCTATGCCATGCTCCATGCAAAAGTCAACAAAGAGACTATTTTTGAACTCGGTGCCATTATCGCTTCGAATGAATTTCAATGCACCTGGGAGTTCAGTGAAAAGTCTCAAAGCCAAGCTCCGAAAGTGTGAAAACACTTCATCCTTGCTGGCAAGAAAGAAGACCCAAGAGTAGCGAGAGTAATCGTCGACAATAACTAAAACATACCACTTGCCGCCTAAAGAACTAACCCGAGAAGGACCTACAGTGTCCATATGGAGAAGTTCTCCGGGCTGTTCAGTCATCACTGTGGTGACTGGCGAATGCGAAGCGGCAATCATTTTTCCATGTCGACAAGGAGCACAGACTAAATTCTTCTCAAACTTGAGCTTGGGCAATCCTCGGATCAAACCTAGGGCGCTCAGACGAGCGAGCAATTCAAAGCTCATATGCCCTAGTCTCCTATGCCACTTCCAAAGCTCAGAAGTCGAATGTGCAACAAGACAATGAGAAGATCCAGACGACTCTGAAAAATCAGCTCCAAAAACTCTCCCAACCCTAAAGATCTTACACACCACAACGCCATCAGAATTGAGCACTTGCGAAGTATCGCGATGAAATCGCACTTCGAAGCCCTCATCAAGCAACTGAGATACAGACAACAAATTGTATCCCAGGTTCTCAACCAAAGCAACATCTTTGAGAGTGAAGTTTGAATTAATTCTTACCACACCTTTACCTTTCACTCTACTCCTTCGATTGTTTCCGAAGGTGATGTGTTCCCTTTGCTTGGTTGTGGTGAGGCTGGAGAACCAATTTGCATCTCCGGTCATGTGGCGTGAACAACCGGAGTCCATTATCCACGTGCCCTCCAAGCCTCGACCTGTCGCCTACACAAGATAAGAGCGTCTCGATCGCTCAGTGATGGGGTGAGTAAAATAATGACGAGGCATCCAGCACTGAGTGACACGAGTAGTAGGCACAGTAAAAGCAGACGGTCTACGCACATAATAATCAGAATGATGCAAAGTGCGAGGTCTACCTACATGCAAGGAACGCAAAGCATGTCGAGGTCTCCTACTCTGACGAGGTACAAAGCTACTCGCCCGAGGTCTACCACCATATGGAACATGGTGAACACCTCGATGAGCAAAACCTCTCCGAGAAGCACGAGGAGCCTCGAAAACAGGACGAGAGTAATACTCAGACTCATGCAAACCTAAAGATGGGTAACGCATGTCCTGATAGCTCATCGCCTGAGCACGTCGCTCATCCTTGATGCGACGGAAACAGAAACCAATCAAATGACCCGCCCGCTGACAATAAGAACAATGAAACACTCTCCTGGGGGCACTCTCATGGGTCACAGGAGCAACTCTCACAGGCTCCTTGGGTTTCTTTTGAGTGGTTTTCTTGGGAGGATTTTTCTTGGCAGGAGGGGTGGTTTTCTTTGGTGGATGGGTAGGTTCTTTGGCTGATGGAGTGTCCAACAGAGCTCTCTCTTTCTCTAGGGTGGTGGGAGAGGTAAAAACAGTTTTGGTCTTACTATCTGAAGCTATCCTCTCAAAACCCAAACCTAGAGCTACCCCGGCTCTGTCAGCACACAACTTGGTCTTGGCCAAGAGTAAATCCATCCTACCCTTCCCCTCAGTGCATTTGTTCACCACAGAAAGAAGGTATTCATTTTCTGACATGAGGTTTTCAGCTCGCTCTCTAACAATGCCTAGCTGGTCCTTAAGGGTAATGCAGGTGTCACAAACAGGTTGCACATCCTTAGAACTACCGGCCCTCTCCAATCTAGCCTCCAAATCATGAACATGCTTATCACGTAAATTAATGCTATCGCGTAATAAAGAGCAGTTCATGCAATCAATAACATCATGAGGTCTAGAATCCACCTCCAAAAGCTGCTTCTGTGCAGTCTCAAGCTCAGAAAGAGTTTGAGCATGAACAGAACGCAACTGAGCAAGCTCACTCATGACAACAGAACATGATTCACATTCAGCATCATCAAATTTAGACTTAAGCATGGCATATTCAGTAGATACATTTTCTAGCCTAAGTCTAAGGTCTTTTCTTTCTCTAGCGGCTTGCACAAGTAATCTATCCTGACCTAGGACAACTTCATTTAGCTCATCTAATTTAATTAGAAGCTGGTCAGATGATAGGTTTACCTCAGATGAGTCAAGCTCATCGCCGCTGTGATCGCTGTCGGCCATGAAGCAAAGGCCGGTGAAGTCACGTCCCTTTTTGTCCTTCTTGTCTTCCTTCCTTGGGGACTCCTCCTCCTCAGAGCTCGACTCCTCAGTTGAGGATGTGTCGATGTCGCTGAGAGCAGCAACAAAAGCTCTGGAAGCGGCCTTGGCTACCTTCTTAGCCATCTTGCCGTGCTTGCCCTTCACAAAGGGCTTCCTCTCCTTTTTGTGGAATTTGGGGCGCTCACTCTCATCTCTCTTCTTGACCTTGGGGCAATTGGCCTTAATGTGAGAGGTGTCGCCACATTCATAGCAGCCACTAAACCACTTCTCCGCTGATCCCGTCTCTCATGATGAAAGCGGGTGAACCTCCGGGCAATGAGAGCAAGCTCATCATCAGCTAGAGTATCCACCTGCTCCTTTGTGACGGAGACCAGGGAGGACAAAGCAAAACCATCTGCAAGAACACAAGTGCCTGATGTGCTTGGTTCTGCAGTGGTGCCACGGCTAGTGCTAGAAACCAATGCCAATGGCTGTGGCAAAGAGCTTCTGTGCACTGCAAGAGATGCCTTGGCAATCTCTGTGGACTTCAGCTTGCTAAAGAGTTCATCACAGGTTAGAGTGTCATAGCCTGTGGACTCCTCAATGCTGGATATCTTCACCTCCCATATGCTACGGTCAAGAGCATAGAGAAGCTTGATAGCCCTATCATGATCACTGTAAGCAAGCGTCCCGTTGGATCGCAAGTTACTCACTATCGCGTCAAAACGAGGAAAACATGGCATCTACAGATTCACCAGGTGCCTGCACAAACAGCTGATACTGTTGATTGTAGGTGCTTTGGCGCCTGGCCTTGATCTGAGCAGAGCCCTCATGAAAGACAGTGAGTGTTGTCCAAATCTCCCTAGCAGTCCTAAGGTGCTGCACCCTATCAAACTCACTCCGACTCAGACCAATGAACAGTATGTTCCTTGCCTTCGAGTTGGCAATGTACTGATCTTTTTCGGTTTGAGTGGTGCGGGTATCAGGGATGGAGTATTGTGAGTCCACAATCTCCCAAATTGCATTTCCTTGGCTTAACAAGTAAGCCTCCATGCGCACCTTCCAGTATGCAAATCTGTCCCATCGAACAGAGGAATTTTACTGCCTCTATCCATGTCGCCTAAAGATCACAAAAACCGGTTAAGGTCAACTGGTGATCTTAACCTGCTCTGATACCAATTGTTGGACCGGAAGCGGCGACCAGAGGGGGGTGAATGGGAGCTTTTAAAATTTCGGGCTAAAAACTTAGCCTTCGGTTTTGTTCTGTCTTCTGCGGAACAGGCTTCGAACACTACCTTCGAAGGTCTGGTTCGGAGGTACTTCGACAGCTCCGAACACAGGCTTCGCAGGAGCAAAAGTTCGAAGCCAAGAAGACTTCGCTTCCACAAACAACCCTCGAAAATCTACTCTGCTAAGTCAGTGCAGGCTCCGCACACGAGGTGCTTCGAGCAGGCTTCGCACTTCACCCTTCGCAAGAGTGGACAGCCCTCTGAGGACTTCGACCAAGTACTTGGCAACAGCAACTGATGCTGGGCTTCGTACGCGAAGGTCTACACGCACACAAAGCGGACTACGCTAAGGGCTTCGACACAAGAAGCAAAACGGGAAACAACCAGGGCTTCGCTAGTAATCAGCGAGGTCTTGCCTCGTGTTACACAGAGCGACAACACACTGAAAAGCACACTTCGCGAGAAAAACACCCTTCGCCAAGACAGGCTTCGGTGAGCTAAAGACTAGCGAGGTATGCAACGCGAGTTCAAGCAAAAGTACACAGAAGCAGGGCTTCGCCGCTTGAACAAGGAACACTAAAATAAATTGAACTCAGAATGAATACAGCGAGGTCTGTCTACAGGAGCTCAACAGTAAATGCTCAAAGTGTTAAATGTTACCTACCGAGCCCCCATATTTATAGCCCATGGATTCATCCTAAGGAAGTGACTACATTACCCCTAGGGTTTACATTCATTTTGTCTCTTCAGAACTAAGGGGTACAAAAGGTAGTCCACCTTTATTCTGGAGGCTTCTCTGTCAGCTGCAGAGGGGACAGTGTCAGCCTTTTTCAGAACAGACAGTGTCAGCCTTTACAGTGTTGACTTCTGGAACCTCCCTTCGCACGCGAGGGTGCGGTAGCTTCGGCGAGAAGCCTGCAGCCTGATGGCCTACGCTCCGCCGAAGAAGTCCTTCGATACAGTGACGGTTTTAAGCCGAAGCCGTCAAAGCCCTTGGGCCTTCGCACCACCACCTTCGGAGTGGACCTCCACGGCTTCGCAGCTACTCCGAGCTCAACCACCGTCCGTCCGTGTACCGAAGCCATGCATGGCCGAAGCACCACAAGTCATCCTCTCTCCGAAGCCCCACCTTCGGAGTACCACCCTTCGAAGTCCCTCCTTCGTCCAAGGCCTCCGCATGAAGCATTCCATGAGCACTCCGTCGCAGTGCCTCTCCCCGAGCACACTCCTCGACGAGCCTCACCCGGACCATGCCTTCGATGCGCCTCGACTTCTGAGACCTTCGTCGGGTAACCTTCGAGTGTCTCCCTCTGGAGCACACTTCGAACACCTTGCCTCCACAGAGGACTTGATCCACCAACTCCGAAGTCACTCCATTCGGAGTACCTTCGAAGTGCCTCATGTCCGAGGACTTTGTCTTGGAGCACCTTCAGCCGGAGCCACGCTCCGCACTCTCTGCCTTCACCTGGCACGCCTCGACCCGAGGACCGACCCGGACCACCTTCGCAGCCACCGTGACGGAGCTCCCCGCTCCCCTGGCATCAAGCCTCCCACTTGACCCAGGTTCACCCGGCTCGAACCCTGTCCGTCGCCTCCGAAGTCCCTGCGCACCACCGACAAGCAAACAAGTGTATCTAGTACTCCGGAGACCTCTCCGGGTTACCAACCTCCGGCACACACTCCGGTGTACCGCCCAAAGTACCGAAGCCTTCGGTACGAACCCAGTCATCGTGTACTGTCGGACCCCTCCGACAGGTACACTCCGCTGCACAGCTGCAGCAAGCAAACACTGAACACACTCCGGTGACACACCTCCGAACACCCTTCGGAGGTACCACCTCCGAAGCCCCTCCGGAGGTACCCTTCGAACAGAGGGTAAAAAGCCTGTCAATCACTCATCACAAAACACCGAAACCAACCTTGGTTTCTCAGAACACCTTGCCTCCGCAGAGGACTTGATCCACCAACTTCGAAGTCACCCCATTCGGAGTACCTTCGAAGTGCCTCACCTCCGAGGACTTTGTCTCGGAGTACCTTCAGTCGGAGCCACGCTCCGCACTCTCTGCCTTCACCTGGCACGCCTCGACCCGAGGACCGACCCGGACCACCTTCGTAGCCACCGTGACGGAGCTCCCCGCTCCCCTGGCATCAAGCCTCCCGCTCGACCCAGGTTCACCTGCTGCGAACCTTGTTCGTCGCCTCCGAAGTCCCTGCGCACCACAGACAAGCAAACAAGTGTTTCCAGTACTCCGGAGACCTCTCCGGGTTAGCAACCTCCGGCACACACTCCGGTGTACCGCCCAAAGTACCGAAACCTTCGGTACGAACCCAATCATTGCGTACAGTCGGACCCCTCCGACGAGCACACTCCGCTGCACAGCTGCAGCAAGCAAACACCGAACACCCTTCGGTGAAACCACCTCCGAACTCCCTTCGGAGGTATCACCTCCGAACAACCTTCGGAGGTCTAACCTCCGAACCCCCTTCGGAGGTACCCTTCGAACAGAGGGTAAAAGCCTGTCAATCACTCATCACAAGCACCGAAACCAACCCTTGGTTTCTCAGATAGCAGACGCACCCGAAGACACGAAGGTGGGCATATGAAGGAGGGGTACCGAACAAGGCATGGTGGGGAGTGGGAGCGCGCGTGGCCTTGGAGGGCAGGCGATTGAGCAAGTAGGTGGTAGTAAGGAGGCTCTCAGCCTAGAAGTGAGCGGGAGCAGAATCCTGAAAAAGCATAGAGCACATAAAGTTATTAGTGGTGCGAATCATACGCTCAACCTTGCCGTTCTAAGGGGAGGTATAGGGGCACTAGTGGTGGCCAGCCTGCTGAAGGGGGAGGAGAGGGCGCTGGCGGCAACGTCCAGCCCACCAGCGGTCGAGCCGAGCGGCGGCGCGGTGGGAAAGAGGGAGGAGGGTGCTCCGGTGACGACGTCCAGGCCGCACGGGACCGAGCCGAGCGGCGGTGCGGCGGTGAAGGGAGAGGAGGAGGCCGCCGACGTCGTGAAGGTGGAGACACCGCCCACAGCCGAGCTGCCAGGAGCAGATCCAGCAGCGCCGACGCCAGATCCGGCCGCGGCGGCGCTAGATTTGGTCGCGGCTGTGCTGGATCCGGCCACAACAGTGACCGGCGGGCCACCCTAGCGATGGTAAGAGAGAGGGGAGAGGAGGAGGGGGAATGAGGAGTCCGACGCCAGTGAGGGGGGTGCTCGCCGGCCATGGCGGCGGTGGCGACGGACTACAGGAGAGGGGAGAGAAGAGGGGAGGAGAGAGCTCTAGTGCTATGATACCATGAAGGATTGTTTGTATTCCTCACACAAAACCTAGACGGGTAGGTGGATAGTAATAGTGGCATACATGGGCCCACGACCCAGACACACCCACACTCTAACACTAATGATAGGACATAGGGTATTATTTTCTCCGGAGAGGGTCCGGATCTATATAAATCCTAGACTTATGTTGTCATCGGTCTTTGCTATATGCGTACAACCTTCGAATCATTATTACCTATCACAAACACCAACAATTAGTGGTTTAATGATTGTATTTATGTTAGATGAACTTCTACTATGCCCTAGTGAGTTGTCATATTGGGGTTGGGGTTCCGTGGATTAATAATTTTGGATTCTCTTACAATATTACAATTGTTGTCGGTATGAAATGTTGCCATGTGACTTTGTTGATGTTTCTACTCTTTTTTTAATACAAATAGGGAAACTCTACATAACCATATAAACTATAAAACTAGATTCTTAACCCCCTCATCTATTCTATACTGGATAGTATCCTAAAACAGTTCAGGATAATGGTTTTACCCACGCGCTGAAGTGGCTTAGCCAACATTTAGGTCTACCTTGTCAGTGAGCACGCCCATTAACCGCCACCTCTCTCCCTCTTTCTTGGAAAAAATTCGGTGGATCCGGTATCTACAGGGAGCATAGTGCATACCTGTTTCGGATGTACGACACATGATAGAATATTGTATCTGACGGCACACACCAGTCTGGCTCCATTTCCAACTGGCATGTGAGGCTTCAGCGAGCTACAACTCCACTTTCCAACCTTACGTACGACTCCAGCTGCTCGGTTTTAGAAATAATCTTGTATTTCCATTTGTGTTATCATGTTTATATGTCAAGTGTTGCATGCATTGTGCTATTTGGAATGTGTCATTAAGTGCATCTAGGAATTAATTGAGTGATTGCGTGCTGAATTAGTGCAGCGGAATTAGTGGAGATGCAGGAATTAGTGCAGCCATGCAGAAATTAGTGGAGGTGATTGCACAAGGAGATTGCATAAGTGAGTGGTCTCATCGTGTGTGCGTATGGCTATTTAAGTCATGTAAGTGCATTTCTAAACAGTGCAGTGAGTGAGAGGGTGCTGGTGTGCAGCACAAATCATCCTCTCATGTGGACGTATGTGCCGTTGTGTATCTCGAAAAAATAATAGTGTGTGTGAGAGTTGTTCTTGTTGCTCTCTAAATTCTATCACTCGGCTCCTACTGTCGTGCATGATTTCCCCATCCTTGCCTTGCCTGCTCTGCTCTCCTGTCGTTCCCATCCTCAGCGTTGCCGTTCCCCGTCCTCAGTGGCTCTGTTCCCTAGGTGACACAATGTGGCGATCGATGGCATGGTGGCTTGGCGTGGAATGTCCGGCCGACGTGATGCGGAGGCCCGGCGACACAACACGGAATGCCTAGGCAGCGCGAGTCATAGGCCGTCGTTTGTGCGTTGAGGCAGAAGTGGTGTCCGAGTCATATGGCTTATGGGCTACGTGTGGTGCATGCAGTGCATGTAGCAAGTGCCAGCCTATTTAACATGCATGTACTTGGTTGTTTTATGGCGTGGTGTGAGTTGCATTTGTTAGATGGACATTAGCCTTTATATATTGTTTTCCTTCAGGGGGTTATTTGCTTATTTCCCTTTCATGTTCATGTATATATTTGGACCTCCGGTCCTTAGGATAATACAAGCGCTATTCCCAACATGGTATCAAAGCCAAAAATTAGGGTTAGATCTTCTAATCTCTTCCCCTAATCGATCTACATGCAGCCCCTTTCTTCGATCCATCTTCCTCTTGATAGATCGACAGATTGTTGGGGCTGCTATATTCTTCCTTTTGATAGGTTACTTGGCTACGATGATTGCTTGAGGAGTTTGGTGTTTCTATTTCTATGCCGACTCCTCTTTTGTCTAACAGTGCAGGGGCTATCAGTATTGCTCGTGATCCGGTAAAGCATGAGCTTACTAAGCATATTGATGTTGATGCTCATTTTACACGATCACAAGTTCAGGATGGTATTGTTGCTCTTCAGTATGTGCCTTCCGAGCTCCAGTTGGCAGATTTCTTCACGAAGGCTCAGACTCGCGCCCATCATCAGTTTTACCTCTCCATATTTGCTTATTTCCCTTTCATGTTCATGTATATATTTGGACCTCCGGTCCTCAGGATAATACAAGTGCTATTCCCAACAGCATTAACAATAGAGAAAAGACAGGCGTTTGTTGCTTGGGCATTCATCGCCAAACTCTCATGTGCTTTCTCTGTGTGTTTGTTTCGATCCACGTGAGTTGAGAGGAGTTTGCTCGTTGACTTGCTGCGCGGGTTGATTTTGGGCGTTTCTATAACGGCCCATGGGTAGGCGACTGTCGGGCGTAGGAGCGCAGATTGGCAGAGGTTGGGCTCTCGAGAGAGAAAAGGAGTTGTGCAGAGGAGAGGAGAGGGAGGTCAACAATTACGTGGATGGCCACCTCAGTGTCCCTATTATCACTTGATATTATTAATTGAGTAAAACCGCCCGGTTCAAATCGTCTTTATCTAGTATAGAGTATAGTATAGAAGAGTAATTTAAAAATATGGTTTTGTAGTTTAGGAATATACTTGAGGGGATTAAGTAGACTTTTTCCATATAATTAATATTTACCTCCCTGTCCTCATTTGATTTTTATTAACATGACTGGCATCTGTCTAGGGCCCAATGTCATCTGTGGTTGCCTGCCTCCTTGCACTAAGGGATCAGTTTGTCTCCCATGATGTGGAAGGCTTGATTTATAGCCTTCCAGAAAAAGGCATGCTGCACAAAATGGAATTTCCCAGAAAGGAGAATGATTGTAGTACACAAAATTCTGAAGGAAGAGAACAGAGAAAACAAACGGAACTGAGGCTGCAAAAGGTCCCAAACAATCCGCCTATGTCAGGTGCAATCTTATCATCTGTGTGTTCAGTGTTTTGAGTAAACTATAGCTTTACGGAATATTAATACAAAATGAGGTGTACATAGAGAACTTTGATGAACTGTTCCATTTTGAACTCGAATTTTAATAGTAAAATTGTGCTGCTACTGCTAAGCCTGCACATAAGTAGATTCGTATAATTAGTGGTCCTTATGATATCAAATTCTCTTTCTATTGCAGAACCACCATCTCCTTTATCGCAGCCTACACTATCTTCTATATCACGCCATGCGGGGCACAATTTTCATGATATCTTCCAACTCAGACAAGGATGTTATTCTGATCTGCCTAGTTCTAAAATTTCCGAGATGATGAAATCTACCAGCTTGGACGTAAGTTTCGAATAGTAACTTTTTTGTTTGTGAGGAACTGAGGATCATTTGATACAAAATATTCCTTGTAGAAACAACGATCTTTATTCTCTGTATTAGCACAATATTGCAGAATGCCCCTACTCAGTCACTTTTGAGTGTTGTGAATGCCATCCTTGATGAGATTATTGAGATGAAGAATGGAGAAATTCCTTATGTAGGCTACTCAAAAGCAATGCAGTTAGTTTGTTCCTTTCATGCTTCAAAACTATGATACTTTTCGGTTTCTCTCCTTTCATCCTATTGAATATATGTATAACACTCTTTCCACAGCATCTCACTTGCTTGTTGAGAAAGGTCATTCTGGAAATTGAGCGACGTATTTGTACTCAGGCAGATCATATAAGAAATGTAAGGAGTACTTATTCCTACTTATTTCTTATATCATTCCTGTTGTAATTGTTTCATTTATGCAGCAAAATAACCTTATGAAAGCACGTGAAGAGAAATATAAATCTAGGATAAGAGTACTAGAGGCACTAGCACATGGGACAAGTGGGCAAACACATGCATACTCAAGTGCGGCAAATGGAAAAGCACATGTACGTTTCAGTGTCCGCAATCTTAATATGGATTCCAAATTACTGTTGGAACTTTGAATTTGAATGAAAAATTGCTCCTATGTTGTTTAGTTCTCATGTGAAACTGATACATCTTGCTATTACCATCTTTGCATATATTTTACTCAAATTTTAGTTATTTTTTCTTTCAAATCATCAATTTGATGTCAAATTCTTCATGTGTTATTTCAATCCTCACAAAAAGTAGCAGTTGTTTAGAACACAAGAAAGCCTTTTCTCCATCTTTACATTAAGTTGGATAGCATCCATTGTCATGTGCAGCAACCAAGTTGTCACGTGCAGGATAGTTTCTAGAACACAAGGCTGAATTGGCCCCTAGCCTCGTTGTCGCGGTAGCCTTGACATCCATAAATTCAAATTATCCATACCGGGAAAGACTTCTGCATAAATCTGCAAGGTTTGCCTTAAGATCTATTATTTTACCATCCATTTGAATAGTTGTTAAATGAGCTAATATATGATTTTTGGTCTGGCCCCCATTTGTTTCAGCTTATACTTTTTATTATCTTAAGCCTTTAAGATGAATTTTTGAATTTGATGGTTTTTAAGCCGGTGGCTTTTAAGCCACAAGGTTAAGGGTGGAGTCATAACTCCAAATCACAAAAGAAAAAAAGCTACTCAAATCTAGCTTTTGGCTTATTCGTTGAATTGTGAGAGGGGAATATATTGTGGATTGATGGATGTATTGAGCCCCGGGAGTCAGTTTACATAGGAGTACATGAGTGGAGATATGGTAGGTAATCTACGTATAAGGAAGGACTAAATATAATCTAATCATACCTAATATCATCGCTATTGCCATATACTGAACCTACCATATACACACATACCATATACTCTAAAAATTATTAGTGCAAGAGTGGCTTATGGCTTAAAAAATCCAAATAAAAGATGTATATTTATTTAGACTCAAGCCTTTTAGTTTATAACCTGGCTAATAAGCCCAAAGAAATAAGGGCAGTAATGATGACCTGGTAACCTGTCCTACTTGGTCAACAGTCAAAGCTTGCATATACCTACCTTTATCAATTGGAAGCTACCATTTAAGATCCTTCTTGCCTATGTGAAGGTAAGAGGTGTATTGTGAGAGAGTGTCAGGGTGGGCCTGGCGTATGAGCGGCGCGCGCGCAAGTGCGTGGCGTCGGCTCCCTAGTCGGCCTAGCCGATTAGATGGGTGTTTATCTTATCTCTTGGTTGTTAGCTAAATGTTAGGAGATTAGTTCTGATTGTTAGCTAGCTTCGGTGGGTTATAAACCGAAGGCATGGAGTTAGGGAGGGGAGTTTTCGGATTGGTTCGGCTAGCCTATTGGCTCGGCTGAGAGTTCCCTGCTGTGCGCCGCAACGCGCCACCACGGTGCCGCCGTGTCGCCGCGGCTTGGAACTCTAGCCGACCGGTTCTTCTAAATACAATCTTCGATCAGGTGTTCATCCATACCTCTCGTCTTCTGTAGTCGGTGACAACTTGGTATTAGATTCCAAGGTTGCTTTCGTCGCCAGGATGAGTGGCCAGTCGGTGGCCGACGACAATTCAGGGAAGAAGGACGAAGATCTCATCACCACCATCCTCAATCACCTCGGTGCCATTGAGGACAAGATGAGGCCACTAATTTCGTTGGCCGATCAGGTCGCTGTCATGGAGACCACGCTGACCGAACAAGGACAACATCAAATGTTGAGCGCAGGCCTTCTTTGCGTCGAGCGCGGCCAGGGCGCCGGCCGAACTCCGCAAGTAGGTGGCCGTTGTCCAGCAGATGATCATGACGATGATGAGGGGTTCCCAACAACTCACAAGCTGGAGTTTCCGAAGTATGATGGCACGGGAGATCCGTTACCATGGCCGAATCGTTGTGAGCGCTACTTTAGGATATGTCACACGCCAGGAGCACCGGCGAGTGGCCTATGCGTCCTTCTACCTCACGGACGACGCCCAACTTTGGTACCAATGGTTGGAACTCAATACGGGGGTACCTCCGTGGCCGCGGTTTGTTGCCTTGGTGAACAAAAGGTTTGGGCCCCCTCTAACCGATAGCCCGATCAGCGAGATCGCCCTTCTTAGGCGTGAAGGCTCCGTCGACGACTTCGCGAAGCATTTTATGGCGCTTTCATGCTGTGACACTGCCATAACTGAAGCTCATCAAGTCCAACAGTTCATTACCGGTCTCGGCAAGCTGCTGCCTGCTGCCAACGGATGTTGCACTGCAGCGACCCACATCTCTGGATGACGCAGTGATGTTTGCCCGAGCATTTGAGCAGCGCAATCTAGTGCTGCGGTCGACATCGCCTCCTTCCGCCGTGGCCAATCGTCAACAGGGGCGATCATCTTTTCGCGCGCACCAGTCCTCTTCACCCCTGGCGGGCAACAATCTAGCAAGTTCAACAACATCGATGGCCAAACCGGCATCCAACATCCGACACTTGTCACCAGCAGAGGTATCAAAGAGGCGCAAGGATGGGCAATGCTTTCACCGCGATGAACCGTTCGACGCCGGCCACAAGCTCGTCTACAAGCAATTATTCAACATCGAGCTCATCGACGACGACGACTCAACGCCGGTGACCGAGAACGATATCGACCCCACCATCAGCCTCCACGCCCTCACCGGGATTACTCCTTGGTATGGCAGGACAATGCAACTCGTCGTCGACATCAAGGGGATCCGGATCACCGCTCTCCTCGACTCAGGTTCCACGCACAACTTCATCAACATCGAGGCAGGACGAGCGGGTCGGCCTGTCGTTCACACCACAGGGCGCCTTACAGGTTGCGGTGGCCAACGACGATCACATCACTAGTTCGGGTTGCTGCCGGCAGATGGCCATGACGATCGACAACGAGCGCTTCAACATCGACTGCTATGGTCTCCCTCTTGGATCCTACGGGATAGTGCTCGACATTCAGTGGCTTGAGTCGCTGGGACCCATCCCGTGGGATTTCGGCCGACGTTGCATCTCCTTCGTCCGCAACGTCCATCAGGTGGTGTGGTCGGCCAAGGACACGACACACCCTAACGCCGCCCTGTATTCGACCGAGGTTGAGTTGATGGACGAACTGCTGCTGCGATATGAGGCTTTGTTCAAGGAGTTGACCGAGCTTCCACCTCGCCGGAGTCGGAGTCATCAGATTCGTCTACTACCGAGTCGCCGCCGGTTGCTGTTCAGCCATACCGGTACGCCCACGCACAGAAGGCAGAACTGGAACGCCAGTGCGGGGAGATGCTACGACAAGGAGTGATTCGCCCAAGATCCTTGGCGTTCTCGGCCTCGGTCCTGCTGGTGAAGAAAGGGGACGGATCCTGGTAGTTCTGCGTCGACTATCGCGCCTTGAACAACAACACCGTCAAGGATAACTGATAAGTTCCCGATTCCAGTCGTCGAAGAGCTGCTCGACGAACTGCACGGTAGTGTCTTCTTCACCAAGCTGGACCTATGCTCGGGGTACCATCAAGTGCGGATGCACAAAGACGACGTGGAGAAGACGGCATTCCGAACACACCAGGGGTTATTCGAGTTCCTCGTCATGCCCTTCGGATTGACGAACGCGCCAGCAACTTTCCAAGCCTTTGCCGGTTTGTACTCATCTTTTTCGATGACATTCTCATCTACAGTGCGTCGTGGTCGGAGCATCTCCGCCACATCAATATGGTGTTGGCTAAATTACAGGAGAAGCAACCGGTGGTCAAACGCTTGAAGTGTACCTTCGGCAAGCGCTCGGTGGCCTATCTAGGCCCCTGCCACGTTCGGCCAAGGCGGTGCGGTCGTTCCTTGGACTCGCCGGATACTACTGCCGCTTCATCAAGGATTTCGGCGCCATCGCACAACCCCTAACACGCTTGCTCTGCAAGGACGGTTTTAGTTGGGGGACGGAGGCAAAAGTATCGTTCAAGGCGCTGCAGCAAGCCCTCACCATAGCACCAACGTTGCAGCTGCCCGACTTCACCAAGTAGTTCATTGTTGAATGTGATGCATCGGGCTTAGGAATTGGTGGGGTGCTGCATCAGGGAGGCAGGCTGGTAGCGTTCTTCAGCAAGCCGCTAGCACTGCACCATGCCAAGCTGGCCGCCTACGAGCATGAGCTCATCGGCCTAGTCCAGGCCGTACCTGTGGGGGCAGGCATTCCTGATCCGTACGGATCACTTCAGTGTCAAGTTTCTGTTGGACCAAAGGTTGTCGATGATCCCCCAACATCAGTGGGCCAACAAATTGATCGGCTTCGACTTCCGCGTAGAGTACAAGTCAGGAACAACCAATGTGGTGGACGACGCGCTGTCTCGTAGGGACTCTGAGGAACAGATGGAGGCCTCGGCGTTGTCTGCCCCAAGCTTCACCCTTTTTGATGATTTGAGACAGGACACGACCATAGTTAGATTGAAACAGGAGGTCTAGGCGGGGGAACATGGTGGCAATTGGGGCATCGTGGATGGTCTGGTGGTCATGAACGACAAGATTTTCGTGCCACCCGCCTCTCCGCTGCTCCAGGACATTCTGTCCAATGCTCATGGCCAAGGCCATGAGGGCACCGAGAAGACTCTTCACCGCCTTCGAGCATATTTCCATGTACCCGGCGCACGCACGGCGGTCTGCGACTTCGTCCGAGCGTGTCTTGTGTGCCAGCGCAACAAGACCAAGCAGCTGCAGCTAGTCGGGTTGCTGCAGCCATTGGAGGTGCCGTCGGCAGTATGGGCAGATATTGCCATCGACTTCATCGAAGGACTGGCCAAAGGTCAACGGCAAGTCGGTCATCCTCACCGTCGTCGATCGCTTCTCCAAGTATGCGCACTTTGTTCCGCTGGGTCATCCGTACACAACAACAATGGTTGCGCGCGCATTCTTCGACGCCATCATCAAGCTTCACGGGGTGCCCAGTTCGATTGTGAGCGACAGGGACTCGACATTTACAGGATGGTTCTGGCAGGAGTTGTTCTCCTTGGTCGGTGTGTCGCTGCACTTCTCTTCAGCGTTCCACCCGTAGTCGGACGGCCAATCGAAGGCGACGAACGAGATCATTACAATGTATCTTCGGTGTCTTTCGGGTGATCGACCCCGTGATTGGCTCAGGTGGCTGCCATGGGCTGAGTACTGCTACAATTCTTCATTTCAGTTGTCCCTCCACACTATGCCGTTCCAGGTGGTCTATGGTCGAGATCCACCGACGCTCAGAGCCTACTCGACAGGGGAGGCGCGGCTGCCGGCGGTGGAGGACTAGCTGAAGGAGCGCGATGAGTTCATGGCGGAGGTGCGCGAGCACTTGGAGCAGGCGCAGCAACAACACAAGGCGTTCTACGATCGCAAGCATTGACAGCTGGAGTTCTCAGTCGGTGAATGGGCATGGCTGCGGCTTCTACACCGGCCAATTGCATCCCTGGATGTGAGGGGGCGTGGTAATCTTGGGCCCAAGTATTATGGTCCATTCAAGGTGACAGAGCGCATCGGGGAGGTGGCATATCGCTTGCAACTTCCTACAAGGGCGAAGCTCCACGACGTCTTCCATGTTGGCCTTCTGAATAAGTTCACCGGCGAGACGCCGACGGGACCAGGGGAGCTACTCCCTATTCGTCATGGTCAAGCCTGCCCGGTTCCGGCTAAGGTGCTCCAAGGTCGTCTGGCACGAGGATGAAAAGAAGTACCGGTACATTGGCTGGGACAGACTGATGCTGATGCTTCATGAGTCGCCATCGAGGAATTCCGTCAACTGTATCCACTCTTCAAGCTCGAGGACAAGCTTCTTTTCCAGGGAGGGAGAGATGTCGGGGTGGGCCTGACGTATGAGCGGCGCACGCGCAAGCGCGTGGCGCCGGCTCCCTAGTCGGCCCAGCCGGTTAGATGGGTGTTTATCTTATCTCTTGGTTGTTAGCTAAATGTTAGGAGATTAGTTTTGGTTGTTAGCTAGCTTCGGTGGGTTATAAACCAAAGGCATGGAGTTAGGGAGGGGAGTTTTGGGATTGGTTAGGCTAGCCTATTGGCTCTACTGAGAGTTCCCTGTCGTGCGCCGCACCGCGCCACCACGGCGCCGCCACGTCGCCGCGGCTTGGAACTCCGGCCGGCCGGTTCTTCTAAATACAATCTTCTATCAGGTGTTCGTCCGTACCTCTTGTCTTCCGCAGCCGGTGACAGAGAGACTAGGGGATGTTTATTTTGTATCCTAAACAAACCATGCCAAATATTGGTCATGCCAAATTTTAGCAAGGTCAAAGAGTATAGGGTAGTGTTTGGTATGAGACCTTGGTGCTGATTTCAAAAGTAGAAGCTTCTAGAATTACCGAATCTTGGAATAGTTATATTGATAAGGGTCTGTTTGGTTTGTTTTCTTTGCCTTACCAAAATTTGGCAATCCCAAAATTTAACACGGTTACAACTTACAAGTGGCAACAAACCAAACAAGCCTTGGAGCATCAACAATTTTTTTGCCTTGACTAGGGAGCTTATGATTAAAGCCAGTACATGTTTAATTCTCATGTACATGGTGCTGCTTAGATTATGTCCTTTGTATGAAGAATCTTAAGACTATTTCCACCAATTTGAATTGCCAAAAGTCCCTAACAACTAACAAGGCCTCCACATATTTGAGAAGTTCATCCTCAACTTGCAATTGAATCTATTTGACCTGTTTGCTTATGTGGGCTTATAAGTCATTTCTACTCAATAGATGGAGAAAGACAAAACTGAAGACAAGATGTGGTTAGTTGAGAAAGATGTGGCATGGTTGATGAAAGACAAGGAAGATGTAACTAGATTAACAAAGGATAAGGAAGACATGGCAAGATTGTTGAAAGACAAGGAAGACATAATTAGATTGATGAAAGAGAAGGAAGAAATGGTTCGGATGATGAAGGAGAAGGAAAATAAGGTTAGTTTGGAGAATGGTAGGGTCGAAAAAAAATATCGATCAACAGATAAAGATGTAGCTAATTCAGTTAAGTACAAGGATGAAATCATTAAGTTGATGAAGGAGAAAGAAGATAGTAATGATACAATTATGAAATTAAATCTAGAACTGAAAGCTATGAAATCATCATATGGAGAGACTTGTATCCTTTTAGAATCTAAAAAGAAAGAGGTACTTAAGCTTTTGATGGACAAGGAGAAAAATGACTATATAGTATCACAACTCAAGCAAGAGCTTGCAGTAGAAAGATCACATCAGATACATATTCAAGAATTGGAGACTGCAGCTTGGCAAGAAAATCAGAGGTTAGAGCAAAGGATAAAAGAAATGGATCTCATGCTGGAAGATTCCAAAAGGAGAGGAAGATATTTTGAGGAATTGTTGCAATCAAGAATCCAAACTTGGGAGCAAAAGGAAATCACGTTGAACAAATTTGTATGTCTACATATACAGAATATTCAGGTATTTATTGGTTAGATCACCTTTTACCTCTATTTCTTTTAAGAGTTTGTAAAGTCACCAATTTAAATCTAAACTTGTTCCCTATCAGGATTTGAGGTTGTCTTCTGTTTCCATCAGGCATGAAATCCTAGACTTGCAGAAAAGATGGTCCAAAGAACTTTGTGGCCTCGGTATGAATAAATACTTATTTTAGTCCACATGGCATAGATATATTCTAGTTGGAATATTATAACTTGCATATGAATTGTTACTCTGCAGGACAAAGCCTTAAGGTATTGACAAACACTGCAGAAAATTATCATGCTACTCTTGAAGAAAATCGAAAATTATTCAATGAGGTTCAGGAGCTAAAAGGTGGCACTAAAACATCATCATTCATTTTATACTGACATTCTTAATTCTATCAATTTCTTAGAGTATTTTTTTGTTTGTCAGGAAATATCAGAGTCCATTGCCGGATAAGACCTTTTCTTCCTGGAGAAGATCAGAAGTCTACTATAATTCAATATGTTGGTGATGATGATGAACTGATTTTAACAAACCCTACAAAACAGGGAAAGGAAGGAAAAAAGTTATTCAAATTCAACAAAATTCTTGGCCCTGCTGCTAGTCAAAGTGTGAATAAAAATGAGACTTGAGTGAATCTTTGTTGCTTTAATGTTGATTACGTTATTCCATATGGCAAGCACCAAATGTTTTCAGTGCTAACATAGGTTTATGTTGATTGTTGATTTGTTTTCTGGCTAGATGAAGTATTCAGGGACATTCAGCCACTAATTAGATCAGTCCTTGATGGCTATAATGTTTGTATTTTTGCGTATGGTCAAACTGGATCAGGGAAAACCTACACAATGGTATGATGCTCTCAGCACAAGAATCTTCATTTGATTCATCTCATTGGTAACAATAAGTATTCTTTATTAGCGTTATTAATGTTTTTTCCATACCCTTTTGAAAAAATATATCAGACTGGACCTGATAATGCAACCGAGAATTATTGGGGTGTGAACTACAGAGCTCTGAATGATATATTCCATATCTCACACAGTAGAGAAGACACAATCAAGTATGAAGTTAGTGTTCAGATGATTGAGATATACAATGAACAAATCCACGATCTCATTGGCAACAGTGGCTCAGAGAAGAGATATCCTTTTGAGACACAGGCTTATAGTGATAGAATCATTTATTAACAACTTCGTGCAAGTAGTATGAAATTTACTGGCATTAATTTCCAGGGCAATCCATTTCCATTTCTTGTCACTGACTTTTATCCAATATCTACAATATGTCACTAATGTCTCAGTGACAATGAATGTATTGCTGTAGATATGGATGAAACTTAGTGGCATAGGGTAAATTTATCCTTAAATCCTCTGCTGATGGGGTCAATATCAATATACCAGGTTTGTTGATTTGGTTAACAAACTTAGTGTAACTGGCTTCATCCAAGTCCTAGTGATGGAATGACCAGATGATTCAGTCCAAGTGAACATATGTAGAAACTAGAAAGTTGATACATATTTGACAACTGATTCTCCATTACTAAATAAAATCTTGATATTTGTCCATTTTGTAACAATACATCTCTTAAACCTCCACAAGAACGTGCTTCATTATTTTCCTTTAACTTACATACTCTTGGGATTTTCAATGCTAGCCAACCCAATGGGCTTGCTGTTCCTGATGCAACAATGCATCCTGTTAACTCAAGCTCTGATATTATTGAATTAATGAGAACAGGAATTGAGAATAGATCTGTGGGTGCAACAACATTGAATGAAAGAAGCAGCAGATCTCACAGGTTAATTTTCATGTTTCATGATTTCGCTATCATTTCTTTTCTGCTTCTATTTGGATGAAGCTTATTTTGGGAAATATTTCAGCGTAGTTATTATACACGTTCAAGGAGTAGATTTGAAAACTGGAGCTACTTTACGTGGCACGCTACATCTTGTTGATCTTGCTGGAAGTGAGAGGGTGGACCGCTCTGCTGCTACAGGCGACAGACTCAAAGAAGCACAACACATCAACAAATCTTTGTCTGCTCTCGGAGATGTTATATTTTCTTTATCACAAAAGAATGTGCATGTACCCTTCCGAAACAGCAAACTTACACAAGTCCTGCAAAATTCTTTGGGTGCTTACTTTTTCTTATTGACTGTAAATCATTGTTGTACATATTTTTTTATAATCTTTTAACCTAAAAAGTTTTCATGTGTAGGTGGGCACGCAAAGACACTGATGTTTGTGCAGGTCAATCCAGATGTCTCATCTTATGCAGAGACGTTAAGCACTTTAAAGTTTGCTGAAAGAGTGACTGGAGTGGAACTAGGTGCTGCAAAGGCCAATAAAGAGGGCAAAGATATAAGAGAATTTAAGGAGCAGGTGACAATTTCCATTTGCCTTTTGCCGACTGTGCTATTGTTCTTGTCTGTACGATGTCATTAAATAAGGATCACCACCTCTTTCAATCATATATATTTTACATTGTTGTTGTACCTGCAGCTCTCACTATTAAAAGATAAAATTGCAAAAAAGGATGAAGAAATCAACCGGATACAACTACAGAGTCATACTCCAAGAGGAAGGACAGCTAAATGTGCTGATTCCTTATTGAAACATTCATCATCCTCCCCAGGCATATCATCACTAGGAAGCAAAAGCCAACATCGAAGAATGGCATCTGGTGGAAGGACAAAGATCACTAGCAGTAGAGCATGCTCTGATGTCGACAACTTTTCAGACATCAGTGACAGACATTCTGAAGCTGGTTCTGTGCAATCTTTTGATGATATCCAGCAGCCAAGGGATATTATGAGCCTCTCCAAGCTTTCTGTGGGTGAGATGGCTCATAATTCTGTTAACCCTGAGCTTCCTTGCTTTGTATATGCTGATTCAGAGGAGAGGCTAAGTGACATATCAGACAGTAGTCTTTCCATGGGTACAGAAACTGATTGTTTCATAAGCAGTGTGGTTGAGTTTACCCACTTCCCAGAGCCTGAAAGAACATCTAGCACTCAGAAAGAGCAACACAAGGCACCAAGCACTCCAAAACATCGGTTGTAAGTATTTTCTGTATGTAGTAATAAATTGATAATAACTAGTTGATGAGAAGTAATGTGGCCAATCAAAGTAGGTGAGAAGACCATATTGACTAAAAAATTGCATATGTTTTTAATGACCCTTGATCTCATCCATTTCTTATGGGCTGTAGTGGTTGCTGGCACTGCAGCATGAACAGTACCACTGTGTACTGTAACATAAGGATTAGAGTAGGGTTTACCTTCCAAAACAAGAATATCTATTTCCTAAAGAATTAATTAGTTTCTTTTGGCAGAGGATATCTAATTGGTATGTTACCAATTATTTATCAAGGTTACCCGTTTAGATAAAAAGTTAGAAACATGGTTTGCTAGGAAGATATAGATTCTGTTATTAACGGTCAAGTCCATCCTCCCTGTAAAAAGAGCAAGCTTATTGCAGCAAGCCTCAGAGCCTCTTTAGCATCACTATTCCAAATCAATCCTAACATATGTAAGCACCTTCTCTTCCTCAAACAGGCATAAGGTGGCCACTCGAGTGCAGAAGACAACAACATCAAAAACACCACAATAGTCTACCTTGTGGCCTAAACTAAGTGGTCCCCCTCCTCGTCGATCTCCAGGTAAATCACTCGTCAAGTTTTCCTTTCCTGCAAATTGTGAAACTGAACTTTTGGAATGCATGTACCCTCCAGGGAAAAAATCTTCACATAGAACTTAAGGAATGTCATACTAATATATACTCAAGAAGAGAAATGGTTACAACAAAAATACAATGTAGCTAATATGGTGGAGACTTGAAGAACCCGTGATCTCAACCACCAAAACCTTGTGTTCTTCCCTTGGAAAAATAGGTGTTCCCAAGGACATTTTATGAAGAATTGAAACATAATGCGGCAGGTACTAACGTTGTTAGCCTATGGTGCTATTATTTTCGAAAAAGTCTACTTTACACCTGAAGTATTGTTCTGCAGACGAATATTGTTTCCAACTAAAAAACCAGACTCTTAATTCTCTAAACTAATTTATACCAGACAAATAACCTCGGGACTGTTTATTGAGATGATTTTGTTGACGTGGTAGTTTATGGTGATGGTTTTGCTGATGTGGCTATAAATTTAGCTGTGCTCTGGAACCTGAATGGTGGGACCTACTTGTCAGTGATAGAAAATTTCTTCTTTTTGTTCTTTCTTTTTTTCTTCTTTCCTCTTTTCTTTTTTTCTTCCCTTTTTCTTCCCATTGCCTTCTTCCTCCTGCCGAAACAGCCCACACTGCACGGGGGCGCTACACGTGGCTAGGATGGGGGCGCCATGCCACCGCGGTGGTGCAGCAGGGGCGCGGCGAGGAGGGAGGGCGTCGTGGCATGTAGGAGTTGGCCGGCATGAAAGAGGGGAAGGAGGAAGAGGAATAAGGAAGAAGAAAAGAATAGAAAGAAAATAAGAAAAGAAAAAAAAAGAATTTTTGTGTCACTGACAAGTGGGTCCCATCATTTAGGTTCCGGCGCTAGGCCACATGGGCAGCCATGTCAACAAAACCACTAACGTGGACTACCGTGTCAGCAAAACCACCAACATGGGTCACTATGTCAGCAAAACCACTAGTGTGGATCGCCACGTCAGAAAACCGCTCGCGTGGACTACCATGTCATCAAAACTTTCTAAGAAAACCGCTCTAAGGGATAATTTGTCCGATATAGATTAGTTCGGGGGATTAAGAGTTTGGTTTTTTAGTTAGAAGCAACATTTGTCTACAAGGTAATACTTCGGGAAGTAAAGTAGACTTTTTCCTATTATTGTCATGTGAAACAATCTATTCTATTACATTAGAGTCTACATTTTTATAGAATGTATAGAAAGATTATTCCAACATCTTGATGTCTCCCAAAGAAGTTTCACTTCAATATTGAAAATCAAAACATAATTTTGCCTTTGTTTGTGTTATAAGCTAAAAATGATTAAAAACATATAATATCATGGTAAATGGTATAGTATGCTCAGAAATTAGCTACGTCTAACAAGGTCAGTAAGACAGTAATAGAGTCCTGACGATCTTTTCTTACTCCAGTAAATGGTACATGACCGACTAGCCATAGGAACATTTTGTATCCATCTAGTACTGCAACTGGTCTACATGTGGCTTGAAGGAACTAAACAGAGATCATGAGTCAATGTCTCAATGTGTTTAGACAGCATACAAACCTTACAATTGCACATAGAAAGTTACCAGTCTGTAATGTTGCATTTCTCTGTGTAATAAGGATGCCCATGCACTGCAAAAAACAAAATTATACTACATTCTTATCAGAGTTCACTAACAAGTGAATTTGTTGCGAAGAATGATCATAACCATTCTAATGATTTACTAGGTGTACATATGACCGAAGTGGGCCCAATAATTGTTGCATTTTCCAGAGGGCATGAAGAGAGTTTAACATAACATAACCACAACACCACCAACCCCAACTGCGACTTTTTAGCTCAGAGTCTTCTGTGGCTGCGTTACTAATGGATGGACTAAGTACAAGGAATATGCTGAGAAGAGAGAACTTCAGAATTGAGGGCAATAACTGTGTTCTCTGCAATTTGAATCAAGATGAAACAACCTTTCACCTTTTCTTCATTTGCCCCTTTAGCCTCAGATGTTGGGAATCCATTGGTATGTATTGGAACTTGGGACTGCCCCTTCTACAATGTGCTGACTTAAAGGATAATTTCAACAGCCCTTTCTTCATGGAAGTTTTTATAACAGGGGCCTGGGCTAATGTGGAAACAAAGGAAGTACCTTATTTTTGAAGATAAGCAGACCCCAATCTTCAGAGCTGGAAGAAAAACTTTAAAGAAGAAATTTCTCTCCAGTCTTGTAGATTAAGAGAAGCTAGGAAAGTCCCGCATTAAGGGTCCCTTTGGTTTGGCTTCCGGAAGCAGCTTTTGCTTCCTGAAAGCCAAAAGCCAAATCAAACGGTATATTTCTAACCAACAGCTTTTAGTAAAAATAGTTTTTGGTGCAGTGTAAATGTGAAAGCTCCTCTAGACCTGCTTTCTGTGGCTTTTGGCTTTTGGCTTCACAACCATACAAAGTTTCATAAATTGACATTTCAAATTTCATACAACCATACAAAATTCTATAAATTGGCATTTCAAATTTCATACAACCATACAAAATTTCATAAATTTACATTTCAAATTTCATACAACCATACAAAATTTCATAAATTGATATTTCAAATTTCATACAACCATACAAAATTTCATAAATTGACATTTCAAATTTCATACCATACAAAATTTCATAAATTGACATTTCAAATTTCATACCATACAAAATTTCATAAATTGACATTTCAAATTTCATACAACCATACAAAATTTCATAAATTGAATTTTTTTGTACAGCTCATAGCTCAAAGCAGTTTCACAATCGTTTCAGCCAAACGGCTTTCAGCTTTTTCACAGCTAACAGCTCACAACAGCTTTTCCACAGCCCACAACTCATAGCAGCTTTTTTTCCACAGCCACAGCTCAACCTAACACACCCTAAACTGGGTGGCTCAGCTTTAACTTCCTTTAGTTTAGTTTGTGCTCCTTTGGTTTTGTTTTTTTGTACATTCTCTTGACCTTTTGGTCTCTTTTAATTTAATTCTTCAGTAGGAGTACTCTCCTACCTTTTCACTTCAAAAAAAAGACCATTAAGTTCATGCTAGTACAGTAAGGGATAAGTTTAAAATATTCATATGAATTACCAAAAATGTACAGCTAAATGCTATCTGAGGTATTCACAGAATATTTTTTACAGTGTCTATAAGCACAGGAAAAGGCAGAATAACACAGGAAACATCATCATCAAGAAATTATAATACTCAGAAACGGTGGACATAGAAACCATGCATCCTTGATGAATTTCTTCCAACATTGGTGTAACCTTTTGTATAGCACATCTAGAAAGCATCTTTCTTTTTTTTTAATTTGATAGATAGTTATTGATTCCAATCTGGTTTTCTTTGCCAATTAAAAAGCTTCAAAACCAGTTTGAATAGATTGTTTTCTTTGCCAATTTGATAGAAATGCTCTTGTACATATATATGATGCATTCCAAGTACGATAAATCTTTGAAGTGTTGGACATAAGAAATAAATCTCGTTGCAGACTTCTATTTGAGCAAAAAGATAGCTGAGCTGAAGACACGAGGACGTTGACTATATGAAATACACAAAATTTTCCTTGCACAAAATTTTATTGTTGATTATGCCAAAAGAAAAGGTGAGATAGTTAGGTTCTTTTTTAAGTTCGCTCTATCGATGAAATATATGATGAGCAATAAAAAGGGTTGCTTGCCTATAGCATTTAAGATAATACGGTTTAGGTGTCTCTAGAAGAGCGGTGTTAGAAAAATAGGTGATCGGTAACTGATCGGTCGACCACCTAGTAGGAATTAATCGGGGATTAATTGAATTAATCGGTCAACCCATTAATCGATCAATAAATAATTAAATAATATATTACCTGTCTATTTTTCTATCTCTCTCATTTACAGGATCTCCCTCACTGCCCCTTACTTTTTACCTGCCTATTTTTCTATCTTTTTTATTCCTTTTACTGTATCTATTTCACAGCACTTGCCCAACTACCCCAGCGGCAGTATCTCTCTTGTTCTCTCTATTCTCCCTTTTCTCTATTGAAAAGCAAATGCTGGAGGCTCCAGAAACACAAGGCCAACGTGGTACAAATCCAACAAGCCTGACGGCGGCGACAGCCTGGATCCGGTAGCGACGACCCCAATCTGACGGCGGCGGCGGCGACAGCCTGGATCCGGTAGCGACGACCCCAATCTGACGGCGGCGGCGGCGTGGATTTGACAACGACAGCCCATATTTGGTTACGGTGGCATGGATACGACCGTGCAAATCGAGACGGTTGCTCGGTCAGGACATTAATCGATAATCGGTGGTCAACCGATTAATCGGTGTTGACCAGCTGATTAATCGTCCTCACGATTAATAGGTCAATTAGGGTGTAAATTAAATGTATGGCTGTTGATCACCATTTAATCGGCCGATTAATTGGCTAATCGACCAATTTTTTGTCACTGCTGAAAGAGCAATAACATATATGTTTTTGTTATGTCAATACAGTAGTCGATAAGATGTATGTCTCTCTAGCAAGCTAGTGAATTATACTACAAGGCGTAATTGCTTGGTCTAATTTGAGATTCAATGTTTGATGTGATGTTTTTGTGCCTTCACGACTTCACCTTATATATAGGAGTTAGAGTTAAATTGATGGAGTCGGTTAAAGTATCCTTAGAGAATAGGAGATCGTCGCTTATCTATTATATAAGATTCAATAATCTAGAGAGTTCTATCTCTTACCATACTTAGGGTTCATGTGTGTCATTCGGCTACAACGTGGTAGACGACGAGATGCCAGCAATTGGCAAGCCGTATATTGGTTGAATTCATTCAAATTTCAAATTTGATATTGAAAAAATTATTTAAAAAAAATCCTAAACATAGAATTTGCAAGAATTAAGAAAAATATTGCCAGGCACACGTAGACGTTATCCTTCGGGATCTTCTTCGATGCCTATCAGACTAAGCCCCCTCCCCTTTGAACTCAAACACAGGGTGGACGTGCTCCTTCGTTGGCTCAATGTGGTGAAAGACGAAGTTAATCGCCACTACCACATGTGTCATCCCGCAGTGTCGAAGGTTGCTAACTGAGTCGACATCGTTCTCTGAGGGATCAAGCAGCCAGGGCCGGCCCTGATATTTTTATGGCCTAGTGCGGAACAAAAAATGGAGGCCCCCATTACAAAATAATATTAAATCTCACACTAATAAGTTTAAATATAAATGAGAAATATCTCTAGATTATTTAAAACAATTTCTTCTAACAGTCCTGCTGTTCGTGACTTATGACTAATTTGCAATTGGCTTCATTAATACTTGTGAGGCTTATTAGCATACTAATTTTTGGAGGCCCCCTACTTTCGGAGACCCCGGTGCGGTCGCACCGCCGGCACTGCCCTAGGGCCAGCCCTGGAGGCAGCCAATATCTAAAGAAAGGGTAGGTTATCGATGGTTCCCTACGTAGAACCATTGTGAGTCCTAGCCCCCGTTGGAAGAAGAAAGGGGAACCTAAACATTCCGTCATGGAGTTGGATTTCGGTGCCCCCACAACATTCTTGGCAAAGGATTTGAGGTAGAAGAAATGCCAAAACTAATTGAAGTGGAGTTTGATCCCTAGGAAAGACTTGCAAAGGTTGATGAAGATAAAAATACGAAGAATGGAGTTGATATTTAGGTGAAATATTAATGTCATAATGATGAATAAGGACACAAAGGAATAGGTGGGCCGGAAGGCCAAACCCGTGAAGAAAAAGACTCAGAAAATGACAATTCCTTGGTGTTGGGGGTGAAAAAGTGCTCACCGGCTGTGATGTGCCAAGAACTTGATGCTTAGTCAGGAAGGAAACTATCAAAGATTAGTCTCTATCGAGGTGAGACCGAAATGATTTTGACTTGGACCACTGTTGGTAGCAGAGTAACTCTTCGATGTGTGGCGCCATTTTCTCTTCGGTGGTGAGCTTTTCGTTGGTAGACTATGAGTGTGTTTGGTTGAGTTGTGGCTGTGAGAAAAAATTGTTGTGGGCTGTGGGCTGTGAAAAGTCAGCTGTGAGAAAGCTGAAAGTCATTTGGCTGAAACAGCTGTGAACAAGCTGAGCTGTGAGCTATGTAAAAAATTCAATTTATGAAATTTTGTATGGTTGTATAAAATTTGAAATGTCAATTTATGAAATTTTGTATGGTTGTACGAAATTTGAAATGTCAATTTATGAAATTTTACATGGTTGTATGAAATTTGAAATGTCAATTTATGAAATTTTCTATGGGATGAAATTTGAAATATCAATTTATGAAATTTTGTATGGTTGTATGAAATTTGAAATGTCAGTTTATGAAATTTTGTACGGTTGTATGAAATTTGAAATGTCAATTTATGAAATTTTGTATAGTTGTATGAAAATTGAAATGTCAATTTATAGAATTTTGTATGGTTGTATGAAATTTAAAATGTCAATTTATGAAATTTTGTATGGTTGCGAAGCCAAAAGCCAAAAGTCGCAGAAAGCAGGTCTAGAGGAGCTTTCACATTTTCACTGCACCAAAAGTTGCTTTTACTAAAAGTTATTGGCTTAGAATATGCCATTTGATTTGGCTTTTGGCTTCCAGGAAGCAAAAGTTGATCCCGAAAGCCAAACTAAAGTGACCCTACGTAGCCCTTTCTTGTGGAGCCTAGAATGGTGGCAAGCCAAGGTGAGGGGAGCTGAGGCGATAGGGAGTGAGAAGTTGGAGTGGCGAAGAACGATGGTTCGACATTAGAGAAATATATTGTGATACCAGCAACGATACAAATCATGTGCAACATGCTTTAAATCCCCCTAGCCTACTGAACCGATTGAAGACATCCCCTTAAATTTGGATTAAGTGACTAAGGGTAGCTCCAAAATCCTCTCTATTTTTGACTCTCCATTTATCCATTTAGCCAACTCTCCAAAAATAATCTTCACTATATTTTCTACATACTCCAACAAGCTCTCTATTTTCAACTCTCCAAATCCTAACAGCTAGTTCCCTCTCTAAAAACCTGTACTCTTCATCTACTCTAATGTTGAAATTTGTTTCCTTTATATATGATAAATACATAGAACTTCAGTTTTATCAGCATCATTCAACCAAAAACTTAACAAACAAATACACAGAATTGCCATTTTCAGCAAAATAAAAGAAGAGGAGAATTCACTTCCCATTCCTCCTATTCTTGCCCGAAACTGCCATTTTCAGCAAAAGAAGAGGGGAATTCACCTCTCGTTCCTCCTCCTGTTCCTGCCCAGATCTACCATTTTCAGGAAAAAAAAGAGCCTAATTCACCTAGGCATAGGGCGTCCTTGGCATGGCCGCTTGGGGGCGGTGACACGACCGCCTAGGAAAATTGGCTGGGGGCTACCTGGGGCGGTGGCGTAGCCGCTTGAGCACAATTGCCTAGGGAGGTGCTGCACTATGTGCCAGTGTTGAGCGGTGGCAGGCCAGCGCCGACGACGGGCTGTTGGCCGGCGCTGCAGATGGAGATCGTCCCTTTCAAAGTCCAGTCACATGCTACAAAAGAAAGAATTGTGACGGGGAGAAAGAAGCCAACGTGGGGCCCATGGATAGCCATCCATTTTGGCTGGCTAGATTTAGTCAGTCGGAATAACATTTTGGCCAGCTAAATGGTTTAACCATTCAAATAGCCAATCTGTCGGAGGGCATTTTTTCATCAAACTTGCCAAAATTTAGTTTGGAGAGGCATTTGACCATTCTTTTGGAGATGCTCTAAAAGGCCCAAATTATGACCAAATTATTGGATTTCGCTTGACATTGTCTTAATTTGCCTGGGATTTGATGGAAGGAGGGGCACCCAATCTTCCATCAGGTAGAGATAAATGATGATTTGGTGGAGATGAGACACACACAATCTAGCTTTCGATCCACAAGCGATCAAGAACCTTGCAATCACAACACTACTTCTCCTTTGGTTATCAACCACACATAACCCGATTGACCTTACCGCGAAGGCTAATTCCTACATGTGAATCGAAGAACATAAGCAAGAATGCAAATAAAAACACAATAGAATCTGCATCAATAGAATCTTGGAGTTGGGGTTTATGAATAGGTGGCGCGATACCACTGTTTATACACAGAAAGCAAACCCAAAATCCCTAGATAGTGGTGGCTACATAATATATACTTCTCTGGATGTGCCCCTAATAAGCCTAACTTGATATACAACTCAAAGGCCTAAAAAGATGGTGACACAACACCTTGGCAGATTATGTTTGTCTAATTATTTTGATGATTCTCATTGATTCGGAAGGAATTTAGGCATGAGACCAGTACATTGGAAAGCTTATGAAATTACCTTTCCATGCATATGTAGAACGTCAAAAATGGAGTTGAGACATGGCCTATGCGATGAATTTAGTGCATGTCGCTTCTAGAATCCAAGATGGACTCAAGTTCGAGGTGCTAGGCTTTCAACTCAACTTGGATGGCCTTGCTAGTCTTCTCTACCTCCTTGCTTGTCTTTATGTACTTCTTGATTCTCTCCATGATTCCTAATAATAACATCATTTAGGTAGTAATCTATATATTTTTAAGGTCACATAAAGATGCACTTATGAATGAGCTTACCTAAAGATTTAATCACCACACCCAAGCTTTAGACTTTACATAGCAACTTGAGAGGTGTCGTGTATATCCATAGGAGTGATGTCCTCGTCAGGGCTCACACTCAATTCCACCACGTCATTTGCCAACTTCGCCACAACATGTCTACTCTACCATGCCATTCTATGACTTCACCAAGTCACGCCTTTGGTTACTTGGTTACGCCTATGGTCACCGAGTTACGTCTTCAGTAACCGGATTATGCCTTCAATTACTAGATTATGCCTCTAATAACTAGATTGCGCCTTTGGATGCTAAATTATGCCTTTGGTCAACAGATCACACCTCCGATCGCCAGATTATGCCTCTGACAACCGAGTTACATTTTGGTCCCAAGGCACACCTTTTGTCGCTAAGACCGTACATTGGATTGATATTGTCATCCTTAATCCTCACCATAATATCTTTTATTTCATCACGATATGCCTCAGATCGTCATGTTGCCTTGGGCTATGATGTCACTGGTGGATCATGTTACCACATAGGATTTGCCAAAACGGCCCATCATATTATATCGCCATTACCATACCAGTATAATACCAATAGAGGTTAAAATGATTGAGTTGACCCTAGAATCAAATATTTTATTTTATTCCAGGCTTGGAGGTGCACCATATAGAGGAGGCAGGAGAAAGCAACCCTATGCAGTGGTGAATAGAGATGGCAGTGGAGGAGATTTGTCATATTTACTCTTCTAAATTGGTAAAGTGCTATTGAGATTTGTAGAGTAACATGAGGCAATAAATTAGCTCTAGAATGAATACAATAGCAATTTATGGTAGCAATTTACTATAGTGACAAACCTTCTAAAGCCAATGTGATCAACTATTCATAAAGGGTACTCATGCAATACAATCATGACAGCAAGCTCTTTTTTTAGCAATTTCTAGATCAAATGTATAATTCTCTACTGATACTTTTTTAGTCTGTGTATAATTCTCTATTGATACTTGATCAAATGCTATAAGATGAAGGGTTTCGGCTGCTAGCAGTAAAATTGAGAAGACGCTACAGAAGGACGTTCAAAAGGACGTGATGGCAGATGGACGATGATGACCGATAATTTCGAAGCATCGGTTAGCCACTTAATGCTCCGAAACCGGGGGCATGTGTTGACGCCAAGATTTGGTAGAAGCCTAGGCCTACCAAGGATATCGCACGTTCAACAGAAGTCAAAGAGGTCTGGTCAAGAAAAGTCAACGAAGCCCATCCATGACGTATGCATGATCGGATAGGAAGAGCCAATGGAGATAAGAGTGGAAAGAAGATGAGGATTACTTGGGATCGGCTAAGATAGAGTGCTTGGACGACAAGTCTTCGGACTATAAATATGTACCCCTAGTTAGATTAGAAACACACAACTCTGTCAAACAACTACTCGGCGCATTGCCACCCTTGGCTTCCAAAGTTATCCCAGCGGGATTTGGCACTCGAAGCTGGGCTGCATCGTCTCGATCTTCGGCGAAGAGGTTAGTCCCGCCACCCCCGACGTCCGTATCGACTAGGTTAGTATCCTCACGGTTGCATCAATTTTGATCTCTTGAGGAGAACGTCGAAATAGTACGGTCACAGATTGTTCTCAATGTATTAGCTAGGTCTAAGGCTATATCAGATTGATCTCTTAGATTGATGTGATCTAGGGGTGTAGTTTGAGGCTTCACCGGTTAAGTCCGACATCTTTTGCTATTGTATTTTTTTCATGTTGTATACCATTCATCTAAATAAAGTATACCCTATACTTTTACATATTATTAAGATCATCGTGATTAGCTACTGTCTTGGTTAGGTCCGATCTATTATTGTGATGATTTTCATGATATAGACATGTTATCTGGAACATTTTATTTATTCCTGCCGGAGTACAAGTCGGTAGGTTATCTTCAATTCAGAGCCACATCTTATTTGCCATCGAAGAATGACCATCGGCCCATACGTACGCACTGTCCATCTCATCGGCCGATGGCACGTTCACCTGATCGCCCCGACCATGGTCATCGACCTTATGGCCGATCAACATAGTGCTTCACGATTTTCTATTTTTACTATGGTCATCGGCTCGATAGCCGATAGGCTATACTACCGATCGTATTTTCCTGTTTAACCTTATCAGTTGCACGGTCAAACTGATTGACAAATCTTGAACCATTTTCTAAGAACGTAGGACCTGCACTGGAGTTAAGCAGATCTCCCAGGCCACACATGTGTCAAAGTGTGACCAAAAAATGCATCAACACATGTCCATGTCAAGATATCTCCTGGCGGCACAGTGGGTCGATGAGGGCGTGGCATGGTGGGTCGGTGGAGGTGGGGTGGCACGATGGGTCGGGGGCAGGGGCGTCGCACCGTGGTGGGCCAGTGGGGGTGGGGCAATGCGTCAACCAAGTCAGGGACAAGGCGACATGCCACGACGAATTGGTAGGGGCGGGGCTACATTGTGACAACCGACATAGCGGATCAAGGATTCAAGGGCGTGGCAGCACGAGTGCGGCGGGTGGGGCGGCACGAGTGCACAACCTACGGAGGATGACGTCTATGGTGGCGATGCGACATGAAGAAATGGAAATGGTGCTAACGATTGGGAGGTGGGAGGGTTTAGGCTTAGGGTTTCTCAATTCATTGGTGTGTGTGTATATATGTATAACCCCTACTATTGGGCTCCTCGATGGGTAACGAAGATGAGAGAACTTTCTCCAATCCTAGCCTCACTAAACTCGATGGGATGTGTTTTTGCTTGTGAACTATCCTCGCAGGTATAAAAAAATGAGACCCATTACTTAATATATTAATTTACTATTGAGTATCGATTATTGGGCCTCCATTACTATTCATAGTGGTGACATAGAGATGTAAAAAGAGGATGATTGGATGGATGAATCGTGCATGATGAGAGTAAGGACAAATATGTCTTTTTAATAGAGAATAATATTATCTTTTGATAATGATAGAAATGACAACAAAATCTAGAATGTTAAGTATTTAAATAATATTTAATTGAAGTAACAAATGATTAAACTCATAGTTTCAACTTTCAATTGATAAATTATCAATTTTGCTATCAAAAAATGGAAAGAAAAAAGAAGGCCGATGCTTGCGCAGACCAAATCAGCTTCTCCCCACCTCGCAACCGCAGCTCGCACCTCTCCCCATGGCGGCGGCGGCTCCGACGTCCGAGGCTCCGGAGGTCGCCTCTGGACCGGCGACGCTGAGCATCTACAAGGCGGCGCGGCGCATCAAGCGGCGGGAGAGCACGCTCTACAACGCGCTGCGGAGCGTGGCGGATGACGCGGCGTTCGTGGCGGAGATCGCGGCGCTGTGGCCGGCGCTGCCGCTAGTCGCCAACCTCCGTTGTGGCCTCTGGTACACGCCGCCCCGCGCCCTCGCTGCCACCTGCTACTTCAAGTCCACCGACGGACACGCCGGCAACTGGTCATTCTCCACCGCGCGCCTCAACCTCCACCTCGCCCTCCTCGCTGGTCTGTTCCTGGTTCCTCCTGTCATTGTTCAATGTTTAGGCTAAACTATGCTGTATGTTGGATCCGACCCGTTAAATCCAGAAATCTAGAACCAGGGTTTAGGGTCCTGGGCTTAGCATTGCATTTCCCTTTGCTTGTCCAAGCACGCGGAGAAATTTCTCTTTTCTTTTGTTTCCCTTGTTTAAATTATGCGCTCTATGTTATTTGGAATAACCTTGGCTAGATTGTTTGAATATTGGGTTAATTGCATCCATGCCACCGTTATTTTCGAAAGCGAAAGAAATACCATTACTATTTCGCTATTTGCCTCTATGCCATTACTATTTTCAAATACTCGCTTTCATGCCATTTTCTACACGTGCGCCGCCAACGGGCCCACCTGCAGACATCTACTATTTCGTATTGCCAATCCTACCCCTCTTCTTCTTCCTCCACTTCCTCCGGCGACGCCTAGCCAGCCACCCTATCGGCAACGCCGTCGGCTTCACGCAGCAGTCCGTGCGGCCATGGGCGCTCTTTGTGCAGCCGGCCACCGAACATCGCTTCCCTCCGTGTGCCACCTCCCTCGTCCCTGGATCCGCCCCCACTTACATCTCATACCTCGTCAACAGCGTTCGCCGCGGGGAACAACGTCGCCACGCCGTCCGCCGCCGCTTCCGCGACTTTGTTACCCTGGCCGACCGCCTCGCCGAGGCCTTCAGGGACACTTCGTGCCCCCGCGACCAGACAAGAACACCGTCAAAAGCTAGGTCATGCAGCGCGACGAATTCGTCGCCCAGCGTCGCGCCGCTCCAGAACCACGCCGGGTGGACGCCGCTCCAGGAGGCGCTCTGCCTCGGGTGCAAGGACATCGCCGCGTGCCTCCTACGTGCGCACCAGCTCCGGCGGCGGCGGAGTCGAGAAGGCAGCGACGATGACGGCGGGGAAGAAGACAGTGGAGGGGAGAAGAAGAGGGTAGTATGGTCAATACAGAAAAAAAAATGTGCTGCATGTGGGCCGTATGCATTAGATTCGTATAAAATGGCATGAAAGCGAGTATTTGAAAATAGTAATGGCATAGAGGCAAATAGCGAAATAGTAATGGTATTTCTTTCGCTTTCGAAAATAACGGTGGCATGGATGCAATTAACCCTTGAATATTTGAGTAACCATATGCGCAGATTCGTATGCTGATAATTTGAACTTTCAGACTGTTGTGTAATGTATTATGTATAGCTTACTCTTACTGAATGTTTAGGTAATTTTTCCGTGCTGGATATGATACCTGAGGGAATGCAAAACGCCTGTAATTTGTTTTTGTTTGTCCCTTAAGCAGGGGAGAGAGGTGGGTGCATAATTGTTGATTCAACAAGGAGAGGGAAACGGTTCCCTGACAGCATGTCAAAGACCATACCCATTTGGTGCAGTGTCCTGAACCGAGCAATTGAGAGGCATCGGTTGCGGGCTATCAACAGGGGAAGTGGAGTGAATTTGGATATGGTTGGTATATTGGTTTCTTATAAATTATAATTTTATTGGAATAGCATTATATCATACTAATTATCCTTGTGTACATCTTCCTACCAAGTATTTCCATCTCCATAGTTAAATCTGCACAGTAAACATGGCATAAACTGCCTGTTTTGGTAACTGTTATCCTTAGATTAATCCAAAATTCTGTCACAAGCGATCAACATAGGAAACCACATGTACAAATAACAGAAATAAGACTGTTAATATTCACAATGTGATTCATATCATCATTAATATTATATTCATCCTTTCTTCATTTGCCTCTCATTTCCTCCCTTTGTTTGAATTGACAATATTATGCTTTCTGTGTTCATTTGTCCTCATGATATTTCATAACTTTGCATGTTAGTCAGCTGCTGTACCAAACAGAGATGCTGAAAAGATCTCTGGTTCATCAAACTCAGACAATTCAGTGCATCTTCCTGTATGGGTTTTAGATACTGAGAAAAATGCTATTGAAGGGCGTATCGAGGAATGGACGACTCAATTTGAATCATGTGGTGCAGACATTCATTCTCTTGTGTTAAGCTTGCAGAAACCACTACGCCCATTGTGGATATCACAAAAGACACGTATATGGTTAAATGAAGTTCCAGAAGTTGAATCATGGGATTTCACTCCTATCATATTAGTTTCAGCATCTGTGTCTGGTGCAGTAGCTACACAAAGGATGTCTTCAGTGTTCAGCTGGCACTATATTCCCGGAGCAGGAGATGATGAAGAGAGTTGGGCACGTGGTCTAACTCCTACATTATTCTGGAAGCACTCATATGATCTGCTTGATGGTGGACCAGACCTTTGTAATCAATTAGTCACAGAAATTGTTGAAAAAGATAGGGTCTATCGCGCACAGAGAGGTGAACATTCTCCCCAAATTACAGCTAAGCCTTCGAAGTGTTCAAGACATGATGGTTCTTACTGTAATGGTGATCATACAAATGTCATACAACCAATAGACTCAGACCCTCATACTATTACTGCAAGAGACACACAGAATTCCATTAATGGCCATCCACTCTTCTGGATTGGGACATCAAACCTTGCAGTAGCATCAACTCTTCAAGGTATAAATAATGATTGTTTGAGCTGTTTAAATTTTGTTGTATCATTTGCGCTTTCTTGTCAACGTGTCATGTGCTGAGTTAATCTTTTGTAGAATTTTTACCTTAACAGGTACATTTGTCATTCTTTTGTCCATATGTTTGTGCATTTACAATATATAACTACAAAGACTGCATCTATGTGCAATCCGAATTCAACTAGTTAGAACCCTTCATTTGAAATTTGTTCTTCCAGGAAATGAAATTTATTTGACGCAGGTCAATGACTGTTCATGAGTCTTTTTCTATATGCATGATTTATGCAGTTGGAGATGCCGTGGCTGAAGTGGACTGTATACTGAACTGTGACAGCACATCAAATTTACCTTCTACTTCATCAGAAAATTCTTACCTTGAACTACCCATTGTGGCAAGTGAAATATTGGCACCTTTTATGTTTTCCCATTATGTAAACATTGCCAACATGTGTATTTCTATGCTGCCAGGGATCAAAGTATGCCCGGTTTTCATTGATGAAGAACCTTCCGAAAGCAGTTAGTTTTGCGAAGAAAAATTTGGTTGCACGGAAAAAACTACTAGTATGCTGTCAAAATGGTAAAGCTAGCACATTTCACCATCTGAAAAAGCTTGTACACATTGCCTGAATTCTTGCATTTCCTTTTCAACTCGTTGTTGTAATTCCATTACAGGAGAGGATATAAGCATCTGTGTGGCATTGGCGATAATTACACGGTTATTCGATTGCGATGGTAAGTGTAATCATGAATATAGAGATAACTTCTGTCTTGACATGAAGAGTAGAAAATATTCAGTCTTTTCAAACAATTTTTCTTTACTTGAATTAAAGAGTAAAAAGGTAAATTAAAATACTGTTTTATAAATTCACATAGATTCGTGATTTCTCTATTTCTTTTTGTACTCATTTTAAAACATGTCAAAACAATAAAACATATTCCTGGAGAGGTAACTCCAGGATTAAGTGGTAGGAATCAGCGAGCATGTTGCAACAATGGATGATATCAAATTCTGTAGAAGACTAGGTGGTCCGTCCCACAATTTAATAATTTTACTATGCTGGGTTTATGAATATTTAATTAATTAGTTCTTTATTCCAAGGATACTTCGATGAGGGGAATTCTTTTGTGAAAAGAGATGTCACGAAGTTGGAGATGAGGAAGAGGCTGGTATTTATTTGCAAATATGCTATTCATGCCCGACCATCTAGAGGAAACTTGAAACAGGTCTATGGTTTCCTTAGCGATGAGAAGGAACAATTTTCTTGATTCGCGTAGTTTATATTGTGGTCATGACTCATGAGCTGTTATTTCCCATCCTTTGTAAAACTTATCCTCAGAAATGGATAAAGATCCATTCCGACCTAAAAGGTGAAGAAGTTTTGGAGCTTGATGTCCTATATCTAAGCATTATAGGAGCATTTATATACCTTGCAAATTATACTTGCAAATTATACAAGACCTGAGCATTTGCATTTTGCAATCAATTTACTTGCTAGCACTAAGACATAGTGCTGCTTTAACTTAAAGACATTTTGTTGAACAAAACAAATTCTAAGATATATGAATGTGGTACATGAGATCTTTCTTTATTCTATAAGAAAAATTAAGATTTATGTATGACGGTATATACTGATGTTAGTTATATATTTGATCCACATAATGCCAGATCATAAATAGGATTTGTTTTCATATATGGATATAGATGGCCATATAGGCCGGGCCATATGGGCAGCATAAGGCACAGGGATTGGTCTGGCCCAAGCCTGACATGACCCGTTTTTCATTGGGCCAGGCCAGCCTGGCACAAAGCATTGGGTCGTGCTTGGGCCGAGGGGCAAGCCCATGGGCTAGCATGGCATGATCCAATTTTTAAACTAGGCACGATGTCGGCTCGATAGTAGAATAAATCTTATTCAGATATAAGAATTTATAGGTTCTCATTTAGCTAGATTATTTATAAACATTTAAATAGTTGATTAAAATAGTTTGAAGATGTGTATCATCTTCTACTGTAATTTTCCATGCTCAACCGAGTGTCTACCCCCTCTTTTTATCGCCAACATTAGACTCTCACTCCTCTGAACAAGTGAGGTGGTACTAAACTATAACAACATGTGCACTTACCAGGCCAGCCCAAATATTAAAGACTCCAATCAAAGTAAAATCACAAATGCATTGTAGCTCAGTGGTTATTATTAGTCCAATGCAAACCGCAGGTGGTGGCTTCGACTCCTGTGGGAGCAATTTTCACACCAATTTCAAATTAAGTTGAGAATTAATCTCTCCACTTCAAAGATAATAAGAGAAAACATTGTTTAGTATTCTTTGTACTATGTTCTCTACTTTTACCTTATAACATGTTATCGGCACGACCAAGGGCTGCCAATGGGGAGGGTTTGGGGATCCCCATTCTTACCCATGCAAATACCCATTATAAATCTTACTCGTACATGCCCTCCCCATATCCATTCTCATTTCAATTATCCATGCCCAATGGGGAATGGATAAAACAAATGGGTATGGATAAACCAATGGGTATGGATAAACCAAATCACCGAAGAAAATTCAAAACAGGAGTTCCTTTACTATGTAAACTCTTTTCAGCATGTATGACATTTCTTTCTAGATTTCTAAACCTTAACTACTTGCTACTATATTTATGTCCTTCCAGTTTCTGCAATGCCAGAATAATATGAACTGAACAAACACAGTAAATAAACTATGCAAAATAAAATTGTTCACATCATGGCCTTTCATTGGCATGTTGTCTATTACTAAAGTCTCATTCAAATTGATCTACAACCGGAAGTTCTTGAGTACTGGGCACACCACTTGTCATTTGTTCAAGAAAATCATCTGTTCCAAAAGAATCAGTTAGCAAGTTTATCAAAATTACAATATGGCTTTGTAAGTTTGGTGATATGTACCTGGTATAGAACTCCTTAGCCAATCTTGTGTGCACATCATAGCTTCAAGTGTTTCAGGCAGTAGACTACACCTCCTTTCATCAAGCATTTGTTTAGCTAGGCTGAAGCATGATTCAGAAGCTACTGTTGACATAGGAACACTCAAGATATCACGCGCCATTCGAGCAATAATTGGATATTTGGGACCATGCAACTTCCACCAGGATAATATGTCAAAAGAAGTATCATTTATTCCAGGGTGTGGAGGATCATCAAGATAGATATCTAGCTCTGACCTTCCTTGCTGACTTGAGCTATTATCTTGGATAAACTTTTCTAATCCTAATCTAGCAGAAAATAACCTCAAAGAGGACTCTTGTGAACTATATTCCTGAGAACTTCTTGAAGTGCTAACAACTGATAAGGATTGTGTTGGTTGCTTTGCATATTCATCAAATAAGTCGCTAAAGCATTTCCTCATACGTTCCACTTTCACAACTTTTTCAGAAGGATAAAGTAGTCCATAGTAGTACTGAATAGACTTCAACTTGTAACGAGGGTCAAGAATGGTTGCTATAGATAATAACTTGTTACAAGTCTCCCAATATTTCTCAAATTTTTGTATCATCGGTATAACCATTGCAGCAATAAAAGAATCATCACTCAACATCCATTCTTTCAAAAAAATATAAATTTCACAAAAATCATTGAAGTAAAGACTCGCAGTAGGAAATTTTGTGCCAGAAGATCTTAGAGTTGCTTCATAGAAGACCCGCAAGCAATCTGTCACTTTACTGATATGTGTCCAATCCTCATTTGATGGGCAAAACTGGTAAGAACTATCATATTCTTTCAATCGATCAAAAGCTTCACGGAATTTAATTGTTCTCTCAAGCATGTCAAATGTTGAGTTCCATCTAGTTGGAGTATCGGTTTCTAAAGATAGCTTAGGAGCATTTACTTGTTGGGAAATCAACTCAAATTTTTCTTTTCTTGATATGGATTTGTAGATATAACTAATTGTCTCTCGTAAATTAGCAAGAATGGGGACAATAAGTTTCAAGCCATCTTGAACTATTAAGTTCAAGATATGTGCAGCACATCGAACTTGAAAAAAATGTCCTTTTAAGTGTAATGATTTCTTGGGTAAGAGAACATCAAGTAATTCCCGGACCACAACATCATTAACTGAGCAATTGTCAAGAACAAAGCTAAATAGTTTTCTATCCAAATTCCATTCATACAACCTATTCATAATCTCTTTAGCAATGACGACACCAGTGTGTGGGGTTTTTACATGGACGAACCCAATAATATTTTTATGCAACTTCCAATCAGCATCAATGTAATGAACTGTCATGCTCATATAGCCAGTCATTTGAGTTGCTGTCCACATATCAGATGTAATACTGATTCGGCTCATATTTCTTTCCAAAATTTTGTACTGCTTCATCTTTTCCTCCTTGTATAACTTAATGATATCCTCTCTGACAGAAGTTCTATGCATTAACTTAAATTGTGGTTGTAGATTATAAATGAATTGCCTTGTGTAGTAATGTTCAGACATGCAAAATGGATAATTATGACAAACAACCATTCGTGCAAAATCCTCACGACTTCTCTGCTGATCAAAAACAGGAAGCTCTTGCTTTGGAGTACGAGTATTTCTTTTCTTTGACTTTTGAATCTCAGGACAAACACCTATGTGATAATTTAAATGACTTGTTCCATTCTTGTTACCAGCAACTAGATGTGCATTGCAATGTATACATACTGCTTTAGAACAGCCATCCACTACTAGTATCTTAAAGTCCTTCCAAACTTTTGATCTAAATTTTTTCTTAGCATGACAACTTTGTGCATATCCACATAGATCAATTATTCCATCAACTCTATCGAATGGAATCAAAGGCATAATATCAGTACATTCTAAAATAAATTCCACACTCTATTCAACACTATAAAAATTTGAAGTTCTATTAGCTTGAAATGATGAAAATAATGAAAAGAACTAATTCAAAGTGTGTGGCAAAGAAATATTACCCATCATCTGCATGCTCTTCAGATGATTCACGTGGGAAACTCTGTAACTCTTGATTCTCACTTGAGCTTTGAACATCACCACATGTATTACTAGAGCTCATGGCAATAAAATTTCTTCTACTGCCTAAAATTATACCTAATGAATTATATTAAGAAAGATTAGTAAAAGTTAAAATCTATTTAACTAATTTCTCAATCTAATTTAACATGAAGCTTAAACCATCAATCATATTCAGAGAACATCAAAGAAGACAAACTTAACAACATAACTTTGTACAAGAAAATTTATGGATCTGGATCTATACAGGCCAAAGAACTATACAGTGCCAAAGAAGGTTCTGGATCTAGGCTAGAAATTATGGATCTGGGCAAGAAATTGAAGAACAGGAGAATGGAGGAAAGAAACGGTGGGGGGCATACCATCAACCGTGATGTAGTGCAGACGCCGTATTTGGGAACTCTTGCTGCCTCGCTGATGGAGAAGGCCCTGCTGCTGCCACCGAAGCCACCGTCTTCCTCGCGAGTTCACCGATCGACTTCTCCTCTTGTTTTCCTCTGCTGCAGCAGATTGGGGATGGGCATTATTGGGTAAAGTGGGCAGCACCCTCCCCATACCCTCTTTCTTTATGGATATATCCATACCCTCCCCATTTATAATGGGTAGAGATCCTTTTATCCATACCCTACCCGTTTTAAGTGGATGTGGATATGGGGAATGGGTTTGGATACCCAACAGCAGGTGACGACCTTCAAAGATAACATTCTTCTCACGTTATCGTGCCACGCCGGTGCGGGGCGCGCTGGACTGGTACGGGCGCTAGGTGGCCAGCGCGCAGTGTCGTGGCACGCCATGTTGGAGCACCCGAGCAGAGCGTGGCGCCAGGCATCCACTATTACAAACATAAACTGTAGTGACGAGCCATTAATGGTCCGCCACTACAGTGGCAATGCCACTGCCAGGCCACCGCTAGTGGCGGTCAGTGCTGGCATCAGCACCGACCGCCACTAGTGTATCCATTGGTAGTGGCGGGCCAGAGAACGGCGTGCCACTGCTATGTTGTTCGCTACTAATGTGCTGATGACATCAGAGGCGTCCGCCACTACTATTCTAGCTATAAATACATACCTTCTTCTTCCCTGAGCCCGAGGCTACAAGAGTTCGCGATTTCGTCCATACAATGACGACAAAAATCTAGAAAGTGGAGGAAGGCTTTGTTTTCATTTCTTTTCAAGGATTTCGTTCTAGGAGGTAAATCCATGTCGAATATCATATTTATTTTGTATTTAATTAAGTATATAATGAGTTATTAGCGTTTTACTAATCTAGTGTTTGTGAATAGAAATTTTCAAATATTCTTCCATTTATAGTGTTTCTTTCTCTCAAATATGACCCTCCTCACAATTATTCATCACTTGTATATATTTTTACCTCATTTTAATTTTTTTTAATTTGATTTATGATTATACCTCCCAAATAAACTATGACTAATAGTAGTGGCAGACACTTTGCTCGCCACTGCTAACCCTAGTGATCCTGCGGCGCCGCAGCGCACCATGTTGGAGTGGGGCGAGGGCACTAGGCGGCCGGTGGTGCCATGGCGTGCCGTGCCGGAGCAGGGCGGGGGCATCAGGCGGGTCGCGGCTCGCACTGTCGACGGTGTCGCGGTGCATAATGGTGGTCGCGTCGTTGTCCATGTTGTCCATACGCTCCAGCCGATGCCATCCCAGAGAATGCCCCAAAAGAGAGTGAAAAACTGCAGTTCTTACCTTTGTTCTTGATGGAGTGTCTGGACTCTACACTCATAAGAGCAAAAGTTGCTGATAATGTGTTACAAGATAAAAGTAGAGAACGCAGTACAACGAATACTAAACAATGTTTTCTCTTATTATCTTTGAAGTACTACATTACAATGGATCAAGGTTTTAAATAGCTGGCTAAGCCATTTAGTGGATGTCTAATAAAAAGGTTATAAAGGCTATAGCGGGCTATAGCCTCAAATAGCTTAATTTAACGGTTTAGACAAAATACACGTAAAAATTTAGAATCAAGGATAATTGAGCACATAAACATATGCAGTACAGAACTACATGTTTTCATTACATCATCAATCAAGCACAAAAATTAAATCTGAAGTTTTCAGCACATAAACATATACAGTACATAACTACATGTATTCATTACATCATCAATCAAACACAAAAATTTAATCTGATCAAAGAAGAAATCTTGCCTGGTCGTTGTTGCTCCGGCGGCTGGGACATGATCTTCAAGCAACTCTGGTTGCAGCCGCCGCCTCCGTGGTCATCGCTGCAGCCAACGGCCACCGCCGCCGTTGTTCGCACCAGCACTGCAGCAGTCGCCGTCTCTATTTTATAGGAGGGAATTGGGAGGGATACCAAATGCAGTGGCTAGGGTTTGTACATATTTATACTCCTTTGGAACTTGAGCCTATTTTAATTCCCTCACGCAGCCCATTTTGATTTCCTCGGCCCATTTAGATTTCAATCTAGCGCTAAATATTTCACTATTTAGCGGATTTAGCCGGCTAATCACAGCTATTAGCGGAAGAAATCACTTAGCACTAAACGATAGCTAGCTTAGCTTTAACTCGGTCCACATGCTATAGCCTCCGCTATTGCCAGCTATTTGAAACCTTGCAATGTATATATACAGAGTATGTATATATGTAGGGATGGAAGAAGTTTGGATGCAACTAACGTCGATTGGAAACGAGCGTTCTCCGCGGTCAACGACCCGATGACGCCACGTACGCAATAAAGCACAGTAGCACACCTGCACTATCAAAAGGTGACGTGTACTGTTCCCGGTTGCTACCTGCCACGGGGGCAAATGAGCTTCTCCTCGCCGTTGCAGTGCACTTCTACGCTCTCATTTCTGACTTGCAATAGAGCTGGGACATGGGCCGGGCCGGGCCGGCCCGGTCCGGGTCCTTAGGGCCAGGACCTGAAATGGGCCGGGCCTTTTCGGCCCGAAAAAATTAAGGGTCGTGCCGGGCTGGCCCGAAACTGTGTTTGCCAAGCCCAGGCACGACCCAAAGTCCGACGGGCCTGGATGGGCCGGGCCGGGCCAAAAACGGCCCTAACTTTGTAACATTGTTAGATGGTCTCTTACCAGGGTTATGAAAATATTTATTTAATTTATCTTTGAATAATGAAAATTCTAGTTCACATAAAATAATAGAACAACCCAAAAAACAGGGGAAAATGAATTTTATTAATAATTTACACATGATACTAGTTCATTAATACTACTTTCTTTGCTCTTGAGCATATATATTTACATTTTGATTTGTCCTATATATGAATGACTCAAATTTTGATTTGTCTTACACATGATATAGAGCAAGGTATATTCAAATAGTAATTTGTAGACTTTTTTAATTTTTAATAACATATCTCCTCCTTGTACATATGAATTATTTACCCATGGGCTTTTTTGGGCCGGGCCGGCCCAGGCACGGCCCACTTTAAGGGCCGTACCTGGGCCGCCCACCGGGCCTAACCTCTAGGTCCAAGTCCGGCCCTTGTACGAGCCGTGCCGGCCCGGCCCATCCATGGGCCGTACCGGGCCGTGCTTTGCATGGGCCAGGCCTACGTGCTTTGGGCCGGCCCATGCAAAGCACGGCCCAAGTCCCAGCTCTACTTGCAAAAGCGTAGCTGCCTTTTGGATTCCTTCGTCAGCACGTGCTTTCGATCAGGAAATCCACCAGAGTATCTCCGGTTACATATATGCTTACTTAAATTTAAATTTAAGTATTTTTATGAAAAATGAAAATTCAAGAGTTTTCCTAAATGAGTTCCATTACTAATCCATTCCCTAAATCACCATTCATCTCTCTCAAATATAGGATTAATTTGGTAAGTTCCTATTTCCATTTGCACATATTATTTCTTGCATGTACATTATTTTTCCGTAAGTGTTGTTATTGGTTGGACAATACATATATTTGAATGCATCGTAGTTTTACTCAAAATTATTATATATTATAGACCATATTTGTATGGTTTAAAAAATAGGGATCGAAATTATAGGGAAACTGTTGTAGATTAATTAATTTTTAGGATGATGTAGAATTTAGGATGATCCCTATATGTAATTTAGGGAATAAAATTTAGAGCATCTCTTGTTTTTTTTTAAAAAACGATTTACAATATATATAGTATTAGATTTATCCCTATAAATAATTAGATGAGTTTTCATCCTATTCAAATCATTAATTAGTAAACATGAATGAGGTGGTAGGCTACCGCTGCTACAAACTCGTCAACAAATCATTCCGGCCTGAAAGCTCCTCTTTGGATGGCCTTGCTGGCCGTCTCCGATCTGTCAGAATCTGTGTTCTTTTAGAGCATTTCCATTGTAATTGTTATTTTTGATATGCTATTCATAGTAATAGTAAGTCTTCTTATTTTAATTGGCTTGCTATTTTGTTACTCACGTCATTGTATTTGCTATTATACTTGTTATTTTAGAGAACTTGTTATTTCTCTCGCAAAACTTGCTACATGTAGCAAGGTTGGTGAGAGAAATAGCAAACCCTCTAAAATAATAAGTCAAATAGCAAGTACAATGAAGATACATTTTAAATAATTCTTGTTATTTTTAAGGATAACAAGTTGGATAGCAATTAAAATAGAGATGCTCTTACCTTTTTATGCAAAGATCAAGTGAAAACCTTCTCCGGGTCCCACATAAGACATGTCCTACAGGAAAAAAACACTCGTGTAGTGTACTAAACAAATGCTCCATTTGGAAGCAGGAAATTTTGACAAGTAACCGGGAGAAATTTTCCGTGTTTCAAACTGTCCTCAGAATTGGAATTGATCCCAGTCGTGTCCATGGCGTATAGACTGAACTTGTCGTTTCAACTTAGGGTCTGTTTGGATCCAGGGGCTAAAATATAATGAGCTAAAATTTAGTCACTTAGGGCTAAAAATCCAAATACCAAGGCTAAAAAAGGGCTAAAAATTTTTAGCCCATTAACCCCAAGGAGAAGCTAAAGAGGACTAAAATACCCCTTTTCCACCCATACCCCCACTATGCATGCATGCATGAAAAACAAGAGCAATAAATGAGGGATATTTCAGTCATTATACACAACAATAAATGCTTTAGCCTTTTTTTAGTCCTTGGATCCAAACAAGAGTGACTAAAATTTTAGCTTATTTTTTAGTCACTTTGTTTTAGCCTCTTAGATCCAAACATGCCCTTAGTGTAAGGCGCAGAAGAAAAATGACCATACTTTTTGACCAGAGCTGGGTGGCGATGTCGGGCGTTGGGCGAGCTAGAGTGACAGAGTATGCGCTGATGAAGTCGCTGATGCCATGCGAGATTGCGAGGAGGATAGATGCGCATAGGCCTGGCATATCTGACCTTTTGGCGTACAGCTCTACACATCCACCACTCTAGCTACCCGTATAGACTAGCGTAGTGCTCCTAGTAGTATTAATATACACAGCACTCCTCCGGTGTACTAATAACGTTCTATCTTGGAACATATAGTTTTTTACGGTTTTAGAAATAATACTGTAATATTGAGCAATACTATATTATTAATATAGTTTTTTTAGTTTTGAAAGCAATACTGCAGTATTATATACTGAAAGGTGTTTGACAACTCCATCTGAAATATCTGTAAAGTAAACTACAGTATTAAAAAGACTGTACTCAATCTATATTATTGGAAACTTTGGTACAAAACATTTTTTTCAAAATCGTGGTATTATAAACGGTGGTATTGTTATGGATGTAGTATATTGTAGTATTAATTCAGGACAAGTTCTTTTGTACCGAAGTTTTGTGATTTTTTAAACTAAGTATTGAGTATTTCTTACTTTGCTATATATTATAAGTTTCTTTGACTTTTTAATCAGTCATTTTTTCTAACTTTAATTAATTTTATAAACAAGTATGCGAACAATTACAATATCAAATTATTTTTATTAAAGCAACTAAGAAATACTATGTCTTAATATTTTATTAAATCAACTTCTACATGCTGTGTGGCTGCCTCGGCTATGCGGCGTTCGGGAACACGGCGCGGGGGAACATGCTCACCGGGTTCGGCTTCTACGAGCCCTACTGGCTGATCGACTTCGCCAACCTCTGCATCGTCGTGCACCTCGTCGGCGCCTACCAGGTGTTCTGCGCGCCAGCCCATCTTCTCCGCCGTCGAGACCAGGGCTGCCAAGATCTGGCCGAACGCCGACTTCATCACCCGCGAGCACCCCGTCATCACCGGCATGCGGTGCAGGTTCAGCGTCAACATGTTCTGGCTGTCGTGGAGGACGGCGTTCGTGAATTTCAGCACCGTGCTCTCCATCGTCATGCCATTCTTCAATGACCTCCTCGGCGCCGTGGGGTTCTGGCCACTGACCGTGTACTACCCGGTGGAGATGTACATCCGGCAGCGGCAGCCGGCAGATACAGAAGTACACGTCCAGGTGGGTGGCGCTCCAGACGCTCAGCTTACTGTGCTTCGATCCTAATGTCGCTCGCTCGCCGCCGCCGTCGCCTCCACCGAAGGTGTCAGCGAGTCGCTTAAGCACTACGTCCCCTTCAAGACCAAGTCGTGATGAGACCTTCAGCTGCTGCAAACGGCCAAAGGATTACCGAAATACACAAACTCCCGGACGGGATGTTAACACTGCCCGTTGTTGTTGTATCAGAAGTTAGCATCGTTCCGAGCTAGTCCGGCACCAAACCAAGGGATTCAAGGGGATTACTGGATGGATGGAGAGCTCTCTGGTTGTCTAGTTCACTGAAGGTGTCATCAGATTTAGTTACAGTTTTTTTGTACATTGCATGTTTTGTTTATTTATGTGTTAACAAATTGAAGCACATCTGTTACTAATATAGTATTTATCAAAAAGATTTTATGATATCAATAACACTCGTGCTGGTGATATCTTCTAAATAATGATAAGAGATGAGTGCACCACTAAGATTGAGGTTGTTAGTTGTGGGGGTGGCGGTATGATATGTCTCCACAAAGGGTGGATTGATTTTAGCTGAATAGGTGGCCTAACACAATAGGACTATTTGATAATAACAATGGGACAAACCCCATTGACTGTTATGATAAAATTCTACAGTAACTTTGGTGATGAGAAAACTCCAATGACCATCAAAGTAGACAACGACGATAGTGGTATACATAGAGAAGCAACATTACTACTGTTGGACCGGAAACGGCGACCAGAGGGGGGGTGAATGGGAGCTTTTAAAATTTCGGGCTAAAAACTAGCCTTCGGTTTCAGCTCTGTCTCCTGCGGAACAGGCTTCGAACACTACCTTCGAAGGCCTGGTTCGGAGGTACTTCGACACCTTCGAACACAGGCTTCGGAGGAGCAAAAGTTCGAACCCAAGAAGACTTCGCTCCACTAACAACCCTCGAAAATCTACTCTGCTAAGTCAGTGCAGGCTCCGCACACGAGGTGCTTCGAGCAGGCTTCGCACTTCACCCTTCGCAAGAGTGGACAACCCTCTGAGGACTTCGACCAAGTACTTGGCGACAGCAACTGGTGCTGGGCTTTGTACGCGAAGGTCTACACGCACACAAAACGGACTATGCTAAGGGCTTCGACACAAGAAGCACTACGGGATACGATCAGGGCTTCGCTAGTAAGCAGCGAGGTCTTGCCTCGTGTTACACAGAGCGACAACACACTGAAAAACACACTTCGCAAGAAAAACACCCTTCGCCAAGACAGGCTTCGGTGAACTAAAAACTAGCGAGGTATGCAATGCGAGCTCAAGCAAAAGCACAAGGAAGCAGGGCTTCGCCGCTTGAACAAGGAACACAAAATATATTGAACTCTGGATGAAAACCAGCGAGGTCTGTGTACAGGAGCTCAACAGTAAATGCTCAAAGTGTTAAATGTTACCTACCGAGCCCCCATATTTATAGCCCACGGCTTCATCCTAAGGAAGTGACTACTTTACCCCTAGGGTTTACAACTGATTTGTCTCTACAGAACTAAGGGGTACAAAAGGTAGTCCACCTTTATTCTGGAGGCTTCTCTGTCAGCTGCAGAGGGGACAGTGTCAGCCTTTTTCAGAACAGACAGTGTCAGCCTTTACAGTGTTGACTTCTGGAACCTCCCTTCGCACCGGAGGGTGCGGTAGCTTCGGCGAGAAGCCTGCAGCCTGTTGGCCTTCGCTCCGTCGAAGAAGTCCTTCGATACAGTGACGGTTTTAAGCCGAAGCCGTCAAAGCCCTTGGGCCTTCGCACCACCACCTCTGGAGTGGACCACCACGGCTTCGCAGCTACTCCAAGCTCGAACACCGTCCGTCCGTGTACCGAAGCCATGCATGGCCGAAGCACCTCAAGTCAACCTCACTCCGAAGCCCACCTTCGGAGTTCCACCCTTCGAAGTCCCTCCTTCGTCCAAGGCCTCCCCATGAAGCATTCCATGAGCACTCCGTCGCAGTGCCTTTCCCCAAGCACACTCCACGACGAGCCTCACCCGGATCATGCCTTCGATGCGCCTCGACTTCTGAGACCTTCGTCGGGTACCTTCGAGTGTCTCCCTCCGGAGCACACTTCGAATCCCTTGCCTCCGCAGAGGACTTGGTCTACCAACTCCGAAGTCACTCCATTCGGAGTACCTTCGAAGTGCCTCACCTCCGAGGACTTTGTCTCGGAGTACCTTCAGCCGGAGCCACGCTCCGCACTCTCTGCCTTCACCTGGCACGCCTCGACCCGAGGACCGACCCGGACCACCTTCGCAGCCACCGTGACGGAGCTCCCCGCTCCCCTGGCATCAAGCCTCCCGCTTGACCCAGGTCCACCCGGCTCGAACCTTGTCCGTCGCCTCCGAAGTCCCTGCGCACCACAGACAAACAGACAAGTGTATCCAGTACTCCGGAGACCTCTCCGGGTTAGCAACCTCCGGCACACACTCCGGTGTACCACCCAAAGTACCGAAGCCATCGGTACGAACCCAGTCATCGCGTGCTGTCGAACCCCTCCGACGAGCACACTCCGCTGCAACAGCTGCAGCAAGCAAACACCGAACACCCTTCGGTGAAACACCTCCGAGCCCCCTTCGGAGGTACAACTTCCGAAGCCCCTTCGGAGGTACCCTTCGAACAGAGGGTAAAAGCCTGTCAATCACTCATCACAACACCGAAACCACCCTAGGTTTCTCAATCTCCCCCTTGATGAGTGCATTGACAACCAAATTTAAATCCAAGAAAAATGAAAAAACATTTCAGCACACAAGTGACCATAAAAACTCAGAAAAGAGCCAAAGCATGTCACTTGATAAAAGAATTTTTCTCCCCCTTTGTACAAGAGTAAAAGCCCCTTTGGCAAATCTCCCCTTTGATAAAAACTCCCCTTGAGTTAAGCAAATTTTTCTCCCCCTTTATGTCAAAAATCTCTCCCCTTTTTTCGAAATTATGCCTTCTTGCGGCAGAGAACATAGCAAATAGCAAATCTCTCCGGAATTTCTCCCCCTTTGGCAATGCAAGCATCAAGGAGCATGTAAAAGATGCAAAGCTTCGAAATGAATAGAATTGCAAAGACATATAATGCAAAAATATGCCAAAATTAACACAAATGATCATGTCCTTAGCTCAATTTAACAATCTGTGAAACAAGATGATGGCATGTGATTTTGTAATTTTGAAGTAAAAGCATCACCACTTAATCACAGCAGCTAGTCATGGAAGGCAAGGACTGCGCAAAGCTAACAAATTTTACCCTAGACAGACAAGTCTTTTACAAAAGGAGCTGTGAAGGCAAACTTGATGATCAATTAATTTTGTTGTTCTTGTTCTTAATGCCAGGGGTTATTTGTTTGTCCACCTTATACTTTCCAATCAAGCCAAGCCTAGGCATGAAAGCCATCTGAAGCTTAAGGCGGTGATTTTGGCATACACTACACTATCCCAGTTCAGACCAAAGTGCAATGGTAAGCAGTCTAGAATAGAGTAGTGTGACAAACAAACCCTCCTGGATCTTTTCATTTAAACCAGGCAAATCATGGATTTTTGATTTTGATTCAGATGAATGAAATATTTTGATGAATATCCATGAATAAAGAACACAATTTTTCAAGTTGCAAATTTTAGCATCCAAGGAACAGTGTCTTGCTGTCAAGTAGATAAAAGATAGCTAAAAGCAGTCCAGCCTAAACAAGCTAGATACAAGATGATGCAGTGAGCAAGTTTTGATTTTGAAGATAAACATCATGCACACAAATGATCCAGACAAATTAAATAGAGCTGAGCTGTCATGATTTCTTGAATTAAACATCAGGCATATAATAGCAAAAGATGTAAATGCAATTCCACACATAATGAGCATATGCAAGACAATTAAAATCAGCTCTCCCTCACAAAATGCCGTAGGGATGACAGATACCAAGTTCCCCACGCAAGTAAGCAAATCGAGAAGCATCGAGGGGTTTTGTAAAAATATCGGCAAGCTGGTGTTGGGTATCAACATATTGAAGTTCAATATCACCCTTCTCATTGTGATCTCTGAGAAAATGATACCGTACATCAATGTGTTTGGTTCTGGAGTGCTGAACCGGGTTGTTTGCAATACAAATAGCACTAGTGTTATCACAGAAAAGTGGAACACTCTTATAATCTAACCCGAAATCCCGCAAAGTGGAAACCATCCACAAAATCTGAGAGCAACAGCTAGCTGCAGCAACATATTCGGCTTCAGCCGTCGATTGTGCAACACTAGACTGTTTGCGGGAAGACCAGCAAACCAGAGAAGTACCCAGAAAATGACAAGTACCAGAGGTACTCTTCCTATCAATTCTACACCCAGCAAAATCCACATCAGAATAACCTCTAAGACATAAAGATGAAGACGATGAATACCATATGCCAAATTCAAGGGTGTGTTTGAGATACCTTAGAATGCGCTTAACCGCTTGGCGGTGCGAAGCTCGTGGTGAAGCCTGAAAACGAGCGCACAGACATACTGCGAAGTGTATGTCCGGCCTCGTGGCAGTCAAGTAGAGGAGGGAGCCGATCATGCTCCGGAATTCCTTCTGATCTACGGCTTCTCCATCTTCGTCAGAGTCCAACGCTACAGATGTAGCCATTGGAGTGGCGAGGGGCTTTGCATCGGACATGTCGAACTTCTTGAGCAGGTCCTTGGTGTACTTTGTCTGGTGGACAAAAGTACCTTGTTTGCTTTGCTTGATTTGCAAACCAAGGAAAAAGGTGAGTTCACCCATCATGGACATTTCAAATTCCCTGCTCATGGTATCTGCAAACTCGGCAACCAAAGCATGAGAAGAGCCACCAAAGATGATATCATCCACATAAATCTGAACTAGGAGGAAATCTTTGCCATGCTTGAGAGTAAACAAAGTTTTATCAACAGAGCCCATCAAATACCCTCGCTCAAGCAGAAAAGACTTAAGTCTATCATACCACGCCCGAGGGGCCTGCTTGAGTCCATAAAGAGCCTTATGAAGTTTAAGGACTTTATGTGGGTACTTGGGGTTTTCAAAACCAGGGGTTGTTTTACATAAACATCTTCACCTATGAAGCCATTAAGAAAAGCACTTTTGACATCCATTTGATAGAGTTTGAATCCCCGGGATGTCGCAAAGGCAAGCAAAATCCTAATGGCCTCAAGGCGAGCAACAGGTGCAAAAGTTTCAGTAAAATCAATCCCTTCTAGTTGAGAAAAGCCCTGAGCTACAAGTCTAGCCTTGTTTCTAACAATTGTCCCATCCTCCCCTTGTTTATTTTTAAAAATCCATTTTGTTCCAATGAAATGAACATTAGGTGGAGGATCAACTAAAGTCCAGACTTGGTTTCTCTCAAAATTTTCAAGTTCCTCATGCATGGCATTGATCCAACTAGAATCAGAAAGTGCATGACTAACATCTAAGGGCTCGAAAGAAGCAACAAAAGCAGCATTAGTGAAATGAGCGTGAGAACGTGTTACCCTTTGATCAAGCTCACCAATGATCTGCTCGGGAGGGTGCATCCTTTGGACATGATGTGGAGCCTCGCGGCGGGATGCAGTCTCCCCCTCAACTTGTGCGTTGGAGTGGTCCAATATGACCGATGTTGAGGTAGTTGCTTCGGGACCTCGTGCCGAAGTAGTAGAAGCGGGGTCAGCTTCGGGGGTCGATGTCGAGGGTAGTAGGGGTTCATCCTCGAATTCTTCGGGATCTTCGTCTTCGAATAAGGTATGTTCCATGTCGTGTTCATTTGCCTGTTCAAAAGCAGAACTAACAGAGGGGGTTGATTCATCAAAAGTCACATCACATGACTCGATGACAGTGTTAGTTTCCAAATTATAAACACGATAAGAGTGACCATGAGTAGTATAACCCAAAAAGATCCCGTCAGAAGATCGCGACTCAAATTTATCCAAGTTACCACGTTTTAGGATAAAGCAGCGACAGCCAAAAACTCGAAGATGAGTGACCTTGGGCTGTCTCCCAAAACGCAGCTCATAAGATGTCAAGTTTAAAATTGAGCGCAAGAAAATTCGGTTTGAGATGTAACAAGCAGTGTTCATGGCCTCAACCCAGAATTTTCTAGGAGTCCTATGCTCATCAAGCATCGTCCTAGCCATCTCAACAAAAGTGCGGTTCTTCCTCTCAACAACACCGTTCTGTTGAGGAACCCGCGGAGCAGAGAATTGATGTTCTATGCCATGCTCCATGCAGAAGTCAACAAAGAGACTGTTTTTGAACTCGGTGCCATTATCGCTTCGAATGAATTTTAATGCACCAGGGAGTTCAGTGAAAAGTCTCAAAGCCAAGCTCCGAAAGTGAGAAAACACTTCGTCCTTGCTGGCAAGAAAGAAGACCCAAGAGTAGCGAGAGAAATCGTCGACAATAACAAGTACATACCACTTGCCGCCTAAAGAACTAACCCGAGAAGGACCTACAGTGTCCATATGGAGAAGTTCTCCGGGTTGTTCAGTCATCACAGTGGTGACTGGCGAATGCGAAGCAGCAATCATTTTTCCATGTCGACACGGAGCGCAAACTAAATTCTTCTCAAACTTGAGCTTGGGCAATCCTCGGATCAGACCTAGGGCGCTCAGACGAGCGAGCAACTCAAAGCTCATATGCCCTAGTCTCATATGCCATTTCCAAAGCTCAGAAGTCGAATGTGCAACAAGACAATGAGAAGAACCAGATGACTCTGAAAAATCAGCTCCAAAAACTCTCCCAACTCTAAAGATCTTACACACCACAACGCCATCAGAATTGAGCACTTGCGAAGTATCGCGATGAAATCGCACTTCGAAGCCCTCATCAAGCAACTGAGATACAGACAACAATTGTATCCCAGGTTCTCAACCAAAGCAACATCTTTGAGAGTGAAATTCGTGTTAATTCTTACCACACCTTTACCTTTCACTCTACTCCTTCGATTGTTTCCGAAGGTGATATGTTCCCTTTGCTTGGTTGTGGTGAGGCTGGAGAACCATGCTGCATCTCCGGTCATGTGGCGCGAACAACCGGAGTCCATGATCCACGTGCCCTCCAAGCCTCGACCTGTCGCCTACACATGATAAGAACGCCTCGATCGCTCAGTGCTGGGGTGAGTAAAATACTGACGAGGCATCCAGCACTGAGTGACACGAGTAGTAGGCACAGCAAAAGCAGACGGTCTACGCACATAATAATCAGAATGATGCAAAGTGCGAGGTCTACCTACATGCTGTGAAAGAACAACATGTCGAGGTCTCCTACTCTGACGAGGTACAAAGCTACTCGCCCGAGGTCTACCACCATATGGAACATGGTGAACACCTCGAGGAGCAAAACCTCTCCGAGAAGCACGAGGAGCCTCGAAAACAGGACGAGAGTAATACTCAGACTCATGCCTACCTAAAGATGGGTAATGCATGTCCTGATAGCTCATCGCCTGTGCACGTCGCTCATCCTTGATGCGACGGAAACAGAAACCAATCAAATGACCCGCCCGCTGACAATAAGAACAATGAAACACTCTCTTGGGGGCACTCTCATGGGTCATAGGAGCAACTCTCACAGGCTCCTTGGGTTTCTTTTGTGTGGTTTTCTTGGGAGGATTTTTCTTGGCAGGAGGAGTGGTTTTCTTTGGTGGATGGGTAGGCTTTTTGGCTGGTGGGGTGTCCAACAGAGCTCTCTCTTTCTCTAGGGTGGTAGGAGAGGTAAAAACAGTTTTGGTCTTACTGTCTGAAGCTATCCTCTCAAAGCCCAAACCTAGAGCTACCCCGGCTCTGTCAGCACACAACTTAGTCTTGGCCAAGAGCAAATCCATCCTACCCTTTCCCTCAGTGCATTTGTTCACCACAGAAAGAAGGTATTCATTTTCGGACATGAGGTTCTCAGCTCGCTCTCTAACAGTGCCTAGCTGGTCCTTAAGGGTAATGCATGTGTCACACACAGGCTGCACATCCTTAGAACTACCGGCCCTCTCCAATCTAGCCTCCAAATCATGAACATGCTTATCACGTAAATTAATGCTATCGCGCAATAAAGAACAGTTCATGCAATCAATTACATCATGAGGTCTAGAATCCACCTCCAAAAGCTGCTTCTGTGCAGTCTCAAGCTCAGAGAGAGTTTGAGCATGTACAGAACGCAACTGAGCAAGCTCACTCATGACAACAGAACATGATTCACATTCAGCATCATCAAATTTAGACTTAAGCATGGCATATTCAGTAGAAACATTTTCTAGCCTAAGTCTAAGGTCTTTTCTATCTCTAGCGGCTTGTACAAGTAATCTATCCTGACCAAGCACTACTTCATTCAGCTCATCTAATTTAATTAGAAGCTGGTCAGATGATAGGTTTACCTCAGATGAGTCAAGCTCATCGCCGCTGTGATCGCTGTCGGCCATGAAACAAAGGCCGGTGAAGTCACGTCCCTTCTTGTCCTTCTTGTCCTCCTTCCTTGGGGACTCCTCCTCCTCAGAGCTCGACTCCTCAGTTGAGGAAGTGTCGATGTCGCTGAGAGCAGCAACAAAGGCTCTGGAAGCGGCCTTGGCTACTTTCTTAGCCATCTTGCCGCGCTTGCCCTTCACAAAGGGCTTCCTCTCCTTCTTGTGGAATTTGGGGCGCTCACTCTCATCTCTCTTCTTGAGCTTGGGGCAATTTGCCTTAATGTGAGAGGTGTCGCCACATTCATAGCATCCACTAAAACCACTTCTCCTCTGATCCCGTCTCTCATGATGAAAGCGGGTGAACCTCCGGGCAATGAGAGCAAGCTCATCATCAGCTAGAGTGTCCACCTGCTCCTTTGTGACGGAGACCAGGGAAGACAAAGCAAAACCATCTGCAAGAACACAAGTGCCTGATGTGCTTGGTTCTGCAGTGGTGCCACGGCTAGTGCTAGAAACCAATGCCAATGGCTGTGGCAAAGAGCTTCTGTGCACTGCAAGAGATGCCTTGGCAATCTCTGTGGACTTCAGCTTGCTAAGGAGTTCGTCACAGGTTAGGGTGTCATAGCCTGTGGACTCCTCAATGCTGGATATCTTCACTTCCCATATGCTACGGTCAAGAGCATAGAGAAGCTTGATAGCCCTATCGTGATCACTGTAAGCAAGCGTCCCGTTGGATCGCAAGTTACTCACTATCGCGTCAAAGCGAGAAAACATGGCATCTACAGATTCACCAGGTGCCTGCACAAACAGCTGATACTGTTGATTGTAGGTGCTTTGGCGCCTGGCCTTAATCTGAGCAGAGCCCTCATGAAATACAGTGAGTGTTGACCAAATCTCCCTAGCAGTCCTAAGGTGATGCACCCTATCAAACTCACTCCGACTCAAACCAATGAACAGTATGTTCCTTGCCTTCGAGTTGGCAATATACTGATCTTTTTCAGTTTGAGTGGTGCGGGTATCAGGGATGGAGTATTGTGAGTCCACAATCTCCCAAATTGCATTTCCTTGGCTTAACAAGTAAGCCTCCATGCGCACCTTCCAGTATGCAAAATCTGTCCCATCGAACAGAGGAATTTTACTGCCTCTATCCATGTCGCCTAAAGATCACAAAACCGGTTAAGGTCAACTGGTGATCTTAACCTGCTCTGATACCAATTGTTGGACCGGAAACGGCGACCAGAGGGGGGGTGAATGGGAGCTTTTAAAATTTCGGGCTAAAAACTAGCCTTCGGTTTCAGCTCTGTCTCCTGCGGAACAGGCTTCGAACACTACCTTCGAAGGCCTGGTTCGGAGGTACTTCGACACCTTCGAACACAGGCTTCGGAGGAGCAAAAGTTCGAACCCAAGAAGACTTCGCTCCACTAACAACCCTCGAAAATCTACTCTGCTAAGTCAGTGCAGGCTCCGCACACGAGGTGCTTCGAGCAGGCTTCGCACTTCACCCTTCGCAAGAGTGGACAACCCTCTGAGGACTTCGACCAAGTACTTGGCGACAACAACTGGTGCTGGGCTTTGTACGCGAAGGTCTACACGCACACAAAACGGACTATGCTAAGGGCTTCGACACAAGAAGCACTACGGGATACGATCAGGGCTTCGCTAGTAAGCAGCGAGGTCTTGCCTCGTGTTACACAGAGCGACTGCACACTGAAAAACACACTTCGCGAGAAAAACACCCTTCGCCAAGACAGGCTTCGGTGAACTAAAAACTAGCGAGGTATGCAATGCGAGCTCAAGCAAAAGCACAAGGAAGCAGGGCTTCGCCGCTTGAACAAGGAACACAAAATATATTGAACTCTGGATGAAAACCAGCGAGGTCTGTGTACAGGAGCTCAACAGTAAATGCTCAAAGTGTTAAATGTTACCTACCGAGCCCCCATATTTATAGCCCACGGCTTCATCCTAAGGAAGTGACTACTTTACCCCTAGGGTTTACAACTGATTTGTCTCTACAGAACTAAGGGGTACAAAAGGTAGTCCACCTTTATTCTGGAGGCTTCTCTGTCAGCTGCAGAGGGGACAGTGTCAGCCTTTTTCAGAACAGACAGTGTCAGCCTTTACAGTGTTGACTTCTGGAACCTCCCTTCGCACCGGAGGGTGCGGTAGCTTCGGCGAGAAGCCTGCAGCCTGTTGGCCTTCGCTCCGTCGAAGAAGTCCTTCGATACAGTGACGGTTTTAAGCCGAAGCCGTCAAAGCCCTTGGGCCTTTGCACCACCACCTCCGGAGTGGACCACCACGGCTTCGCAGCTACTCCAAGCTCGAACACCGTCCGTCCGTGTACCGAAGCCATGCATGGCCGAAGCACCTCAAGTCAACCTCACTCCGAAGCCCACCTTCGGAGTTCCACCCTTCGAAGTCCCTCCTTCGTCCAAGGCCTCCCCATGAAGCATTCCATGAGCACTCCGTCGCAGTGCCTTTCCCCGAGCACACTCCACGACGAGCCTCACCCGGACCATGCCTTCGATGCGCCTCGACTTCTGAGACCTTCGTCGGGTACCTTCGAGTGTCTCCCTCCGGAGCACACTTCGAATCCCTTGCCTCCGCAGAGGACTTGGTCTACCAACTCCGAAGTCACTCCATTCGGAGTACCTTCGAAGTGCCTCACCTCCGAGGACTTTGTCTCGGAGTACCTTCAGCCGGAGCCACGCTCCGCACTCTCTGCCTTCACCTGGCACGCCTCGACCCGAGGACCGACCCGGACCACCTTCGCAGCCACCGTGACGGAGCTCCCCGCTCCCCTGGCATCAAGCCTCCCACTTGACCCAGGTCCACCCGGCTCGAACCTTGTCCGTCGCCTCCGAAGTCCCTGCGCACCACAGACAAACAGACAAGTGTATCCAGTACTCCGGAGACCTCTCCGGGTTAGCAACCTCCGGCACACACTCCGGTGTACCACCCAAAGTACCGAAGCCATTGGTACGAACCCAGTCATCGCGTGCTATCGGACCCCTCCGACGAGCACACTCCGTTGCAACAGCTGCAGCAAGCAAACACCGAACACCCTTCGGTGAAACACCTCCGAGCCCCCTTCGGAGGTACAACTTCCGAAGCCCCTTCGGAGGTACCCTTCGAACAGAGGGTAAAAGCCTGTCAATCACTCATCACAACACCGAAACCACCCTAGGTTTCTCAACTACACGTGCAAATCTTTTGTTTATGTTCTTATAATGGTTTTTTATAATGTCAGAGGAGAGTCCTAGCAATGTTGCATACACGAAGAAGATAGTTAGGGAGGTCGACACCGACCTAATGGACCCATTGAAGCACATATATTATTTTGACAATCCAACAGATGTAACTCTAACAAGAAAGACTCTCCTACAAGACATCTCAACAGGTTTATCCTCCGAGAGTCCGTTATATGTCTGCACAATAAATAACAATATCATCAACAATAAGTCACTGGTAAGTTATTTGCACATGTAGTTGGTCTATACAAATAGCCTTCTCTAATAACTTTGTTCATTTTTATAGTATTTTTCAAGGCAGTACTGTGAAAAGTATATCACACCTCACCTGCACCACCAGACCACTGAGATTCAGGTGGTAGCAACAGGATCTGACGCAGTCCCAATTGCGGTGCTATCTGACTAAAGGTTTTGGGCAATTTCTTAGCGACAACTCTTTAGAAGTTGGCACTGTGTGCGCCTTCCATGTCAATATGTTACTAATGGCATTGAGGTTGTGATGTATGTACTGTAAACCTACGGTATGCAACAATATTAGGTTATAAATATTTTGGGATGAATTATCTGTATTTTGTGATAAATTTTATGTGATATGAATTGTCTGGCTTTAATTCAGGCTGCAACATAAAAATTGTTTGTGATGTGTTTTGGATATGTTGGCTGTTAAATCCTAGCTTTGATTCAGTTTGCAGCCTAAAAACTATTATTTCTTTCAAAATGACCATAGCATTAGTGACGGGTTATAATAATAAACCGTCACTAAAAGGTCGTTTAGTGACGGGTAACAATGTTCCCCGTCACTAAAGGTTGATCTATACCCGTGAGACTCCCCTACTTCATTAGTGATGGATGGTAACTACCACCTATCACTGATGACTTCTCTCGCCTATAAATAGGCGGGTAACCGAAGTGAATCGTCATTCTTTCATTTCCCCCAACCCTTACCCTAACTCCTGTCGTCGTCGTCATCACCTTCGTCATGCTCTTCGCCGCTCCTAGACACATGTATCGTCAGCGCACGTGGCCGCCCTACTCACCGTCACCTTGGTTGCATCCTCCTCGTCCTCCTCCTAAGGTCATCATCTTCATCCTCTTCCCCGTCCGAATGCATCGTCGGTCGTTACTAACTTTGTTTTCATTTTATTATTACAGGGTAAACTGACCTACTGCTTTTAGTCAATTTTTCCGAGATAATTGAAGGTCTTAGCCAATTTCTTTGATATAACACACTCGAAGTTGACATAACTATTCACGGTGGTGCTCCTTACCGAACGTTGCCACATGGTGCTCCTACTACTACCCATTGGGCTTCTGTTCAAGCTATCCATGGTGGTGGTGGTAGAAGCTTAGATAGTGATAGGATACTATCCAAGCACTAGATATCACTATAGATTAGCTATTAACTATTTAGAAGTCATGAAACAATTTTATTTGTAGCCATTTTCTTCGAGATAACGAGTATGCAGTTAATGTATGTGATACTGAATTGGTAATGGATCCTCTGTGATGAATTATTTGTGATGTGCTTTGGATATTGCATATGTTGGCTTCCAAATCTTAGGTGTGATTCAGGATGTAGCCCATTTTTTTTTGAAAATGACCATATTATTAGTGACGAGTAACATTGGTTACCCATCACTAAAGGGGGGCATGCCGACCGTGGAGGGGAACTGGAACGACCCTTTAGTGACGGGTATTTATCCGTCATTAATGATAGGGCTTTACTGACGTGATAAGGGTGGCGGGGGATCTCCCCGTCACTAATGTACGTTATGACCCGTCACTAATATATGTTTCTATGGTAGTGTTAATACTTATAGTTCACTATAGTACTTAAATAAATTCTAGCTTAAATTTAGTGGGTGTTGATTGAAGTACAATCCCACTTTATCTAGGATCTAAGTCAAAGACATTCAATTACCCACGGTGATTACATGATCTTTAAATGAGTTTGGTGGTAAACCCTTGATAGGAGAATCCACAAGTATAAACTTAGCTCTTATGTATTCAATCTTAATAGTCTGATCATAGACTCTATCGTTCATAACATGATACTTAATGCCAATATGTTTGATAGCTTTACTTGACATGTTGTTACTCATATAGAATATTATTGCTTCATTATCACAATATATTATAAGTGGTCCAGCAACGCTATATACCATGCACTTTCAAAAATCCTAGGATAAAATTTTTAAGCCATATTGCATGCCCCGTTGCATGGTAACACACCACAAATTCTACTTAGTATCTAAATACCTTACAAAATCAACATCTGAGTAACTTAGGATTTCAAACTTATCGGAATTTTTTGTAAGTGAGCATGTAATGCTTAGTTTCTTACATACAACACAAGACTTTTTTACCGCCTTCAAGTGGTACATGTCTAGATTGGACAAAAATCTGCTAAGCGTCTCGATAACAAATGCCAAGTCTGTTCGCATACAATCTTATGAGTACATTAAGATTTTGACAACTAAAGCATATGATAATGTTTTCATTCATTGGTTTCTAATTGTTTTTAAGGCTTTGAAATAATCTAAACTTGTCACCTTCATAATTGGACTAGGTAATAGAGAACACTAACTCATATTATATATTTCTAATGTTATGTAAATATAAGCATTATGAAGTAAGCTTAGACTTATCTCGGTGAAATTTGCGACCCAAGATATAAGATGCTTCACCAAGATCTTTCTGGGTAATAGAAATTCCTTAGTTATTGTTAGTGTCAAGGAAGTTGAGCTAATATTTGAGTTTTTGTTTCTCAGCCTTCATTGCTCTCCCCGTCAAATGAGTGATAAATAAGCTCTGCTATATGGCCTATGATAAGGATCAGACTAACTCCTCATCACATTCTTCATCTACTACCACTGCTCTAGACCAAAGTATCTCCAATGCATATAGAGGACCTATCACACGAGCACAAGCACATGCATAAAAAATCTAAACAAGGTTAATTTATTCCTAAGTAATTTTCTTTATGATATCAGTGAGAACAGTATGCTACTTAATAGTTATACCTTTCTTGTGCTTAGGTTTGAGGGAATTGCAACATTGGAGATTAGAAGACAATGGGAGCTTGCTGGCCTAACATTATGTTTATTGGCGACGTTCAGACCAAGAAGGGTTTTATTTCAAAGTCCTACACGGATTCAAGCTTTCCCTCACCAAGAAACACAAACAAACTCAAATCTGGCCTAGGCCCAACTCAGGTTTGGGTTGATAGTTAGAGCAGTCCAAAGTATTTTAGACATAACTCCGTATAAACCAAGATATGGATGTTTGAGCACTTGTTGGAAAGATGATGTCAAGCCCAATCCAGATTGTACTCAAGGGTCACTAGATTCAAAGTGATCAAGCCACAATGACCAAATCAATTATCCACGTGTAATTTGTGGTTTTAGATTGAGTTCTGGTTTGTTTTCAAATGTTAGGGTTGTTAGCATTATGCCCTAGAGTCAATATGGAGATGTTGTATGAGGCATATTATGTTTATGAAACACTATATTGTTCCTTGAAATATATTATCATTATGGATCAACAAATGCATGACTTGTTCATGAGACTCATAATGTGACTATTTTCTAAATGATCCCTTATTAGTTTTAAGTCATATATTGAACAAAAATGATTGATGTCGGTATGTGTATTGATTGATGATCATGTATCATGGATTATGGGTATGGAGATACCAACTCAATAACATAAACATATGTTAAAAAACATACATTGGATAGACCCACCACGAGACACTGTTGAGATTTAATGTGTCATTGGTAGATCTCAATAGTGTTTATGTAAAGTCCTTATACCTGAGATCGGGATAATATCTTACTTTGGGACAACCAAACGCTACTTCATAACTGAATAGTTAAGTAATCATTGGGTTTGCTATAAAACATGTAGTATAATGTGGGTGATCAAGATGGGATTTACCTCTCCTTATGGGAGAGATATCTCTAGGTCCCTCGATGTAATGGATTATAGAAGTGCACGAACATGCCAACATGATTAAGGAATTAACCACATGTTATAATCCAATACGAAGATTGACAGAGATTGCGATATTGATAGGATGACACAAATCTCACCTTGTGCTCGATCAATATCATGAGGCAAAGGGACATGTACATGAGAATTTTACAAGGTTCAGTCGATATGATCTTTACATATACTTGGGTTAATATACTTTGCTAGAGGCCACTATTAATAGAGTATAGAAAGGAGTTTCCATACATTAACCAAACTATACATGAACCTATTGGTTCGCACACTTAATAGGTTAGAACATTGGATTTAAATGATTTGGATAGAGATCTGAATGGATAAGATGGAGATTCGAGTAGAGTCCTTGTTGGACCCAGAAGGATCCAAGCTAGGATATCTATATATATGAGGGTGCAGGGCACATGGAAACTATGCTATGTCTTTTATTGATTCACATATTGATGCATCTCTCATGCTAAGCTGTTAGCCATCAAGAGGAAACCTTAGCTGCCACCTCTTGAGCATGATGTGGCGCCCCGATTTAACAAATCGGAACATTATTGAATTTCATAAGAAAAACAATAATACAAGAGGCTCATCATGCGACAATTGTACATACGACAGTATTTCATGGTACGCAGACCATAATTATTACATCAGAGTTAAATAAAATAATAATAAAAGTAAACAGCATGACGAACGCCTTCTTCAAGATTTTTCTGCTTGACTGGGTCGCTACTCCAGACCGTCTTCATAGTAGGCATCCTCTGAGGTGTTCAACGGGTATGAGTACAAAAAGTACTCAACAAGCCACCGCAAATGCAGGTAATAATGCAAGGTAATCACAAAGGAAGGATAATTGGCTAAAAGTGCGGAAAAGTACATTTTCAGTTATTGCAGTTAATGTAGTCAAATTTTATCATGCGGAAAGTAAACATGAGCAACAATAACATCATCTAACTCGAGGAGTACGTTTTACCTCCTCGCGCAACAGTCCTTACATGTCAAACCATCATGCACATACATATCAAAAGTAATATAACTGTGGGATGTCACGCAACCTGCCCTTGACCGTGGGTTTGGCTTTTCGAAAAATCTATGACTTTGATCAGAGATGTACTACTGTACCCACAAGGCACGCACTCATCCCAAATGAGATGACCCATACCACGGGAACTCGTGCCAAAACCTCAGCATGAAATGCTCCAAGCGATAACCACCCGCTCTAGGTTTCGCCGGCGCGCCGGGCCGCATCCCGGCTAACATCGCACCCCTTTTTGCGCCACATTGGTACAAGCCACTCGCAGGTGCTGCTTGACCCATCTCCAAATGGTGGCTTCGGTTTGGAACACTCCATACCTTAGTTAGGACTTACCCATTAGACTTGTGGTTAATACGGAAGTGTATTGCAATGGATCCCGCAGACCGGTCCTTATAGTGCCTCGGGTGCTACCGACCAATGCCCTAGCTTGCACCCGGAACCCACCATGCATTCACTCACAACCACAACTCCAACACCGACAGAATTCCAAAGATGAGAATAACGGGGATCATATAGTAGAACAAATCGCTACGACTCATTTTTAATCCTATAGCAATCGTGTCAATACATTGGACACTAGCTAATAATACTAATCATATGGTGACAAGGAGTTTAGGCTAGAGAGCATGGCTTGGGTTGCACATCAAGGTCGGGGGATTCTAATAAATATATTGTAAGGGTTTCATTTGACTAATACATGTATAACCTATGTGTTTTAGCAATAGTTTAATAAGACATGGGTTCAATATGCTCAAAAGATTAGTTTGGTGACTTGCCTTGTTCAGCGAATGGGGAGGGAGAAACTTCCGGGTAATATTCCGGCTCCTCGGCAGCGTCGTAGTCTTCCCAATATAAATAAAGTGAAATAAATACAACATTCAATTTAAACAATCTAAAACCACACAACAAGCACATAGGTTTTGATTGATTTGGTTTAAAGAAAGCAAGTTGCTAAGTTTCTGAAATTTATTTTATAAATAATTTAAAATGAAATAAAATGGAATATTGTTCCTCATAAAAGTGGTTTTAATTGTGAATAATCCCATTTAAGTTTTCTAATTAATTTAAAATGGAAGGTTCATAGAAAACTTGGTGGTTTCATTATTTTAACAGGGAATGGATAAATATAAATTTTGCTGAAATCTAAATAATTAAATTTGTATTTTTACCCTAAGGGCATTTGAATACTTTATTAAATAAACATGAAATTTCCAAAGTAAACATATTGTTTTTATTGCATTATCATGTAGAGGATAATATTACAAATTTTCTGAAATTGGAATGGTAATTTTTGAAGTTAAAATGCGCCAGATATGAATTTTTGAAGTTTAAAAGCATTTCTGGAATTTAAATTAAATCCCAAAACAGCCTCGGGTCCACGGTGAGCCAGGCCCACGGTGAACCCGCGCACTGTGTGCGTGGTCCGGTCCAATCTGGACCGTTGGATCCAAATCCAACGCGCGGGGGCGAGGCGAGGGAGTTAAGTTATCGCGGACGGCCAGGATTAAAACGCTGAACCGGTACACAATGGACGCTCCATATTAAACGTGAGTTTTAAATATAAACGAACACATGAGATTGCACCGTACCGCTTCACTCAGATCCGACGACGTGGATTAAACCGCACAGATGATTTAATTGCCATCGTTGGATCTGGATCGCACGGCCAGGATTGAATCCGACACGGCACGGGTACTCGACCCATGCCGGTCATCTTCTCCGGCGACGGCGAGCGGGCCAGAGGCCACGGCGAGCGACGGCGGTCGAAGCTAAGGCCTAAAACGGAAAGAGGACATTACGGGGGTCATGAGGGTACCCTTTGTAACAGCCCCAAAATAAAAAGGGAATAAAATAAAAGAAAAATAATATTAAATAAATTTCTGAATTTTGTTATTAAAGAAAATCCTAAAAGAGCCCTATTAAAGCCAAACAGAGACAAATATTCAAAATTTGGACTTGAAAATTTTATGGGATAAACTAGAGACCAAGAAATATTTTTGAGAATTTTTACAAAATTTTATCAACAGTGCTTCAAGCCTTAAGCAAATATTTGAATTTCTGGAATTAAATTTAATGGAAAATGAATTCTAACTCTTATTGGGCCGCAACCCCGTATTCCCCTCCCAGAGCCTTTTGGCCCGGCCCAGTCTAGCCTCTCTCGCTGACAGGCGGGGCCAGCCTGTCGGCGCCGACGCCCTCCGCTTCCCCGCGCTCGCGCCTGGCCGGACCCACTGGTCAGCCTCCGCTCACTCGTCGCCATCCTGGGCCCGCATGTCGGCGCCCCCTCTCTCTCCCGCGCGCCACGCCCCTGCCTGGCCCGCACGTCAGCCTCCCGCTCCCCTCGCTTGCTCGCTGCCAAGCATGGCCCGCGTGTCAGTGGCCTGTCCCTTCACGTTAGCCCGCCGACACGTGGGGGCCACCTGTCGGGATCATCTTCTCCGTTAGAAAGGGGATCCCTTTCCAAATCCCGCCGGCCCCCTTTCCTAATCCACCGCCGGCCGTCGCCCTTCCGCCAGATCAAGCCCCAGATCGCCTTCCCGTAGCGCCTGCGATCCCCTTCCGCCGAAAATCAACGCGCTTTCACCCGATTGGAAGCCAACCCAAGCTTTGGAAGGACTCGCCGGCGTTGAGGGGAAATCGTTTCGGGTTTCCCCCAAATCGCCTTCCTTTCTCGCCTCCAGCCACCCCTATTTAACCCTCTCCACCTCCGCCGATCACCACACCCCGAAAACACCCAAGCCCCCTCCGTCCCGAGCCACCGTTCTCGCCTTTCGCCGTTTTCCCCTGGTCGCTCTCCGGCAGGACCTCACCGGTGCCCCGGGCCACCGCCACCCTCGCCAAGGCCACCGTCACAATCGCCGTCACACACACTCCCTCGGCCCCACCTCTGTTGGGCCGGATCGTCGCCGGATCGCCGCGCCGTCGTCGGACCCGAAAGTTTCGCCGCTTCCTCCTCGCCGCCGGTCGCCACCAGTCCCTCGCCGTCGCCACTTCCGGTACGGATGCACTCCCCTCACTCCCCTCTACCCATTTTTGCAGACACCCGAGGCCTTAGGCCATCGCCATCGCCGGTGGGCGCTCGTCGTCGTTCGGCCGGCGCTGGGGACGAAGCCTCCTGGCTCCCCCGTGCCGCGAGCGTGCCGGACGCACGTTCCGCCGTGCGATCGTGGATGGACGGCCGAGATTAAATCACTTAAGTGATTAGATCTCAGCCACCCATCCCGGCAAAGGGGTACGAGGTGATCTGGGCCGTCCAGATTCACTTAAACGCCCCGCACCACTAGCGATCGTTGGATCTGGATCCAACGGTCCAGATCCAACCGGTGCAGCGCACAGTGCGCGGGTCCATGGTGGACCTGGCTCACCGTGGACCCGCAGCTGTTTTCTGGTTTAAAAATAATTCAGAAAAATAGTTTAAACTTCCAAAATTCATATCTTGCTCAAATTAACTCCAAATTTCACCATTTTAATTCTGGAAAATTTGTCTCTTTATCCTCTACACTTTTATGCAATAAAAAAAATATGTTTATTTGGCACACAATAATCTTATTAAATGATAAAGAAAATCCCCTTTAGGAATTAATTAATATTTCAATAAAAGAATTCAGATAAACCCTTAACAATTTATAAAATAATATCAGAAGATATATGGCCCCATTTCACTGTTGTTAATACAATAAAAATGGAATAACCATTTTGTCCATGACATTTATTAAATTACATTTCTAAGTCCCCTTTAGGATTTAAATCACATTACATTTAATTAATCCAGAAAAATCCTTAAAAATATATATATATATTAATTTCTGGGACACAATGACTCACTTACACTATTTATAAGCCAATAAAAATATAATAAGTCATTTTGCCTATTTTAGATTCTTAAATAGACATTTCCAAGACCCTTTAAAATAAATGATTAATTCATATAATGGAAATACAGCACCCTACAAAATATTATGAAAAACTATATAATAAATTCAAAAGACTTAATGACTTGATTCTACTATGCAATAAAGATAACATGATTCACTTTGTCCACTTTATTCCACTAAATGATATTGCAAAGCCCCTTTTTGGACATTTAATTAAGGCATTTAAGAAGAAGTCAACCCATTATGGAACTATCCTAAAACTTATATAACAAATTTCAGAAGATCTAAATAAACCTGATGTCACTATATTAATGCCATAAAAACATTAAGGTCATTTTATAACTTTTACTTCAAATTTAAGAAGGGAGAAATAAAACCCCCCTTAGGAAAAATAATTACATCAAGTTATAAAATTAAGGAATCTCATTAAAAATTAATCTTAAATGTTTAAGTAACAAAACCCTAAAAGTTAAGACTCTATCTCCTTTACTTAATCCAACATAAACATGTATGTTAGTATGGTTGTTTGTTTTGGATTGTTTATTGAATGTTTTATTTACTTTTCCGTATCGAGAAGATTACAACGTCGCCGAAGATCCGGAGTTCTAACCCGAGGTTCCACCTTCACCATTCACGGATCAAGGCAAGTCATCGACCACCTCTGTGGAAACAGTTGATCATAATTGAGCCCATGTTTTAATAAGTTATCGCTATAACCCATAGGTTAATATTGCATTAGTCAAATCTTCAAGCCTTACAATTATATTTATTAGATCCCCGTCCTTGTGTGCAAACCCAAGCCATGCTTATTGAGCCTTAACTCCTTGTCACACTACAAATACTATATTAGCTAGTGCCCAATGTACCGGCACAACTGCTATAGGTTAAAAAGAATGAGTCGTAGATAGCTGGATTCTGTATAAGTATTTCCCTGTTATTCTCGTCTCTGGACTCTGTTGGAGTTGGCTAGGTTATAAGTATGGTGGGTTCCGGGTGCAAGCTCGGGCACTGGTTTGTCGCACCCGGGGCACTATAAGGACCGGTCTGCGGGATCTGTTGCAAAGCACTTCCGTACCAACCACAAGTCTAATGGGTAAGTCCTAACTGGAAGTGTGGAACTCTTCGGCTCTATGCACCATAGTGGAGGGGTACAAGGGGCTAGCCTGCGGGCGACTTGTACCAAAGAAGGCTCAAGGGGGGGTATGGTGAGCACTCGACGCGTCGAGACACGATACGAAACCCATAAGAGGGTGTTGTGGAGTCGGAGGGAACCATATGGAAGGTTTTGGCACGAGTTCCCGTGAAATGGGTCATCTCGTTACACTTTGGTGTAAGTGATGAGTGCGTGCCTTGTGGGTACAGTGGTACATCTCTGATCAGAGTAATTTAATCTTTTCGAAAAGCCGAGCCCACGGTCAAGGGCGGGTTGTGTGACTACTCGCAGTTAGTTTACAATTGTGTGAATGTTCGGTTTATTCATGGCACGTAAGGACTGTTGAGCGAGGTGGGGTGACTGTACCCCTCGAGTTAGAAGATGATGATACACATGCACATGTTTACTTTTCCGTACTAATAAATTGCTCTCATTTAAAGCTTTACAATTATGCTGCTTCCGCAAAATTAGCCACTATCTCCCTTGTTATTACCTTGCATTATATTTGCATTCGGTGGCTTGCTGAGTACATCAGTACTCACCCCGTTGACTTACAACATCAGAGCCCGTCTACTACGAGGAGGATGAAGGTCTGGAGTAGCGACCCAGTCAAGGCGAGACTGGAAGGAGGCGTTCATCTAGGACCCTTATTTTATTAATTTCTCTTCACCTTTATTCACTTTTGTATTAATGCGGTCTACGAACCGTGAATGATTGCCCGTATTGTACGTGGTCGCATGATGAACGTCTTGTTTTATTGATTTTCTATGGAATTTCAATAAAGTCCTGATTTATTAAAATCGGGGCGCGACAAGATGGTATCAGAGCCGACTTGACTGTAGGAAGCCAAACAGACCTGACCTTAGGACTTATAAATCCACTATATTTTCTTACAAAAACTACTTATCCTCTTATCTTCCAAGATTTTCACACAAAAACTTTCTCTCTTTTGTAGATGCCGGTCCATACCATGAGCGGGACTCTTCGTGACGAGGCCGGATTCATCCGCGAGCTTCGCGTGCTCGTCGACTTCTTGGGGTTTCCCCATGAGCCTGCGTTCCACGGGATCTTTCCCGATGCGAACGAGAGCTACTGTGAGGTCACGGTTGTTATCCGCCCCTCCTCCACGCAGCCACCCTTCTACACCCATGGAGTCGGAGGACCTTCGTTCGTGGTGGCCAGCCAGCGAGCCGCTCTTCAGTCCCTCGCCGAGCTTCGACTGGTCTACGACTGCCACCTCCGCGACACCGTCTACCGCTTCATGCCCATGCGTACACCCGGGAGTCACCGCAGCATCTACATCAACTCCCTCCCTCAGGACAACTCCGCCATCACCCGCACCATGAGACTCTTGGAGGCTATGGACAACCTTCACACGGAGGCCGTCCTCGACGCAGATAGCCAACACGACACCATCGACTTCTACCGCCACTCGTCGGAGAACCTGGCCCGCGAAAATGCTGAGCTCCGTCGACAAGTCCAGCAGAACCCCCAGCTGACCCTCGAGGTGGAGGAATTAAGGCGTCAGAACGAGCTCCTACGCCAGGGCGCCATGGTCAATACCCAGCTCCGCCAGCAGCTCAAGGACTTGAAGAAGGACCTTGAGGAGATCGCACCTCTTCTGCCTCGCAAGAAGAAACCCCTTCGGATCCCTACCGTGAAGCCCAAGAGGATCTCCCACAGTGCACCACCCGCCGGACCATCCAGCTCCTCGACCCCGACCGTCTCCCGCGAGCCCGTGATCGAGTCGTCCCCTGAGCGACCATAGACGTAGATTTACGGTTGATTGCTTTTCTTTGTACTTGATTGTATTACGATTCATGTCAAAAATAAGGCATGAATGAATATATAAATATATGTAATCGCAAGAACGATACATTTTGAAATAAAAGCTTAATCCCATTTCCTTTTTCCACATGCACCTATTAGATCATAATCCCAATCCAAAGAAGAGAATCTATCTCTAAGTTTTAACCCTATATGATTCGTTCATCGCCGTTCTACGAGAACAACTCCAATCATGAAGCCAAAACAAGCTGTCAAGAAAGCCCTAACTTAGCCAAGCCCAATCTATGAAAATATAGACTTGAAGCCTATCTTTAACCTTCTAGCCTTTCCGAATCTCGGGACGAGATTCTTGTTAAGGAAGTTAGGATTGTAACACCTCGATTTTCGCGAGGCATTAAAAATAAAATTTCCCCTTAATAAATAAATTTCAAGAAAAGGATTTGGTATGAATCAAGAAAGAGGAAAGCTAAAATATGGGCCTAAAAATTTCATTTAAAATTAGCTAGAGTATTTTTCCTAAAAATTCTCCTAAGCATTAAAATGCGTTCCAAAAATTTTCTGGAATTTTTGGTACCAAGGAATTCAATAAGATATAATCAACATCTTAAACCTCTAACACTAATTAATAAAATATATTACAACATGAATGTTGAGTGAATAAAATACAGGATAAATCATTTAAGGCCTAAGTGTGAAAGATGATCAGGAACTAAAATAAGATAAGTAAGCATCTAGGTCAAATTACTCATCTTAGGCAATAAAACCAGTAACAAATTCCCCTTAATGACGGCACCTTCTTTTTGAACCCTTCAACTTCAGAATGGCCAATAACCAAGGATCAGAAGCCCCACGCGACGGAAACACCTCAGGCAACCTGCCTCAGTGGGGTGCACCTGTACCTCAGCAGACCCCTGTTGTCTATCATCCCACACTTGCGGAGATGATGACAAAACAGAACCAACTGATCGCCACGCTGCTTACCCAGATGCAACAACTACAAAAGCAGATGCAAGAGCAGCAGGCACAGTTGTTCCGTCTCCAGCAACACCAACAAGAGCTCTCCCTTCAGATAATCTACGGGGACTTCGCCAACTTTCAAAGATTGGTGAACGAAGCAATTACACCAGAAACCAGAGTGATTCCACCTCAAGCACCAACCCCTGCTAAGCCACGAACCACCCTCAGAGGACCAATCACAGACATCCCACCCCAAGCACCGCCTACCGGAAGAACTCCAGCACAAGCTACCGGATACAAGAGGGACAGGAACGGCAAGCCAATTGTGTGCTACAACTGTCGCCAAGGAGGACACTACGCCAACAACTGCCCCTACCCCAAACGAGTGCCATCTTCCATTCCAAAACCAGAGGGACATACTCTAGATCACCACAAAGAGAAACCAGATACAACCGAAGACACTCCCAATTTGGTCTCAACCAACCCAGATCCGGAGATCTCCTTGCCTACTTCTGATGTAACTCCTCCTCCTAACCCAGAGCACCTGTAGACTCAGTCCCTTAGTTTTCCCGAGGTACGCTTCGAATCTCGAGGACGAGATTCTCTGTAAGGGGGATAGGATTGTAACAGCCCCAAAATAAAAGGGAATAAAATAAAAGAAAAATAATATTAAATAAATTTCTGAATTTTGTTATTAAAGAAAATCCTAAAAGAACCCTATTAAAGCCAAACAGAGACAAATATTCAAAATTTGGACTTGAAAATTTTATGGGATAAACTAGAGACCAAGAAATATTTTTGAGAATTTTTACAAAATTTTATCAACAGTGCTTCAAGCCTTAAGCAAATATTTGAATTTCTGGAATTAAATTTAATGGAAAATGAATTCTAACTCTTATTGGGCCGCAACCCCGTATTCCCCTCCCAGAGCCTTTTGGCCCGGCCCAGTCTAGCCTCTCTCGCTGACAGGCGGGGCCAGCCTGTCGGCGCCGACGCCCTCCGCTTCCCCGCGCTCGCGCCTGGCCGGACCCACTGGTCAGCCTCCGCTCACTCGTCGCCATCCTGGGCCCGCATGTCGGCGCCCCCCTCTCTCTCCCGCGCGCCACGCCCCTGCCTGGCCCGCACGTCAGCCTCCCGCTCCCCTCGCTTGCTCGCTGCCAAGCATGGCCCGCGTGTCAGTGGCCTGTCCCTTCACGTTAGCCCGCCGACACGTGGGGGCCACCTGTCGGGATCATCTTCTCCGTTAGAAAGGGGATCCCTTTCCAAATCCCGCCGGCCCCCTTTCCTAATCCACCGCCGGCCGTCGCCCTTCCGCCAGATCAAGCCCCAGATCGCCTTCCCGTAGCGCCTGCGATCCCCTTCCGCCGAAAATCAACGCGCTTTCACCCGATTGGAAGCCAACCCAAGCTTTGGAAGGACTCGCCGGCGTTGAGGGGAAATCGTTTCGGGTTTCCCCCAAATCGCCTTCCTTTCTCGCCTCCAGCCACCCCTATTTAACCCTCTCCACCTCCGCCGATCACCACACCCCGAAAACACCCAAGCCCCCTCCGTCCCGAGCCACCGTTCTCGCCTTTCGCCGTTTTCCCCTGGTCGCTCTCCGGCAGGACCTCACCGGTGCCCCGGGCCACCGCCACCCTCGCCAAGGCCACCGTCACAATCGCCGTCACACACACTCCCTCGGCCCCACCTCTGTTGGGCCGGATCGTCGCCGGATCGCCGCGCCGTCGTCGGACCCGAAAGTTTCGCCGCTTCCTCCTCGCCGCCGGTCGCCACCAGTCCCTCGCCGTCGCCACTTCCGGTACGGATGCACTCCCCTCACTCCCCTCTACCCATTTTTGCAGTCACCCGAGGCCTTAGGCCATCGCCATCGCCGGTGGGCGCTCGTCGTCGTTCGGCCGGCGCTGGGGACGAAGCCTCCTGGCTCCCCCGTGCCGCGAGCGTGCCGGACGCACGTTCCGCCGTGCGATCGTGGATGGACGGCCGAGATTAAATCACTTAAGTGATTAGATCTCAGCCACCCATCCCGGCAAAGGGGTACGAGGTGATCTGGGCCGTCCAGATTCACTTAACGCCCCGCACCACTAGCGATCGTTGGATCTGGATCCAACGGTCCAGATCCAACCGGTGCAGCGCACAGTGCGCGGGTCCATGGTGGACCTGGCTCACCGTGGACCCGCAGCTGTTTTCTGGTTTAAAAATAATTCAGAAAAATAGTTTAAACTTCCAAAATTCATATCTTGCTCAAATTAACTCCAAATTTCACCATTTTAATTCTGGAAAATTTGTCTCTTTATCCTCTACACTTTTATGCAATAAAAACAATATGTTTATTTGGCACACAATAATCTTATTAAATGATAAAGAAAATCCCCTTTAGGAATTAATTAATATTTCAATAAAAGAATTCAGATAAACCCTTAACAATTTATAAAATAATATCAGAAGATATAATGGCCCCATTTCACTGTTGTTAATACAATAAAAATGGAATAACCATTTTGTCCATGACATTTTATTAAATTACATTTCTAAGTCCCCTTTAGGATTTAAATCACATTACATTTAATTAATCCAGAAAAATCCTTAAAAATATATATATATTAATTTCTGGGACACAATGACTCACTTACACTATTTATAAGCCAATAAAAATATAATAAGTCATTTTGCCTATTTTAGATTCTTAAATAGACATTTCCAAGACCCTTTAAAATAAATGATTAATTCATATAATGGAAATACAGCACCCTACAAAAATATTATGAAAAACTATATAATAAATTCAAAAGACTTAATGACTTGATTCTACTATGCAATAAAGATAACATGATTCACTTTGTCCACTTTATTCCACTAAATGATATTGCAAAGCCCCTTTTTGGACATTTAATTAAGGCATTTAAGAATAAGTCAACCCATTATGGAACTATCCTAAAACTTATATAACAAACTTCAGAAGATCTAAATAAACCTGATGTCACTATATTAATGCCATAAAAACATTAAGGTCATTTTATAACTTTTACTTCAAATTTAAGAAGGGAGAAATAAAACCCCCCTTAGGAAAAATAATTACATCAAGTTATAAAATTAAGGAATCTCATTAAAAATTAATCTTAAATGTTTAAGTAACAAAACCCTAAAAGTTAAGACTCTATCTCCTTTACTTAATCCAACATAAACATGTATGTTAGTATGGTTGTTTGTTTTGGATTGTTTATTGAATGTTTTATTTACTTTTCCGTATCGAGAAGATTACAACGTCGCCGAAGATCCGGAGTTCTAACCCGAGGTTCCACCTTCACCATTCACGGATCAAGGCAAGTCATCGACCACCTCTGTGGAAACAGTTGATCATAATTGAGCCCATGTTTTAATAAGTTATCGCTATAACCCATAGGTTAATATTGCATTAGTCAAATCTTCAAGCCTTACAATTATATTTATTAGATCCCCGTCCTTGTGTGCAAACCCAAGCCATGCTTATTGAGCCTTAACTCCTTGTCACACTACAAATACTATATTAGCTAGTGCCCAATGTACCGGCACAACTGCTATAGGTTAAAAAGAATGAGTCGTAGATAGCTGGATTCTGTATAAGTATTTCCCTGTTATTCTCGTCTCTGGACTCTGTTGGAGTTGGCTAGGTTATAAGTATGGTGGGTTCCGGGTGCAAGCTCGGGCACTGGTTTGTCGCACCCGGGGCACTATAAGGACCGGTCTGCGGGATCTGTTGCAAAGCACTTCCGTACCAACCACAAGTCTAATGGGTAAGTCCTAACTGGAAGTGTGGAACTCTTCGGCTCTATGCACCATAGTGGAGGGGTACAAGGGGCTAGCCTGCGGGCGACTTGTACCAAAGAAGGCTCAAGGGGGGGTATGGTGAGCACTCGACGCGTCGAGACACGATACGAAACCCATAAGAGGGTGTTGTGGAGTCGGAGGGAACCATATGGAAGGTTTTGGCACGAGTTCCCGTGAAATGGGTCATCTCGTTACACTTTGGTGTAAGTGATGAGTGCGTGCCTTGTGGGTACAGTGGTACATCTCTGATCAGAGTAATTTAATCTTTTCGAAAAGCCGAGCCCACGGTCAAGGGCGGGTTGTGTGACTACTCGCAGTTAGTTTACAATTGTGTGAATGTTCGGTTTATTCATGGCACGTAAGGACTGTTGAGCGAGGTGGGGTGACTGTACCCCTCGAGTTAGAAGATGATGATACACATGCACATGTTTACTTTTCCGTACTAATAAATTGCTCTCATTTAAAGCTTTACAATTATGCTGCTTCCGCAAAATTAGCCACTATCTCCCTTGTTATTACCTTGCATTATATTTGCATTCGGTGGCTTGCTGAGTACATCAGTACTCACCCCGTTGACTTACAACATCAGAGCCCGTCTACTACGAGGAGGATGAAGGTCTGGAGTAGCGACCCAGTCAAGGCGAGACTGGAAGGAGGCGTTCATCTAGGACCCTTATTTTATTAATTTCTCTTCACCTTTATTCACTTTTGTATTAATGCGGTCTACGAACCGTGAATGATTGCCCGTATTGTACGTGGTCGCATGATGAACGTCTTGTTTTATTGATTTTCTATGGAATTTCAATAAAGTCCTGATTTATTAAAATCGGGGCGCGACACCCTTGCGGTGATGAACGGTCGACGGTGCAAGGCCGGCGACGAGCGGAGGCGGCGAAGGTGTTCGGGTCCTTGGCGGCGACGGCGGTCCGGTGGGGTTCGTCGACAACGGAGTGGTGGCCGGGGTCGGTGAGGTCTTTGCGGTTGCAGCGGTGCGGTCGGCGAAGACGGAGGGGGATTCCGGCGACGGCGAGCGACTGCTGGAGTGTGGGCGGCGGTGGTGCGCTAAAAATTGAAGTGAGGGTGTTCTGTTTATTCTCGCAACGAGTGAGCATAGGGGTGCAATGCGGACGGCCAGGGGGGTTTAAATAGGGCCATCGGCTGGGGCAGAGGGGGCGTAATCGGGGGAGACCGGAGTAAACACGGTTTTAATCGCCGGTGAGTTCGGTTGCAAAGGGGTTCACTGAACCTGGACGCGATTCGGCCGAATTCAAGAGGGAAATGGTCGCCAGGGATCCGGTGACTTAACGCCGGGCTCAATTTGAGGGGAGGGGGTCGGGAGCAGTGGATCCGAGGCGCGTTATGGCGTTGGCCGACGAGGGGGGCGATTTGGGGGCGGATCTCGCGGGGACGACAGATCCGACAGGTGGGGGCCATTGGCCAGCGGGCGAGGGCGCACGAGCGAGGCGGTTGACGGGTGGGGTCGGGCTCGGGCACGAGAGAGGGCGGTTGGCGCCGACAGGTGGGGTCGGGCTGTTGGGCGCGCGCGCGAGAGGAGAGGGGCTCGCTGACGGGTGGGGTCGGGCTGTCAGTCCGAGGCGGGCGAGGGTAACGGGCTGGGCCGGCCGGGAGAGAGAGAAAGGGAGGAGGGAGGCCCGTTACTGTTTAAAATCTTTTCTAATTAAAAATAATCACAGAAATTGGTTTAAAATAATAGGACTACTTCCAAGGTTGGTAAAAATTTGTAAAAATTCTCAAAAATATATGTTGGTCTTGGGATCATACCTAAAAATTTTCAGCTCCTGGTTTGGCCATTTCATCTATGTCGTGGTTCAAAATGGTGAAGGAGGGTATTGAAGGTATTTCCAAAATAATAAATTCCAGGAAAATATATTAAATAATATTTTTATTCCTTTGAAAATTTGGGGTGTTACACATGACCACCACGTTGATTGCTCGAGTGCTAGTACACTACTAGTCAGCGTTCACTTAGATGATCAACATCGGCATCACTGATCAAATCAGTAATGTAATTATTTTGAAGGATGAGAAGTCAGGAGAAGTTCTCGAGAGTTCCCAACCATGTTGATCGACTGCTTCCTGACCAAGCAATCGACTTCATTCCTGACCACTTCAGCACTCTCCTATTGGATCGACTCGCTACTCCAACACCTCTTCCATTGCTCTGTGTGTCTAAGGTGATGATCTATGGTCCTCTTCTAGAAAGGTTTCCTATTGTGCGCAGCAGAAAAGTTTTGTTTTTAGGTAGTGTAGCCTTCATGTTCCCCAACAAGGGATGTGTATATATAATGTAGAGCTCGACTAAATAGGGGATACCATGTTTATTCAGATATAAATTAAGCTCTTGTTCTTCTCCTAGGGTTTGTGCCATCACTGCCAAACTAGAGAGGTGAATTGGAGGTTTTACCAATATTATTATTGTTTTTCTTTCTAGGAATTGAGGGTTCAATGATCTACTCTTGTGTCATCAAGTTGATCAATCTGTTAGAGTGTGTGGTCTTATGAATTCAAGATGAAAGATGTATTGCACGAGCAACATGTTATTTATCAAATTCATAAAGTTGTTGTCTCCATATTATTATACGTTGAGTGTTGTAGTTGATTTTGAATGGATCATACTTAGAAAGGAGTGAACTCATAATAATGTGAGCAAGAAAACCATCAAATATTTCCATGTATATATGTTAAGATGATGTGTCATATGAGTCATCTCAAAAATGTGCTTCCTAATGCCACTTTTTTCATTATTGTGGATTGTCAGGATATAACCCCGGGTATCCTGCCGAGTGGTTTCATTCTGACTATTAGGTCATCGACTGGTATGAAGTCCGGCCCATGAGGAACCACCCAATCACCTGATTCAGCACTCAGGAAAAGATTCGCCCGAGTGGTAGAACTCCAATGGTCGGCCTTGGATCATCAAGCTGACAGTTACCCTCATTAAGACTACCTTAACCATCACAGTTATTCCTGCCAATAAAAGGTTGTTATGCAGCTATTTCCGCAACCATTAGTATGATGATTAAACTCCTGTAACCCTCCACTCGTCCTTTTCATATAAAAGGATCAAGGGGAGGCCCTAGATAGAAACATACTCTACACACGAAAAAAAATTACAACTACAGTGACACGCGCACACAATACAATCATATAGACACAGGAGTAGAGCTATTATCTTCTGAAAGGCCCGAACTTGTCTAAAAATCCCCTCGCGTCCACCCTTTTACTCCCTTTCCGCCTCACAAATCGAGGTAACCATCAGTCCATAGTGACGAATCCCCCCGCCTACACAAATCATACTACGTGCGTCCCCGTAGGCTCTTGTTGTTCCCACGCAACGACATGGATAGACATCATTCTCATTATGATTGTACTAGCATGATTCTTAGACAAAGTTTTGAAATTTTCTTCAATATTTGCCAAGTACAATTTTGCATTATTAGAGTTAATAATTCCTCCTATAATTTCAGGAGAAATATTGCTATTAATGTACATGAGTAACATTTTGATGGGCTTCTCCAAAGTGATGATCATGTTTTTCATTATATGCCTACTTGAGATCACCATAATTTTCATTATCAATTCGAGGTTCCTATAGAGGATCATCTTTTATGGCCAAATCATAATCCAATATTCCAAAGTTAAGGAGCACATTATTTTTCCAATCAAAGAAATTAGTTTCATGCTTCAAGTTCCTCAAAAACTTTAAGTTATTCCATTGATGAAAAAAATCATGAATTAATAAGCTAGATTGTGTATGTAATTAATTTATGTCTTCTAGAGAATATTTACTCTTAAGAACCATCTTATTATTTACTCTTAGGTAGAGATGAAAACGGAGCAAAAACAGACGAAAATGATTTTCCATATTTTTTGCGGAAACGAAAACGAATACGGATATGTCGGAAATGGATACGAAAGCGGATACCACCGAAAACAAATATGTACCGAATAAGGAGCGGATACGAATACGGAACCAAATATCTATCAGAATTATAAAAAACCATTAATACATGAAAAGTATGATAAACCAATAAATAGGTTCAGTTTGCACTCATATTAATAAATGATAAATACATATAGCAAAGTAAAAACAAGTTTTATTTTAGTTGTAATGAATATATATTATTTGTTTTTAGCAAATAATTATATATTAAATTAAATTATTTAATATTTATGAATAGAATATAGTTTAAAGTTTTATATAATGTGATTAAGTAAAAGCTAATATTCTATATACTGTAGTAGAAAATCTTTGAAAAATGGAAACTTTCCATTTTTCTTATGCGGAATATTCCATTTCCGTATTCGTTTTATTGGAAATCACTGTTCCATTTCCATTTTTATTTCCGCTTAAAAAATCCATTTCGTTTCCGCTCCGGGATATTCCACATCCGTATCCGTTTCTGCATAACCTTCTTCATTTCCGTTTTTTTCCGCAACAGATGAAAACTTTCCGCTTTGTTTTCATGTCTACTATTAGGTAATGTCTTATCTTATCATGTTAGTAATACACTATCTCTAAAACCATACTACAACCTTGATTCCCTAGTATGCACATACAATAAATTTTTATATTACTTTCTCTTCTCTCTCCTGCTCTCAACCAATATCTTTTCATCACTATATTGGATATCGTAACGACATGATATCTTATATATATATAACATAATTTCTTTATTTTTATATTCTTTCTTCTTTAATTCTATTGTCAAATCAAATTATTTCTTACATACCAGCGTAATAACATCATTCTATGCGGAGGGTTGAAAATACAAAAAAATATGATCCTTTGCCTTACCCATGATAGAAATATGACCTATGAAAGTGAAGTGACACAACTAGGCTCACAAAAGCGGAAAAGAGCGGGGATGATTAGTTCCTTTTACGGACAGAAACGAGAATTTGCACGCAGTGGCGCCGCTGCTGCGCGCTGTCGTTTGTTTCCACGTATAGCTCTGCTCGGCCGCTCTCGTAGCTAGCTCGCTGCATGCTATATATGCTGCGATTCATTGGCTTCTCCTATTCCCTCTCCCGACTGCCCACCACCACCACCCACACCGCCCACCGCCGCGCCGTGGGTTTGGGACTCAGCTCCATTCCATACCGCCGCAGATCAATCGAAGGGAGGGAGAGAAAGAAAGGGAGATTTTGAGTGAGAAAGAAAGACAGAGAGAGAGGAGGCCGGCCTGCAGCCTGCAGGACGTATATGGGAGGAAGGATCAACGGCGGCGGCGGAGCCATGGATGTGTACCTTCCCCGGAGCAACGGCGACGTTGACGACGACGGCAAGGAGAGGAGGACAGGTACACACGTACGCCTAACCATGCACATATATACAAATACCATGGCCCGTCTCCTCCTCCTTCTCGGCTTCTCGCGGATATATGATGTTCACCATGCATGCATGCAGCAAGATTGTCTGGTTCATCCTGTCAATCTCGTCTAACTTCTTGTCGATTTCGATCGCGGCATCTAAATTCTGCGATTGCTGCAACTAAATTATTAACCAGTAGCCCAGTAATAATCGGCGAAACCTGAAAATTATTGTTGGGACTGTAGCCATCAGGCTTCGTGAACCGGGGCGTCTGCAGGGATCTCAGCACGGCATTAAAAGCAGACGCTGAATATTTGCTGGTTCCCATGGGACTTAACTCCGCCGCTCCCTAGCTATCTACGAGCTAAAGATATTTCAATCTCCCCCACAGATTGCAGATTCGCGTAGAGTACGTGTTGACCAAATTACACCCGAATAATGTCAGACGATATCTTTTAGATAATGGAAATAACCACGGTCAGATAAATGCCACTATAATTACTTGCACCTTGCATATAATCTCTGTAATCTGTATACAGGTCATGCACTCATGCATGACTATTTTCTGGCTAGCTGGTATTTATATATATTAATTGCTTCCAAATTTAACCGTTTCCGTAGCTTCAGAACGAGGGGGTGTGCCACGTTAACGTTAAGGTAGTGTTTGGCTACATGAGGAGGAACGGAACGGAATGATTTCTGATATAGATTGATACTGCAGTTTGGTTCGAGAGATGATGTAGAATCAAGTGGAACCAAACGATCCCCAAAACAGAATATTCCTCCTTGTAGATGATGAACCGCGTGATGCTAATTTTTTTGGCGAATGAGATGGTTCCGAACCATCCCGTTCCATTCTTCGTCATATACCAAACCAAACACTTCCTAAATTCCTCATCTTTCCATTAATGAAAGTTGAATCTTTTACTGGCAAATAAAGGGGAAAAAACAGAGAGGATATCTGGCTCTCCAGTTGCCTGCCTGGAGCAGTACTCCATGCAGGAGCTGATTCACACTTTGAATTTTGGGGCGATGGCAAAAATTAATAGGAGTAATACTACATATTTTTTTGTACTACATGGTCCTGCTCATACATGGCCGAAAGTGTTTCAAGTCCTCTAGAGGGCTCAGCCATGCTGATGCATGATCATCTAGTGGAGTACCAGTACAGTTAGCTGCTGCTATCCTTTGATCTTTTTGCGTTGGGGTTTCGTACATATTCTTGCCTGACATCACGTTGGTCTCTACATACTCTCTACTCTCTACTAGCAGACTAGCAGTAGGAATTAATAAGGGGCATTCCGTGTTCAATTCCAACTCGACATTCTTCCATTTATTTGTTCTTCGCTTTTTCCAGCCTTTTCGTCCTCTTGTGATTCTGTTGCGCGGCAGTTCCATGTCAGTGTCAACAACTGCGACCGTTTTGTCTGCTCCTGCATCTTGAAACACTTTGCTCAACGTTACCGACAAAATCAACTTAAGGCTTGTTTGGTTAGGAGCGGATTGAAGAGAATTGAAAGTGATCGAGCCGATTGAAAGAGATTGTAGTATAAATACTCTCCAATCCCACTCAATACCTGTTAGCGTAAAAAATTACGCCGACAGGTTTTTTGAGAGTCTGAGGTGGAAGACGTAGCTTGGTAAGCTTGGTAAGCTTCGCTCTGCTGACCTGGCCAAGAAGCGACTGAGGGCTGCGAGGCACCCGACTAGCTTCTGAGCCTGCTTCATGTTCTTCGAAGGGGCCATGTTCTAAAGGGCGCTGACTTGGGTAGGGCTTGCCTCAATGCCCTGGCTCGAGACCAAATACCCTAACAGCTTTTTGGCGCGGGCCCCGAAGACACATTTGTCCGGGTTTAAACGGATCCCACAAGCTCGGAGACTATCGAATATCTCTGCTATATCTAGGCTATGCTGGTGCTTATTTGCACTTTTGATTACAATGTCATCCGTATAGGTCTCGATATTGCGGCCGATTTGGTGACCTAAAGCCTTTGCGATTAGCCTAGAAAAGGTGGCCCTGACATTCCTTAGGACGAAGGGCATTCTTACATAACAGAATACTCCGGAGGGAGTGATGAAGCTGGTCTTGGCCTGATCTTCTTGTTTCAACCAGATTTAGTGGTACCCGGAGTATGCGTCTAGGAAACTAAGGAGCTCTGAGCTAGCTGTGGAAGCGACCAGCTGGTCGATGCGGAGCATGGGGTAGGGTCACGGGGGCAATCTTTATTTAAAGATGTGAAATCAATACACACGCACCATTTGCCAGAAGTTTTCTTTTGGACAAACACGGGGTTTGACAGCCACTCCGTGTGGCTAATCTCCCGGGTAACCCCGGCTCAGAGTAGCTTCTCGACTTCAGCTTTGGCGAGGTCGGCTCTTTCGGAGGATAGCTTGCGAAGCCCCTGGTGGACTGGGCGAGCCTTCGAGTTGACCGAGAGGGAGTGCTCGATGATGCTGCGGTCAACCCCTGGTATTTCTTCATCCGACCATGTGAAGATATCTAGGTTGTCTTTGACGACTTCTTCTAGCTTGGCCAGGACATTTGGCTCCAACTCCCCACCAAATTGTACGGGGTACTCCCAGCCATCTTTGTCGAGGATCTTGGTGATCACTTCTCCCTCGGGATGTGGCTTGGTGGCTGACCCTTTGGGGGGCCTGGCGTGGAGTGGGGGGGCTTCGATGTCGTTTGAGCTCTTGCGGACACCGTGGACCTGTTTTGGCTCTAGTGGGGTGGAGTGGCCATATTCCACCCGGCGGGCCGCGGCTTGATTGCCAAGGATGGACATGACCCCTCTCGGTAGGGGTGGGCAAAAATTAACCGAAAACCAAAAACCGAACCGAACCGAAAATAGCTAATTTTGATTTTTCTAAAAAAAATCGGTTTTGATTTTTGAAAAGTTCGGTTTTCGGTGTTCGGTTCGGTTTTTATCTTCGGAAAACCGAAAAAACCACAGTACTGAACCGAAATTAGTCAAGCTTTTGCTGTTTCACATATTGTCAGGCTAGTCACGTGTTTTGATTTTGATTTGCATGCAAATCCTATTCGGCCCAGCCCATTTAGTTGCCAAGAGCCCAATACGCAGCCCCAATAGGCTAATACACAGCCCCGTCATGTTCGCTTTCCTCGCAAAACTACGCCCCAGCTGGCAGCCTCCCGCTGTATTTGGTTTATTCGGTAAACCGAAAAACCGAACTGAAATTTTTCGGTTTTTTTGGTTCGGTCCTAATAATTTTATCACGTTGTTTGGTTCCTGATTTCTAAAAACCAAACTTCCTACAAACCGAAAAAACCGATTGCACACCCCTACCTCTCAGAGTCGGCATCTTGAGGCACAATAATTGTGGTGTGCAACGGCCCCGAACCGATTGAGCATGCCCCTTACGAAGATGACGTTGTAGGCGTAGGGGGCGTCGACAACGTCGAAGATGACCTCAGAGCACGAAAAGGGCCCTCTCCGAAGGTCACCTCCAGGCCTATTTGACCGAGGGCATCGAGGGGTGGCCCTACGAACCCTTGGAGCGGCCGAGAGGCGGGGATAAGGTGCTTCCTAGAGATGCAGAGTTAGTCGAAGGCCTGCACGAAAATGATGACAATAGATCTACCTTCGTCGACCAGAATGCGACGCAACTCGACGCCGACAATGTCAGCCATGATAACGAGGGGATTGGTGTGCGGGAACTTGATGCTGACCACATTGCTAGTGGTGGAGGAGATGGGTACGTGGGACCACTCGGGAAGTGTGGTGGAAGAGGAAGTCCCGATGTGCCCGACTTTCCGAACGTACTCTCTTCGCTGCCGCTTCGACATGCTGCCCATGGCCCCCCTCCAGATATGGGAAGCACCATGCACTTCCCCTGGTCCGACCTGTCTTTGAGCTTTGGAGCTGAAAATTTGCCGGACTCTGGGAAGTGCCTTGGAGCCCCTGGTTCATCACTCTGCCCAACCACTTGGACAGATTCGGTGCGGTGGGCGTATGGCGCCTTTTTAGAGGAGCCCAGCCCAGAGCTTCGCTTGAGGTAGTCGTTCCGGAGGGTGGGGATGGTCCGTCAAGAGTCAGTGTTGTGGCTTCGGTTCTCGCCGTGGAAGCTACAATGAAAAACGGAGCTCCTGGCCGAGGGGGTCTTCGCAGATGGCTTTGAGTTAGAGGGGCGACCCTTCCCGAGGCATGCTGGAACTTCGTGGGTTTGGGCCTAGGGGGGCTATGCTGAGTACCTTGCCTCGGAAGTGCTTCTGCCCTTGCCAAGAATCGCGATGATGAGGATCTGCTGGAGCGAGGGCGGGAGCGGAGGTTGGTTCATAGATCTTGACGCCCGGAGTCCGAACGTGGGCGATCATTGCCTGCCGCCGCAGCTGCCCCTCCTCGGATCGGGCGTACTCCTCGAAGTACGTCATAAGCTGGGCCACCGAAGATATTGGCTTCCGGTGGAGTTTGTCGAGTAGGACGGGGTTGGTGACGCCTTCGCGAGCAGCATCGATGACGGAGGAGGCCGACAACCCCTTGATCTGGGCCTTAGTGTGGGCGAAGCGTTGCAAGTATTGCCACAATGTTTCACCAGGCTGCTGCTTCACTTGGAAGAGGCTCTCGGTGGACATGGGGGCTACGAAGGTCCCCTGAAAGTTGTTGACAAATTTCTTATTCAATTAGTCCCACGACCTGATGGACCCCGGTCGCAGCGACCAGAACCATCGGAGGGCAATGCCTTCGAGGCTAGGGGAAAGCATTTCGCCATTGTGTCCCGGCCTTCTCCACAGCATTCTATCGCCAGGACGTAGGAGCAAGAAAATTCCCCAAGGTTAGATTCCCCTGAGTACTTCGGAACTTCGCACGCGCGGAACTTTGAGTCAAACCGCACCCTCTGCAGGTCAGGGTGCAGCGGGGACTCCTTGTCGAAGGATGCGTTCTCCTCCTGCCTCTAGTCTTCCTAGTCTTCGTTGTGGCTCAGTGCGACGGCCTCGACCCCCGTGACGCGCGAAGGTTCTGGGAGACGGACGACGGCTATCTGTCACCACTGCGCTAGCTAAGCTCTCAGCCGAGCATTTTCAGCGGCCAATGCATCGATCTAGCTCTCGCTGCCTCCGGAGTTTGACTCTGGGTCTTGCGAGTGAGCAAGGTCGGTCCGGAGAACCGTGGCTGGGCGATTGCTTGGGGGTTGGAGCCCAGCGAGCCCCTCCTCAGCGGTCGCCGGGTTTCTCGCCGACGGTCCTACCGAGTCGGACAAGTCCCGAGAACCCGACACCTCTCCCGTTGTCAGGTCCGGAACTGCCCCTAGAGCTGCGGGGGGCTGGCGGGAACGGTCCCCGGCCTCGAGGTCCGGGCGGACCTCTGGAGGGGGGCCGTGCTCGCACCCTTCTTGGTAGACATGTTTCTTTCTTGGACATAGAGTGGAGAGGATGTTAACTTCTCGAACTAAGGTCCTCACGGACGGCGCCAACTGTTGGCGTAAAAGATTACGCCGACAGGTTTTTTGAGAGTCTGAGGTGGAACTGTTGCCATGGCCCTAACTGGTAGGGGTATAATCCTAACTACTCTGCCAGTCGTTCAGTAACGTGGCTATAGTGCCGATCGTTACAGTGCGTCTGTGTGGTTTCGCCGCATACCTAACTGGACTAGACATGTATCGGCCGCCCATCTCGCCTGCTAGGACTGTAGCGCGTCACAGATGACGTGCTCCGATCTCAACGGATGATGCCTCCCCTCGGTAAGCTCCGCACGCCCCCTTCGGAGCTTCAACTCAGCCATCTTCGGGATCGCCTTCGGATGGCCTCTGAGCTCCGAAGGCCTTCCCTCCGGCCTCCGGGTTGGAGGCTGAGGGACTCAGGACTCCGGGTTCTCGGCCTGGGGCGGACGTCATCTCGGGCCTCACCCGGACCTCAGGGCTCCACGCCTCCGGGAGCTGAGTTCGGGCCCAAGCCTCGCCGGAGTCTTCGGTGCCTGCTGCCATACGACTCTTAGGCTTGTGGAGTCACGCCTCTGGGTCCCTGCTTCGATCTTAACGCTCCCCAGGTACCGTCGAGATTATCTCCCCCCAACAATACCCTTCCTCAAGAGAATTAACCAAACAAGCCTTGAGGCTGGTTTGGGAGACCAAAATTCTAGCTTATTCTCTAGGGATAGACCGAGATTTTAGTTTAAAATTCCGGCCATCCCCAGAGGATGAACTGAGATTTTGTGCTCTCAAACGAGTCCTTAAAGTGTTTTAGCATCCCGACATTATATCTGTTTTTTCGTCTATTCTAGTTTAGCAGTTCGGGATTCTGATCAAATCTTAACTCATCATATAAAATAGATTAGGATGTTGACCTGTCAAATTAAGCCTAAGTAGAAACAAATAGGAAGGACGAGTACATGTTGAAATGGAGAGTCGAAGTTTTTTTGTTCCTATTATATATCTTAAGTTCTTGACCAAATGATGTAGTGAGTATGATGCTCTACTAGGAGACACGGGTTGAAATGGAGTGAGTTTGTGAATTCAACCAGAATTTAGGGAGAAATCAACAGGAACTGAATTATTCCGACAAAAAAATTCCTGCATTTGAAATTCTTCTGCATCTCCGGAGAAGTTTGTTGGGTGATGTTTTTGTCCCCGTGCATACGCGCTGCAGGGACGGTGTGGACGGCGACCGCGCACATAATCACGGCGGTGATCGGCTCCGGCGTGCTGTCGCTGGCGTGGGCGATGGCGCAGCTGGGCTGGGTGGCCGGGCCGGTGACCCTGCTGCTGTTTGCGGCCATCACCTACTACACCTGCGGCCTCCTCGCCGACTGCTACCGCGTCGGCGACCCGGCCACCGGCAAGCGCAATTACACCTACACCGAGGCCGTCAAGTCCTACCTCGGCGGTTGGCACGTCTGGTTTTGCGGCTTCTGCCAGTACGTCAACATGTTCGGCACCGGCATCGGCTACACCATCACTGCCTCCATCAGCGCCGCGTCAGTCTTCCTTCCCGCCTTTGACATGCGCATGGATCTCGAATTCTCGATACTTATAATGGTGGTGTGTGTCACTTACATGCAGCGCGATCAACAAGTCCAACTGCTTCCACTGGCGCGGCCATGACACGGACTGCAGCCAGAACACGAGCACCTACATCATCGGCTTCGGCGTGGTGCAGGTCATCTTCTGCCAGCTTCCAAACTTCCACAAGCTGTGGTGGCTGTCCATCATAGCCGCCGTCATGTCATTCTCCTACGCCGCTATCGCCGTCGGCTTGTCGCTGGCGCAGACCATCTCGGGCCCGCTGGGGAAGACGACGATGACCGGCACGCAGGTTGGCGTTGATGTCGACGCCGCGCAGAAGATATGGATGACGTTCCAAGCGCTGGGCAACGTCGCCTTCGCCTACTCGTACGCCATCATCCTCATCGAGATCCAGGACACGCTGCGGTCGCCGCCAGCGGAGCATATTACGATGCGGCAGGCGACGATGGTGAGCATCTCGACGACAACGGGTTCTACATGTTGTGCGGCTGCCTCGGCTACTCGGCGTTCGGCAGCGGCGCGCCGGGGAACATCCTCACCGGCTTTGGCTTCTACGAGCCCTATTGGCTGGTGGACCTCGCCAACGTCTGCATCGTCGTGCACCTCGTCGGCGGCTTCCAGGTGTTCTGCCAGCCGCTGTTCGCGGCGGTGGAGGGCGGCATGGCGCGGCGGTGCCCAGGGCTAGCCGCGGACCGAGGCGGCGTGAATGTGTTCCGGCTGGTGTGGCGGACGGCGTTCGTGGCGGTGATCACGCTGCTCGCCATCCTCATGCCCTTCTTCAACAGCATCCTGGGAATCCTCGGAAGCATCGCGTTCTGGCCGCTCACCGTCTTCTTCCCCGTCGAGATGTACATCCGGCAGCGGCAGCTGCCGCGGTTCAGCACCAAGTGGGCGGCGCTGCAGAGCCTCAGCTTCGTCTGCTTCCTCGTCACTCTGGCCGCCTGCGCTGCCTCCGTCCAGGGCGTCCTCGACTCGCTCAAGACCTACGTGCCCTTCAAGACCAGGACATGAGATCGCCGTCGACGGCGCCTTGGACGCGGCGCGCACAAACGGCGAGCACGCACGCGCCGCCGCACCTATGCACATGTATGCTTCGTGCACGCACGGCGACTCGGTCGCGCCACCTGGCTAGCTCGTGCCGGTGCATTAGTGTATACTCGTTAATTTCTTCGTTAGCCTCGCTTACAATCTGGTTCAATTCCATGCATGGGAATAATCTTCTACACTCTTTTGGACTCTGAACTGCAACTTAATCTGAAAAATGTATGCTACGCGATGGACCATGGATTTAGATAAAGTGTGTGCGTGTATTGTGTTAAACCAAAATGAGAGCGGTTTTCTGCACACTGTTAATCAGCAGGTTTTCACCAGCTCCAAGCATGTTAATTCCGAATTAAAAGAACAAAAGTCAGGCATGCTCCAAGTATGTGTTTGTCACGTGTACATATTTTAGAATTACTTAATTAGCTTGGGCTAATGGCTAGGTCATTAGTTAGTGTTGGGCATGTTGTGTGGTGTGGTCTAGTTTGTTGCATGCATGTCACTGCCGTTTGTGCGCACCGCTCTCTTCTTCATGTGTTTTGTGTTGTTCAATGTGAGTTGAGAGTTGGATCTCTGTTTTCTAATATTTTGTATCAGAGCTCGAAAATCTTATCTGTAGCCATCGCGATTGTTCCTCACGCTGGTCCTCACGTTGGGGGGAGCATAGTGTCCATGTAGTATCCGGTGTCACTACTACAAAGCGACACTGTAGCGGCGGGCAAAATCGACCTATAGTGGCGGGCATCCAGTCCGCCACTGCTCTAACGCCACTGCTATCGCTGGTTAGCAGTGGCGGTCAGAGCGCCCGCCACTGCTGTGTTAAGAGCAGTGGCGGGCGTGCTGACATCATCTGCCCGCCACTGCCGTTATCAATAGCAGTGGCGGGCAGATGATGTCAGCACGCCCGCCACCACTATGTCAACAGCAGTGGCGGGCGCGCTGACCTCGTCTGCCCGCCACTGCTGTGTATAAGCCATAACACAGAATGCTGTGATCCCACAAACCAAAACACAGAAATTATATGCTTCACACAGCCATCCACATACACAGCAGCAAAACATCCACATATCCACATACACAGCAGCAAAACATCCACATATCCACATACACAGCAACAAAACATCCACATATCCACATACACATCCACAACAACAACACATCAACACAACAACCATCAATCTCATCAATTTTCAAAAATTCACAATATTTACATTCTTCCGGTTTTTGTTTCGCAATAACCATCCATCAACACAATTCATTGTTTCACAAATACATGCTCATGCGGTTTATGTTTTCTTGGAAGGCTAACTCATATCTTAATTGGTTCGCCTTTTCATTCTTCCGGCCCAATCATACAAAGTTGGATGCTTGGCCACTTCACTCTCAGGATCGAAAAATACTCCAAGCTCATGAAGAATCTCATGCATCGTGAAGCGGCACATCCTTGATACGATTTCGTACATTTGTGATTCAGAGAGTTGGCTCTTCTCGGCAACGGTTGATGGACCTGACGCCTGCATACGTAAAATATAAGTACATACGCTGCAAGTTATATTAGATTAACACACAAGAAATCAACTTACTTCTTTAGTATCCTCAGATACTGTCCGCCCAAACTTTCCTAAGTTGTTGCTCATGAAATCACAAGTATAGTAGCCACAATGCACGGAACCAAGAGATTGTTTGTGACACTTCAAAATAGACAAAGTTAGAACGATATATAGTTTGGCTTTATCAATTGAATTAACAAATTTAAAAATATAATATTACCGGAAAGTTGGTTCTGATAAGCATTTCTTTCGGCCTCTGTGGATCATGTGGGCCACCTAACTTTTCCACGTAGTATCTATGTGCACTCTGAATAACATTTAATATATCTTGATATTCTTTTTGGGTTTGTCGAGCGAGTCGAGCACATAAACCCTTGAGCTTTTTGGGTATATCAGAAGTGCAATCCAATGATCACTATCGAAAGAAGTAATATATGATTATGTTAGTTTCATAATCGATAAAACGTGTTTAAGTGGATATAGTGGGTATACTTACTTAAAGTTATATGCCCCACATATAATTTCTCTGTCCTTCCATTGATACATGCACCGCGCAATATACAACGCGGCACAACTCCTTTTGTTCTTCTTAAGTTTGTCTTCGTCTTTATTGAACATCTTTCTTTGAAATTTTTTCTTACCCGCAGTCCAGTACTTGCTATCATTCTGGTTTAGTGTCGGGTTCAGCGCACTTTGGCTTATTAATGACGGGTTTAGGTACCCATACAATTTAGACTCGTCACCCGCGTGAATTACAACTGCATATGTTATAAAACAATAGTCAATATAAGACATTATTTATTTTTTCTTTGTATTGACAAAGTATAAAGTACTTACATGCACCAGAGCATCATGCTTGTGATGTCGGTTCGCTTCAGACGAAACATCCGATGGAAGTCGTCGAAAAATAGTGCAAGCTTAAACTCTGGGCAGTTGAATATTTCTTGTGGAACCGTCAGTTCTATTTGTGTTACACCTAACGAAGACGCTTCGAGGTACCAGTCATGAAATGTTTTCATCGCCCAAGGCATACAATTAAGTACTCCTTGGGGTAATAATGGTTTGCCTGGTTCGTATTCGATATAATCCTCGTCTCCGTAGGTCCTCTTATCAACAGAAAGTGAGCCCGCATGCTTTTGTACTGGAGCCTTTATGGGAGCCGCTTCGGGCATAGAACGTGTTTGCCCCAAAGTATTAAAAAATTTATGCATTTCAGATTTCAGCGCAGAACACTGCCCAGCTTGAACAGTTATCTTGTGGATTGCTGGCTTTGGGCATGCATCTTGTTTTTCAGGCTCGGCAGCAACTAGCACTGGCACTTGAGGATCAGCCGGAACTAGCACTTGAGGCTCAGTCGGAACTAGCACTGGCATTTGATCTGGCTCTGGCACATTTGTGTTGGGCTCATCAGTGGGCTCAAGCACTGGCACTAGCTTTGTCACTTGAGGATCAGAAGTCACTTTCGATTCTATCACTTCTGCCACTTTATTGGGCACTGGCTCTTCCTCTGCCTTTTCCTCTATTTCACGCTCATCAACAGGTGATAATGATCCTATATTTTGCACATCCTGAGATGAAAGATATGCGGGGGATTGTGATGAGACAATAGGTGATTTACTCTGAGAACTTGTCTGCAGTAATTTGATATCTCGGCTCGCCCATAGGACAAAGTTATTTAGAGCATCTCCGATTGTCTCAATCCCCTCATCAGGCATTGGAAGATCCAAGGGGTCATTAATAAATCTGTCGTTGGTGATCTCATTGACCTGAACCTTGGTATAGTCAGCAGGAATAGGCCGATTGTGAAATAAATCCCCAGGCATAGCAATGCCTCGTGCAGCCTCTTGGGAATGCCCTTTGCGCCCTATCGGTACATGCAGGCTGCAGGGTGTGTCCTCTTTAATATAATTTACAGGAAATTTGTCTTGTACTGAGCCAACACTGCTTGGTACGTCGAGTCGTACCTCTGGCACAATTATTTGTCCAGCTGCAGCCTGCATTATGTTTGGATTCTCGTTAATAAATTCAAAAAAGTGTCGCTCCCACTCTGCACGGCGCTCTGCGGCGTCGTCTGTGCGTGCTTGACGCTTCTTGTATGTGGCACCCTCCTGTTTCTTGAAAGTATTTTTCCAGGGTGCTATAGAAGAGACACCTCGGGTGCGCCCTCGATGTTCCTCGTTTCCGAGAGCAGATGTAAGCTGGTCATTACATCCCTCGGGCTTGAACTTTCCAGTCTTCTCCAACTCAGCGATTTCCTGTGCTTTCTGGAATACTTCACTAGTCCGTGAGTCGGAGAGCATATATTGGCCCTCGGGTGTTTTTTTAGCTCGACCTAGGAGCCATCTCTTAGTGCGCTGATCAGCACCTGAAAACTGTTCAGGTAACCCAGCCGCACGGTCCTCCTCCTCCTTTTTACTCCACTCATCCTCCTTAGCCTTATATCCACCTGGCCCAAGTTTATGGGGGAACTTATTCTTCTTATTAAGTTCTTTGAACATTATGCTCTCTTGTTTGGCTTCTTCGGAGCAATGCTGCATTTTGAATTCATTCCATTCATTTGGCGTTATAAAGCCGTAGTCGTTGAGTGGCGACTCATCTTTCTGAAGGTATTGTGTGTTCAGTTTAGTCCTAAATGTACGGAGAGCCTTCCCGATAGTCTTCAATGTGGCAGCTTTAGCGTCTTCTAAGCGGTCTTCCGGGAATTTATAATGCGCTTTTATATGCTGCCACAATTCGTTCTTTGTAGCTTCAGGGACAGTCTTCCAATTTTTCCAAACTATCTTACATCGCTCCCTGGCGAGACATCCACAGTCGTTACGCCACTTCGCTGTGATTTCTTTTGGCTTCTTTGGAGCCCCATCAACATGCACTTCTTCAACCTCATAGATAGCTGTATGTAGCTTGTTCTTCTCCCGTTTCCCTCTCCTCTTCGCATTTGCAGACGATGTTGTGGCAGCGGGCTCAACATCTGTTCGCTCAGCTGACTCAATAGCTGGGACAATAGTTGTTCTTTTCTCGCTTTGGAATAATCGACGCTTGCTTCCTCGCTTTGGACGATCCTACGATGATAGACAATGTGAGCTTCAGGAATGTAATCCTCGGTTAGAAGCTGCTCTGACTTGTTACTAACGTAATAATTACCTCCGCTTGAGCTTCAGGAATGTAATCCTCATCGGCGTCTTCTCTCGTTCTCTTCTTCCTAGGCTCCATTGGATGTTCATTCTCCGGAGAGTGGTACGAAGATTCGCTATCGGAGGATCCTTCAGATGAACCCTCTTTATTTGTTTTTGCGGGAGACTCGTAGATGAGCTCCTCGATGGAACGTCCTTCTTCCGCCATAGATAAACTATTCATATGAAGATGCTAATGTATCAGAATTTTGGTTATGCAAAAAAGGTCTGATGTCATATTAATCCTAAAGTTAGGATGTTGTGTTGTTTTCTCTCTCTAGTGTTGTTGAGGCCTCAGCATATTTTGTGTTGTTTTTCAAAATGTTCATGTCTGCCATGGAACCATGTTCACGCCCATTCCCTGTCAGCAACACGAGAAAGAAGTTGTTGATAGGAATGGACGTGTCACATGGTTTGATGACATACATGAGATAACTCAATAACAATTTGCATCATAGGCCCCTAAAAGGAATTGCAGAATCTAATGTTGGCCTTCAGCCAGATGCATGAACTTGAGGATTAGTATATAGTAGCCTTAGAAATAATAGCGGTAGTAAACTAGTCACAGTGTTGTTTAGGCCTCAGCATATTTTGTGTAGCTTTTCAAAATGTTCATGGCTGCCATGGAACCATGAGCACATCCATTCCCTGTCAGCAACACGAGAAAGAAGTTGTTGATAGGAATGGATGTGTCACATGGTTTGATGACATACATGAGATAACTAAATAACAATTTGCATCATAGGCCTCTAAAAGGAATTGCAGAATCTAATGTTGGTCTTCAACCGGATGCATGAACTTGAGGATTAGTATATAGTAGCCTTAGAAATAATAGCAGTAGTAAACTGAACACAATGTTGTTGAGGCCTCAGCATATTTTGTGTAGCTTTTCAAAATGTTCATGTCTGCCATGGAACCATGAACACATCCATTCCCTGTCAGCAACACGAGAAAGAAGTTGTTGATAGGAATGGATGTATCTCATGGCTTGATGACATACATGAGATAACTCAATAACAATTTGCATCATAGGCCCCTAAAAAGAATTGCAGAATCTAATGTTGGCCTTCAGCCAGATGCATGAACTTGAGGATTAGTATAGTAGCCTTAGAAATAATAGCGGTAGTAAACTGGTCACAGTGTTGTTTAGGCCTCAGCATATTTTGTGTAGCTTTTCAAAATGTTCATGTCTGCCATGGAACCATGTTCACGCCCATTCCCTGTCAGCAACACGAGAAAGAAGTTGTTGATAGGAATGGACGTGTCCCATGGCTTGATGACATACATGAGATAACTAAATAACAATTTGCATCATAGGCCTCTAAAAGAAATTGCAGAATCTAATGTTGGTCTTCAACCGGATGCATGAACTTGAGGATTAGTATATAGTAGCCTTAGAAATAATAGCGGTAGTAAACTGATCACAATGTCGTTGAGGCCTCAGCATATTTTGTTGCCATGGAACATTAGAGGGAAAAACAACACAAAATATGCTGAGGTATCAACAAAACTAAAGAGAGAGAACAACACAATCTCCTAGCTTGAGAATTAATATAGTGGCTTCGGAAGTAATAGCTGACTACTGTAGCCAAGAAGATTTTTCATACATTTCCCACCTTTGACACTGTGATCAGTTTACTACTGTAGCCTCAGAAATAATAGCAGTAGTAAACTGATCACAGTGTCAAAGGTGGAAAATGTATGAACACTCTTCTTGGCTACAGTAGTGAGCTATTACTTCTGAAGCTACTATATTAATCCTCAAGTTAGGAGATTGTGTTGTTCTCTCTCTCTTGTGTTGTTGAGGCCTCAGCATATTTTGTGTTGTCTTTCAAATATGTTCATGGCTGCCATGGAACCGTGAGCACATCCATTCCCTGTCAGCAACACGAGAAAGAAGAAGTTGTTGAACGGAATGGATGTGTCACACGGCTTGATGACATACATGAGATAACTCAATTACAATTTGCATCATAGGCCCCTAAAAAGAATTGCAGAATCTAATGTTGGCCTTCAGCCAGATGCATGAACTTGAGGATTAGTATATAGTAGCCTTAGAAATAATAGCGGTAGTAAACTGGTCACAGTGTTGTTTAGGCCTCAGCATATTTTGTGTAGCTTTTCAAAATGTTCATGGCTGCCATGGAACCGTGAGCACATCCATTCCCTGTCAGCAACACGAGAAAGAAGTTGTTGACCGGAATGGATGTGTCTCACGGCTTGATGTCATACATGAGATAACTCAATTACTATTTGCATCATAGGCCCCTAAAAAGAATTGCAGAATCTAATGTTGGCCTTCAGCCAGATGCATGAACTTGAGGATTAGTATATAGTAGCCTTAGAAATAATAGCGGTAGTAAACTGGTCACAGTGTTGTTTAGGCCTCAGCATATTTTGTGTAGCTTTTCAAAATGTTCATGGCTGCCATGGAACCGTGAGCACATCCATTCCCTGTCAGCAACACGAGAAAGAAGTTGTTGATAGGAATGGATGTGTCCCACGGCTTGATGACATACATGAGATAACTCAATAACAATTTGCATCATAGGCCCCTAAAAAGAATTGCAGAATCTAATGTTGGCCTTCAGCCAGATGCATTAACTTGAGGATTAGTAGTATAGTAGCCTTAGAAATAATAGCGGTAGTAAACTGGTCACAGTGTTGTTTAGGCCTCAGCATATTTTGTGTAGCTTTTCAAAATGTTCATGGATGCCATGGAACCGTGAGCACATCCATTCCCTGTCAGCAACACGAGAAAGAAGAAGTTGTTGATAGGAATGGATGTGTCGCACGGCTTGATGACATACAAGAGATAACTCAATTATTATTTGCATCATAGGCCTCTAAAAGTTATTCTAAAAAAGTGGAGTTCGGCGGCGACGGGCTTCGGCGACGACGGCGATGGGCTTTGAGGGTGTCGCGGGCTCCGGGAGTTGCGGCAACTGGCGGACGACGGCACGAGAGTTAGAAATGAAACTAGGTTTTCGGACGGCGGGAGCGAAAATTTTATATAGGAGGATTAGTAGTGGCGGGCATGGTGATGTCATCCTGCCCACCACTGCTATTTTCTCTTAGTAGTGGCGGGCATAGTATTGTCAGAATACTGAGGATTCACTCCCTATACCTCTTTTCCATAGGATTATAAACATTTGCTTTGATCTCATGGAAAATTTCCATAGGACTCACTCCCTAACATCATGGAATCCTTTGTTTCTCATGTGGTAAGCCAAATAAATTTTTAGCAAATTCTATAGGAATCCATTCCTATAGGATTCAAATATATACTACATCTCAATATGTATGTTACCAAAGAATGTGGGAAATGTAGCATGTTAGCATCACTATAAATTTATATATCTTTAACCAAATTCATTAATTCTTTTCAGAGCAAAATGATAAGAGAAATTTTTCCAGCTATCTACCATTATCTACCACATTTTCTCATAACTAAAATGCAGAAGAAAGAGATACATCATATGAGCAGCAATAGCTCAGTCTCTTCTATTGTCTAAAGTGTCTTTCTTCCATTCAATTCCAGAGGTGAAAATGTTATGAAAATTCAAGGTAAAGATGAACCATTTTCCTACAAACCCCTCTAATTTCCTTCCCTCTTCATGAGTCAATAGCAACCAACAACTTTTGAAAATGCATTCAACCACATTCAAACCATAACCTAAACAATATGAACTCCTCTAAACAACAAACCCAATCTGAAAATGCATTCAAACCATAACCTACCAGTGTCGGCAACGGGCTCTAGTGGCGGCAGCGGGCTCCGGTGGCGGCGGTGGTCTCCACGGAGGCGGCGGGGACGGCGCACGGTGAAGGGATCTTGGGGCGGTGGCGGGCTCCGACGGTGGCGACGGGCCGGCTCCGGTGACGGCGCCGGGAAATGATGGCAGCGGCGGTCTCCGGGGCGGCGACGGGGACGGTGCACGGTGAAGGGCTCCGGGGGGCTGTGGCGGGCTTCGATGGTGGCGACGGGCCGGCTCCGTTGACAACGCCGGGAAACGGTTGCTGCGACGGCTCCGGCGACGACGACGATGGGCTTTGAGGGTGTCGCGGGCTCTGGGAGTGGCGGCAACTGGCGGACGACGGCGGCTCCGACAACGGCGGCGCGGGCTCTAGAAGCGGCAGCAACTGGCGGGAGAAGATTAGGGCTTAGGGTTTTCAGACAGCGGGAGTGAAAAATTTATATAGGCGGATTAGTAGTGGCGGGCACACGCTGATGTCAGCATGCCCGCCACTGATATTTATTGTAGTAGTGGCGGGCAAAGACATAGTAGTGGCGGGCCGCTGACGTCACCGACCGCCACTACTAGGGTTTAGTCTGGGCGGGTGGAAAAAAGTATAGTAGTGGCGGGCATATGCTGACGTCAGGATGCCCGCCACTACTAAAAGGATAACGGTGGCGGCTGGTGACGTCATCCTGCCCGCCACTACTAATCCGACGCTGGTGGGGTTATCTAGCATACGTTGCCACTCAAGTCGAGAAAGACTTAGTAGCGCAGTGGTGCGGGGGTTGCTTTGGTGCCATGCGGTTCGAGGTTCGAACCTTGCTGCCTGCAGGCGGTTTGAGGTTCGAACCTTGCTGCTAGCATCCAAACATTTTTTTTTACATTTCTATTCTAATTTTCATGACTTTTTTATTCATAATTAAATTCTATTTTGAACTTGTTTTTTTAACAATAAAAATACATCATAACTTATCAAATTAGAAAATATGTATTTTTATGCCTCACTTTACTTTTTTTTTCATTAATAAACATGTACAATAAAAATACATCATAACTTATCTATAGTTTATTCTTCCTTTGAAATTGAAACTTTTTGTACAATAAAAATACAACACCAATATTCTAATTGCAAAAATTGGTATTTTTCTCCCTTAGTTTACTGTTTTTATTATTAAGTGTGTTTTTATTACATGTTGTTACGATATGATCGAGACTTTTGTAGCGCGGTGGTGCGGGGGCTCGCTTTTGACACATCATGTTTATTTGAAACCAAGTAAACAAACACAAGTCCAGGCTGGGGAAACCAGCTTACACATCGAAACGCACTACTGGTCAAACCCAAAGGAAAGATATGGTTTGGAGCTTCTTCTTCTTCCTCGGCACAAACCCAACCTATTTCTGGTTAAACAGATTAAAAGCCTCAACTTGCCAATCCTCAACCAACTCGGCATCATCAGGCAGTCTAAACTTCTCTCCATGTTCCTGAACAAGAAAATACACGCGGCGACGATAGTGAGAACAACTTATTATCAATGATTGAATTGGATGATAAAAATATAAAATTTGCATAAAAAGAGGATCTTGCCTCCTTCATCCTCTTGCTGCCGCATTGCTCTACATGCTTCCCTTTTCCACCGCTAGCCTCGACATGTTTCCCTCTACCACCGGTTGTCTCATCATTCTTCCGTAGCACAACACTTACCCTATCTGGTTGCGGCGATCGCGAGTCGTCCTCCGAGTCGGAGTCCATTATGAGAATCACTTTCTTCGCCAAACAACTGCAAACTATACCATCATGTACCTTATGTTTACCGCATTTGCAAACCTCACACACGCCACTTGATGTAGAGTCTGAGGATCGACTGTTTGTTGGTTCAATCTTAGGAGGAGCCATATGCATTTTTTTGTCACATTGATATTATAACATTAAAAAACCCTAAGCTAGTAATATTATAGTACATTAAAAAACATTATTGTTATAGTGGAAATTTGTTTTCTCAGATATTTTTTATAGTACATTAAAAAAATTATTGTTATAGTGGAAATTTTTTTCTCAGAAATTTTTTACAGTACATTAAAAAAATTATTGTTATAGTGGAAATTATTGTTAGTGCATTCTACTAGTAATATTATACTAAATTATATTACCACGCATAAATTAATATAACAATCCTCCATCATTTTAACCCTAAGCTCGAATAAAATAAGACCAAATAAAGAAGTAGGTTAATAATTATTTACTGATCGACTGGATGGCGGCGACGACGGGCGGCGCCGACGGGCTCCGAGGAAGGCGGCGACGGGCGGAGGGCAGCGGCGACGTGCTCCGGGACGTCGACGGCGGCGACGGGAGGAGGGGGGCGAGTTTAGGGTTTAGAAAATGAAACTAGGTTTTCGGACGGCTGGAGTGGAAAGTATATAGGTGTCTTAGTAGTGGCGGGCATGATGACGTCAGCATGCCCGCCACTACTAAAAGGATAACGGTGGCGGCTGGTGACGTCATCCTGCCCGCCACTACTAATCCGACGCTGGTGGGGTTATCTAGCATACGTTGCCACTCAAGTCGAGAAAGACTTAGTAGCGCAGTGGTGCGGGGGTTGCTTTGGTGCCATGCGGTTCGAGGTTCGAACCTTGCTGCCTGCAGGCGGTTTGAGGTTCGAACCTTGCTGCTAGCATCCAAACATTTTTTTTTACATTTCTATTCTAATTTTCATGACTTTTTTATTCATAATTAAATTCTAGTTTGAACTTGATTTTTTTAACAATAAAAATACATCATAACTTATCAAATTTAGAAAATATGTATTTTTATGCCTCACTTTACTTTTTCTCCCTTAGTGTACTGTTTTTATTTCATTAAGTATGTTTTTATGATCAAAGTCAAAAAAAGTTCAATTTGAACTACAAGACATGAAATAATTCACAACACTCAATCCTCATTTGATCTTGAAAATGTTTTAATAATAAATGACATAATTGATTTTACAACTAAACATAAATGATCTAGCCTTGAACTAATTTTCCATCGCCATTGGTGCGTAGATAAGGAATCACACTACCAAATGACAGTTTTGCTTCAACCACATTGATCCTTGATATGTCAACGAAAAACGGCACCTCATCAAACTGATTGTATTCTTCTTCGTCTTCGACTCCATCAACTCCAACAATTCTTTGTTTTCCTGGAGCAACGATGTATTTTTTCTCATCTTTAGGATCAAGTATGTAAAATACTTGTGCCACGGATTGAGCGAGTATCCAAGGGTCATCTTTATAAGCCACCTTATTAAGGTCAACTATCGTAAACCCGTAATCATCCACCTCCACACCTTCTGGATGTCTCACCCACTGACACTTAAATACAGGGATTTCTATAGAGTTCCCGTAGTTAAGTTCCCATATTTCTTCGATGTATCCATAGTAAGCATTCTTTTGTCCAGTGCTATCTTCTGCTTCTCCTCTGACACCACTATTTTGGCGCTGACTCCTTTGATCCTTTGCTTTGGTATAGAATGTGAAACCATTGATGTCATACGCTTGCCATGTTTTAACCATGCTCAATGGACCGTAAGACAATTTATTTATCATCATCTCTTCGTCGGTTTCTCCGATCGAAAGGTTTAGATCCCTCAGCCATGATGTGAAATAAATTTTGTGTTCTTTCATAATCCATTGTTCATCGTGATCTTCATTCTTTTCACGAAGCTCTTGTAGGTGTTGTTCAACATATGGTCTCATAATCGCCAACTGATGCATTACACTGTAATGTGATTCTCTTATTCTTTGATAACTATTGTCTCGTATGATTTTCCTGCCTTTAGTTCCTTTACCGGTGAGTCTTCCATGGTGCCGCGACACGGGAACTCCTATTGGTCTTCCATCTCTTATGTAATCTGCATAGCACTCAATGACTTCCTCAGTCGTGTAGCCCTCTATCATGGAACCCTCTGGATAAGCACGATTTCGTACGTAACCCTTGAAGATAACCATTAGACGCTCGTACGCATACATATTGTGCAGGTACGTTGGACCGAGAACAAAGATTTGGTCTGCTATATGTATCATATAGTGCTCCATAATATCAAAATATGAAGGAGGAAAGCACATCTCAAGCTGACACATAGTCTCCCTCATTTGTTTACGTAATTCATTTAACTCTTCAGTGTCGATCACCTTCTTTGATATGACATTGAAGAAGTGACACATGCGTGTTATCACCATCTTCAGAAATGAATGTTTGACTCCTCTTACTGCGATGGCGAGGAATAGCCCAAGCATAACATGACAATCATGAGTGTTGTAGCCGCTCATCCTCAAATCTGCTACGGAGACAATATTCTTTATATTCGTTGAGAATCCTGTTGGAACTCTAATTCCATGTAGACACCTGCAGATTGATCTTTTCTCGTCAATTGTGAGGTTATAGCTAGCAGCCGGAAGGAAAAATTTTCCATTGGCCCTTTCCTGTGGGTGAAGCTCGGGTCTAATTCCGAGAGTTTGAAGGTCCCTTCGTACTTTGAGTCCATCTTTTGATTTGCCCGGTATGTCTAACAAAATACCGATAGTGCTTTCGAAGACATTCTTCTCAACGTGCATTGTATCGATAGCATGACCAATCTCCAACTCCTTCCAATAGGGCAAATATCTAAAGAAGATCGACTGCTTTTTAAATGGAGCGTCCTTTGAAATTTTTTCAGATTTCTTCCTCTTCTTTCCGAAAACAACTTTGATATTCTTTACCATTTCGAATAGAAATTTGCCATCTCGATTTCGTGGAGGCTGTCCAAGCTCGATTGTACCGTCGAAATGGTTCCTATTTCTTCGATATTTGTGGTTTTTTGGTAAAAATCTGCGGTGTCGCATATATATCGTCTTAACGAATGATGGAAGATGCATAGATTCTGTCTGGTCCACACACACTACACATGCTGTCTTTCCTTTAACCTGTCCTGTTAGGGACATGCGTCCTGGGTTGTCAGCTATGGTGCAAAAGATTATGGCTCTTAGATTGAAGTGCTCTTTCTTGTGCTCATCCCACACACAGACACCATGTTCCCATAGACGTTTCATATCCTCCATCAAAGGTTCTAGAAAGATATCAATGTCATTGCCAGGTTGTTTTGGACCAGAAATTAGAGTAGTGAGCATAAGGTATTTTCTTTTATGGCACAACCATGATGGAATGTTGAACAAGCATAGAAAGACTGGCCACGTACTATGTGGGTTCCTCATCTCACCGAAGGGATTCATTCCATCCGTGCTAAGTCCCATCCTGATATTTCTAGGATCGTCCGAGAAATCTGGATGGGCCAAGTCAAATGATTTCCACTGCCTAGCATCCGCAGGGTGCCGAAGTTTTCTGTCCTTCTTTCGCCCAGCGAAATGCCAGATTAATAGTTCAGCATCTCTAGGATTAGAGAACATACGTTTCAAGCGATCAATCACCGGTAGGTACCACATTACTAAGGCCGGAACTTTCCTCTCCATCTTTTTTCCAGGATGGTCTTCAATAACATTTTTATTCCTCTTCTGCAACCTCTTATTATTCTTCTTCTGGTGGTCATTGTAGTCCTCCGCACAGTCATTTGGACGTTTGTATCGACTCGCGTTGCACTGCGGACATCTCTCTAACAATCCATACTCTTTTCGATATAGGATACAGTGGTTCGGGCATGCATGAATCTTCTGAACGCCCAAAGTCAACGGACAAATCATCTTCTTTGCTTGGTACGTATCAGATGGTAAACCATTGGGTTTTGGCAAAACCTTTTTTAGGAGTTGTAAAAGATCTGAAAAACTGGTGTCAGACCATCCATTGCTGGCCTTCAGTTTCATAAGCTCAAGAATTGTGTACAACACAGTATACTGCTTATCGCATCCGTGGCGTTCCTCGTAAAGAAGGTTTTTTGATGCTTTGTCAAGTGCTTCAAAGTTATCGTATCCTTTGGTTGTAGTTCTCTGCAACAACACCTCAGGCGCAACATTTCGCATCAGTTCCTCCACATCAAAGGCGTCATCATCATCATGTTGATCAACATCATCATGTGTTATGTCGGATGTATGATCACAACCTCTTCTATGTTGATGAGCATCTTGCGGCACATCAGAATCTTCAGGAGGATTTTGGCCCATCTCACCGTGTTTCGTCCATATATAATAGTTCTTCACGAAACCATTTTTCAACAAGTGAAATCGTATGGTTTCACGATCAGAACACGGATACATCGCTTCGTTTTTACAAACTTTACAAGGACAATATATTGCCTCTTCACTCTGACGGGAAGCATATTGTGCGGCAGCTTCAGTAAATTCAGTTACTCTGTTAAAATATGCCACCACATCTCCGTCGTTGGACGAGTACATCCAGGACCTGTGCTCCATCTAAAACATATATTATTTGAAAAAATATTAATAAAATCATTATTGTTAATTTTATTAATTTACAAATTGAAAATATATTGATTTATTATCGCTCATAACAACATTAATTAAAAATCCTCAATGCTTTAATTAAAACTACTTATTAAGCAGAAAAAATTATTAAATAAATTAACTATATTGGTTTCTCTATCTCTCTCTCCAAACAACATAACTCTAGATCTATAATCATAAATCAAATTAAAAAAGAGATTAAAATGACGTAAATCAATATACAAGTGATGAATAATTGTGAGGAGGGTCATATTTGTTCATTTGGGAGAAGGTAACACCGTAAATGGAAGATTATTTGAAAATTTCTATTCACAAACCCTAAATTAGAAAAACGATAATAACTCATTGTATACATGATTAAATACAAAATAAATGTGAGATTCGGAATGGATTTACCTCCTAGAATGAAATCCTTCAAAAGAAACGAAAACAAAGCCTCCCCCCTCTTTATCTAGATTTTTGTCGCCATTGTACGGACAAAATTGAATGCGAACTCCAGTAGAGCTCGGGGAGGAAGACGCTGCGCATTTATAGCTAGAATAGTAGTGGCGGTCGCAAGTGATGTCATCATTACTTTAGTGGCGGCCATCTTAGCAGCGGCGGGCAGCACAAGCGCCCGCCACTGCTATTGGTACATTAGTGGCGGTCCGGGCTGACGTCATCACCGACCGCCACTACTTTACCAGCAATAGTGGCGGGCGCTGGTGCTGCCGTCAGCACCAGCAACTGTAGTGGCGGGCATCTAATGGCCCGCCACTACAGTGGTTTTGCCCAACGCCACTACAGTGACAGTTTGTAGTAGTGTGTTGTCGCTGGTGGGCTACACCGCCTGGGCGATCAAGTTAAGGTGGAGGCGATCATTGATGACCAGTGTCTCTGGGAGGCTGTGGCTCTGGCAGATGGCACGGTCGTCGACAAGAAGAACAAGATGGCATGGGCACAACTACATACTCCAAGTACTATCGGAGGACATCTTGATGCAGGTGTTGACGAAGGAGGTGTGGGACAACCTCAAGACAAGGGTTGTAAGTGCCGATCGCGTGAAGGCTGCCCACCTTACCACCCTCAAAGAAAAGTTTGACAGATTGTCCATGGCAGAGGGGTAGGAGCTGGACGACTACGTCGACAAGATCAGTGGCATGGTGGCGAGGTACACTAGACTCGGCGTGACCCTCGACGATGCCGCCATGGTCAAGAAGCTCCTCGACACCGTCCCTAATCGTTTGTACCCTGTGGTGGTAGGGATTGAGCAGTTCTATGACGTCGACAAGATGCCATTTGAGGAGGCGCTCGACAGGTTGAATGCGGCCGACGAGTGTTCTCAGTGACGCACCCGTGCTTGTGGCGAGCGGCGCTATAACCCGCTCCTGCTCACAGCGGTTGAGTGGAAGGCTCGGTAGAAATCCAAGTCGTCAATTGAGACCGCTCCTTGTGACAGATGAAGAATCAGATGAGGAACCGATGTTATTACATTAAAGTTTTTTTAAAATGGTAAAATAATTCATACCAAAATTAAGGAGAAATTGTTAGCACTAATTTTTACATATACATGTTTCAGAGTGTTTTGCATGTGGTTATTTTAGAATTACTTAATTAGCTTGTGGGCCAGATCATTAGTTAGTGCTGGCATGTTGTGTGGCGTGGTCTAGTTTGTTGCATGCATGGTGGGTACGTTGAGACGTGGCTTGAGATCTGATGTACACGCGCATAAGACTCGGGCAGTGGAGTCTCCTCTTTGCATGTTAGTAAAGTGGCGTTCGTTGTCACTGCGTTTTGTGCGCAGCACTATCTTCTTCCTTCTGTTTAACAGCGGCGACGCGAACGGCGAACGGCGAACAGGAACGGGCGAGCTGGCGGCAGCGTTCGGCAAAGTGCTGGCGACGGGTTACGGCGGTTATGGGTGCGTTTGGTTTGCTGGATATCCTTGGATGGGATAGGGCCATCCTATCCAGTCAGCTGTTTAGTTGAAGGCCGGAGGTGGATGAGATGATCTACTAGAGTAATATTCTTTCAATACGCTGAATGAAGTGATTCAAGAATTTTTTTTGGTTGAGCTCATTCAACATTGGACGAGATGACGTGTCGTCTTCTGATCGGTTATTACACGTTTAATTTTTCGTTTATAAATATTCAAATAATTTCCGTCGGCCGCCGACAGAAGTTAGCTAACTTCCGCCGGCTTGACGTGGCCGACGGAAGTTAGCCCCGAACTTTGCCACGTCAGCAGAGGGGTGCTAACTTCCGTCGGCCAGGCCGGCCGATGGAAGTTAGGGGCACCTAACTTCCGTCGGCTTTGGCCCTAGCCGACGGAAGTTAGCCTTTCTGCCCACGTGGCCGAAACCAGCTAACTTCTGTCGGCTATGGTAAAAGCCGACGGAAGTTAGCTGGTATTTTTTTTGTTTTTTCCTGGTTCCCTACTCACACTCACATCCAACCACAATTTTAATCACATTCACAATACACATCTAAATTCACATTTTACATACAAAATCACATTCAAACTTCACATATAACATCCAAAATCACATCTCACATACAAAACTTCACACATCATAAAACCACGCTCTGTCGCCCACTCTGAGGCTGTCCAAAAAGGGACAATTCCGGACCTACACATCTCACACGCATGACACGTGTGAGACATATTGGTCCGAAACGGGTGACGCATAGGTTTCGTTACACTATCTACGTTGTTTTCAAATAAAAAATTGCATATGAAAAGAAGTATATATAATAAAGTATATATAGATATAATATTAATCACCCAATGAAATCATGCATAATTTATACATACTATCACAACATATATTGCATATGAAAAAAGAATATCGCATATAAAACAAGATTCATACTATCATTCAACATTTACTCCCTATACACGTCTATTAGAATAATCCATGTCAAATATTTAATCCATCAATTGACAAAATTTAATCCATATCTATCTATACGTCTCTACCAATTCAATTTACCAATGAAACAATTCACAAATAAAAAGCGAAAAAATCCGTAAAGCGGTGAAAAAATTACTTTGTGATTTGCGTAGGCCAGCGGACGGTGACGGCTCGCGGCGGTCGGATCGGGGACGGCGGTCGGGACGGGTGGCGCGGGCCGAGCAGCAGCATTGGAGACGGCGGTGGGGCGGACGGCGGTGCGGGCCGGAGGCGGGCGGTGGCGGCAGGGGCGGGAGGCGGCGAGGGCGGGCGGGCGGCGGCCCGAGGCGGGCGGCGGCGCGTGCGCGCGGGAGGGGCGGGAGGCGGCGAGGGCGGGCGGCGGCGGCGCGGGCCGGAGGCGGGAGGCGATGAGGGCGGGCGGCGACGGCACAGGCGGGAAGCGGCGGCGCGGGCTGGGCGCGGGAGGCAGCGGCGTGGGCGCGTACAGGGAGTTAGGTCTCCCTGTGCGCGCGCAGTTGGGAGAAAAGGCCGCTAACTTCCGTCGACCTCCAGGAGCCGACGGAAGTTAATTTAGCCGACGAAAGACATCTGGTTTGTTGTAGTGTATCCACCCTCACCCCTAAACCAAACGAACCCTAAGTTGCTGCGTCGGTACTACTGCCCTAGCTAGTCGAGTCGTTGCCATCGCACTACGTAGCAGCCCTGGTCAGTAGTCAAGCAGCAGGCAGGCCGTTAGCAGGACGCATGGGAAGGACGTTTGGCTCGGTTTGACTCGGTTTTCAGTGAGTTTGTGGCTGCCCCTACGATTGATGAAAAAATTTTGAGCGCATGCTGTAGACACAGAGAAACCCGTGAATCCTATATATCATGTGTGACACGTGTACGCAGTTTAATCCAACGGCTAGCTCTTCCAGCTCGGTTTCCATCCTCGCATCTCCTTAGCTTGTTATAATCTAGAACTTGAGCCGTGCCGGACTAACATGGCATGGCCCATCGATTCTTCGTGTCTAGTAGGGCCGTGCTAGTTGGCTTGACCGGCCTACTATGTAGTAGTGAACTCAGGCTCAAGAGAATAAATATATTCCTATAATTAGTTTACATGTAATTAGTATGATTTTTATTTTATGGGTTAATTAATATGTATGTGAACTATATGTAAAATCTGGCTATTTCAAGCAAGAAATGAGAGTATTCAGTTCTTTACGTAATCGCAACAATGTATTGTGGACAATTGTTATTGTGGGATTTTTGCACTATGCGTGGAGAGTGCTTTTAGTGCATGTTTTAACTGTTTTTTTCGAATGTTTTCGCTGCTGGGGATTATTGTTTTTGTTTTGTTACAAGGTATTTTTGGCACGACTAAAATCTCACCAAATAGATGAGCCATTTCCATGCCGGGCCAGCCCATGAACAGCTCATTAGCTGAGCCGGACCGTGTAGGCCTACGTGCCAACCAACCTGGCACAAGCACGACCCATAGATGCGCGAGGCCAACATGACCCATGTATGGATCATGTCGGGACGTGCCACGAGCATCGCCAAATTACTGTGACGACGACGTTGAAGATTTCTAGAGGAAGTAGCTAGAGACTAGGGGAAGACGATCTTGTGGGAGTCTCTAGAGAAGACGATGGCCATGACCGCTGCTACGAGTGAGGAAATATTGTCGACGGTAAGGAAAACATTCGTGGTGGTGGAGAGGCGGTTGTAGGGTTAGTCGAATATGACAGGAAAGGAACGGTGAGGCATGAGGGAGGGACACCGGAGTGTGCTCATCATGATCGATGAGCGCGGTGTGCACAGTGGATCAAGGAGTACTGTTGGGATGACAAGAGGAGGTGAAGCACGACTCCTATTTGGCCATCCCCTCCACCCCTCGGCCCACGACGATGACCCCCCATCTAGCAACCCCTTCCACCCCTCGACCCACGGTGGCAACTCCCATCAGCCCCTTGGCCCATGGGAGCGACCCCCGTCCGACCATATCCCATCAGCCCATGGCGACGACCATGGCGTATGACACGCCATTGCGCCAGAGCCTCCACCAGCCGCCGCGCCCCGTGGCCTAATCACTCCGCTCGTCTGTTGCCCCACTCCTATCTTCCCGTGCTCCTAGGCCCCGACGACGACCGACTCCCCGCTCGGCTCCTATAGACTATAGAGGCATGCTCCCTCTCAGCCTCCCGTAGACTATCTTCCCGTTGCTCTTAGCGACGGCTTTGTCGAGTACCACACTCGGCAAACTACACTCGACACAAGCATTATCGGTGAAGAGGGGGTTCGCCGATTGCTTATTGATATGCAATACTAAAACACAATATAAGGTAATTACCTATTTAGAGGATTCAAATCGGTCTAAATCTTTGCACACATAGACCACGTATCTATATCTTTATACCCCATGTATTGAAATAATCATTGTTCGATCCTAATCACCGACGATGTTAGTATAGAATGAAAGTAATACGTGCTAATAAACATGGTGCAAAGTGAAAAATGTACGTTAGTTCTACCTGGTCCAAAATGTTATTTACTCTTTTTATTTGATTAATGCCACTTCTATTAGTTCGGAACAATTAGAAAAAGTCTAAAAACAAAACCCTTTATTTTGAAAAACAAAGGGTGATGAATTAGGTCCGACAACGAGTTTTCCAACAAGCCGTACAAGGAGCTCTAGGAACTCTGAATAGTTGTTTGAATACGAGTTACATTTCCGTACGATTCGTGCTAATATTGGCATTCTCGGGGCCATGGAATTGAAGAGATAATTTAATTAATTAGGCCTTTAACTTCTACTTTCCTTTAGAATTTAGGTCTGAAAATTAAAATAGTCAAGAAACAACATTCCATTTCTTGGACGCAAGCTTTTTTTTGTGACGCGAGAATTTAATAGGATTTTAATTTGAAATCGTTTATAAAATTCATATAAAAAACACTTCAATCCGAACCCTTAGGTTACAACAGGATCGCTAAGGTGATCTTCTGAGATGCCCTAATCTAATCTTAGTTGTAGATAGGCTGGAGATCATGCTGATTAAATAGAAGTTGACAACCTCTCCTCGATCCCCACTACAAAATTCGCCGAACAAAATAACTTTCGTTCAGGGGCCCAGGGTTTCATCAGTACCGTCCATTAGTTAATACAAAAATTAATCACAACTAGCCAGCAGCTAATCTATATGCTAATTAATTAATTAAGGACGGTAGACCGTATCGATGCGTCTCTATCTCGCAGATGTACATGTGTGTTGGTAAATTTAATAAGCTAAAGAATTCGCTTGCTATTGTGCTATATTATATATATATACTAGTCAGATATTTGTGCTTTGCAACAGATAATTTTATTTTTTAACAGGGTATTTGTGTAAAATTTATGTTTCTGCATGATTTTTCAGAAATGTAAGAGTTTTTATACAAAATTTGTACATCCGTGTAAAAATAAAGAAATTAAAAAATTAAATACAAAAATATATTTTTTTTCTTTTTTTTCTTCTTTTTCTTCTTTCTCACGTTTTATTTTCAGTTTGCATACAGCGCGTCGTGCGCATGCGGCGGTTCAGCACATGGCCGGGGCGGGCGTTGTGCGCGCTGCGGAGGCGCGCCGGGCGGCGATTTGGACGGTTTTTACGAGGCACAAATTTGGCTGATTTTTTATGGGATGTGAGAAAGGCACGTACGTGGACGTGGACGGAAACGGCGGACGAAGAACCGCATTATATTAGTTAAGATATATATATATACTGTCTCAGTTCATTTTTAAATGATACTATTGACTTTTATCTCAACGTCTGATCATTCGTCTGAGTCAAAAAAATTTTGAAATACTATTTATTTTGTTACGATTTGTTTTGTTATTGAAGGTGCTTCGAACATAACTTATATTTTTGTATATTTGTACAAAAATTTTAAATAGGATGAATGGTCAAATACTGTGATAAAACTTAACGGCGTCATTTAAAAATGGCGTCATTTAAAAATGAATTAAGTTCGAAAGGCAGGGAATCAGATTAAGGATGATTAAGTTCGACGCAGAGAATCAACCTCCGCGAGGCAATGCTAATAAAACGGCGGCTGGTGGGATTAGACGTTTTGTAATTAATTATTGTGTCGTTTAATAAAAAGATATGATGATGCGGTGATAGAATTGAGAAGAAGAGGAGAAAACTGTTTTATAGGATACATCAGCTCTTAGTGAGGAACAGAAACAAGACAGATGATTGATAGAGAAAAAAAGAAAAAAATGATTAGTGTTGGGATCCGATCCCGATATCATTTGATAGGCTTATTAGCTCGAATTGAGAGTAGGCTAAACACATCATTAAAATCTGATACGACACATGAAGGAGGAGTTTGATTCCAACAAGGAATATCAAAGATTTATATATCTCGGAACCGAACATCGTAATCCGATATAAAGAGATATATTTATACTAGTCAGGTGCATTTGCTTTGCAACAGAAAACGTTATTTTTAACTGGGTATTTGTGTAAAATTCATGTTTATGCATTATTTTTCAAAAATATAAGGATTTTTATACAAAATTCGTACCTTCATGTAAAATAAAAAAAAAATTAAAAAACAAAAATGTAAAAGTATATTTTTTCTTCTTTTTTTATTTTATTTATTTTCCTTTTTCTTTTTCTTCATTCAAACGTTTGGATCTGGCAGTTGCAACTTGCGCGCCTGCTCCTTGCATGCGGCGGTTGTTGCGGACCGCTCGACGCACGGGGGAGCCGCGCGTGAGCCCGGTGGAGGTTAGTCAGGATGTTTGGGCGGTTTTTATAGGGCAAAAGTTTTAGCCGGTTTTTTTATTGGTTTTTTATGGAAAGTGGGAAGACACGTACGGGGCTTGCGGACGGAGGACGGAAAACTGGCCGCTTTATAATAGTAGAGAATAGATCGAATCCTTATAATTATGAATAGTTAGGATCTAGGTTAGTCTCGTCCCTTAAGTATATAAAAGAGACGATGCACCTCCGGAGGCACCCAAAAACCGTCTCTATTGGCCAAAAATCAATGAAAGTTAACATTTTACCAACGGAAGTTAGCTTTTTCTGTCGGATTTGGCCTAACTTCCGTCGGCTTTGCTGAATTCTTGTAGTGAATCTTTATTGCTTTTGGATTATAGATTTCAAGCTCATTGCTTTGCATGTAAGGCTTTTAGATACAATATTAATCCACCAAAACATGTGATATAGAGTTATTATCCTCCGGAAGATTCGAACCTATATAAATCTTGACTCTTATTCTTTAGAGTAGATCATAGAACTCGATAGTACTATGTTTCTCTATAAATCTATTCACCCCCTCGGGTACCTTCCTCGTGGGTGGACTCATACGTTATCCCAACAATTAGATAAGAATTTATTTTAAAAAATTATTCATTATTATTTTATGTAAGTATTGAAACTATTTGTATTGTCGTGTATATGTCCCAACCGTTAAATTAAAGTAGGCCAATTAGTGTTTGGTGAATCACACTTTATCCTCGATCACACACGGTAGATGCAAAGCCGCACACATCGCATGCATAAGTGTATGCGTACCTAGCTATAAATGATTGCATATCCTTTATGACACTTACAAGAGAGCAAATTAATGATGCATGCGTACGCGAACGTCACACTTAGGCCCTGTTTAGGAACACAGTTTTTAGAAACTATGGTATTTTAAAAACTACACTAGTATATACTATGTTCATGACAATACCACGGTTTTGGAAAAAGTGTTTCATATCAAAATTTTCAATAGTGTAGATTGAGTACAGTATTTATAATACTACAGTTTACTTTACAGAGATTTTAGATGGAGTTGTCAAACACATTTTACTATATAATACTGTAGTATTGCTCAATACTATAGTATTGTTTCCAAAACTACAAAAAACTGTGTTTCCAAACAGATCTTAACATTCGTTGTATATATCAAACTGTTGTGTCACGCGGGGGCGAGAGATGCAACGTAGCAAAGATTTAACCTAGCTTGGTAGCAAGCATAATATATACAGTAAAGAACATTTTGTCCACATATTTCAACTTAAAAACAATGACAATGATGGGCTAGGCCTGCTGATCCTTTTTATACTCCCCGGTTCTATAAATCTTGATGTCTTATACATATTTTTCATGTACTTTAATTAGTGTTTATATTTTTTATTTTATCTATAATAAATATAGTTATGTTGTAATTATAGTTAATGAGTTTGTATATATGCATATGCGAGCAAATAAGTAGGGCTAGAAACAAGTGGCAAGTCAAGCTTGATGTGGCTCAATAGAGTACAACTTGATCCATTGGTTTGGCTTGGCTCGTTTGATGGCTCAAGCCAGTAGTTCTAGTGGGCTCACGAACCCATTAATTTTTGGGTTAATTTTTCATCTCATTACAGTCTTTACGGATTGTCAATATCTTATTTTTGTGAATATCTTATACAACATAAATAAGTTTAGATTTGTATCTACGAGTTTACAAGTATATATTCATTTATTAATTTTACTATTAAAATTTAGCTAGCTCCAGTCCCACTACCCTACTCATCGTCTATCATCGTCCCCACCTGTCGCCGGCTGATCATCGGCATTTCTAGTTGAAAATATTACTACCACTATGGGCAATCACAACCATAATATAGGTAGTGTCATATTATCTCTTTAATTTATATTTCTAATATTTTTTTAAAAAAATAAATTTATATCCAATCACTTATCTTCTTCCTATTTTCTCTTGCAATCCACTTCTTACTTTCTTAATATCACGTAGAGTTGGTTTCTTGCATAATATATTATTTCTCTCTTATGGCATCCATAATGTAGACTTTAGAGAGAACCATAAGCCAATAAAGTCATCTATAAACATTGGGGAAAAATCCATAAGCTTATGGGTAGCTATAGTTATGATCTAGCCACAAGCAATATTTTTTTTATATTTTCTCTCTTTCCAAGGGAAAAATATAAATGAGATTTTTGAATCATGAGCCATGATGGAAAAATGGTTTTTAATTAGAATATGGACCCATCTTAAGGATAACTCAAAGTATATATATTGTGGCAATTTCTCTAAGATTTTGGGTCTCAACTTATAACATCTTGTCGAGGATATGACCCTCGGGTATCCCACAACTCAGATTATCATACCGTACTAAGGAAAGGCCAAGACCAGTATTGACTGTTCAGTATGGTCCATGAATAGGGGTTTTGTTTTGATAAGGAAAGTTGAGTTCTTATTGGGTAGTCAAGCTTCAAATATAATATCAAGAGATTTATTTGTGCCAGAATCCTTATAATTACGGATTTAGCACTCGAGTTTGGTAGGCAATCCAAACTCTACTCGGGATAGAGTCCTTGGTTGTTGGGCTCACCTCTGAGTATATAAAGTAGATGAGAACATCCCCAAAGGCATATAATATCATATAAACCAATCTAGTCATCTAGCTACACCATATTTTTCTTATTTTGACAACTCAAGCCTTCATAGTCTGATTACGTCGTATTGTAAGATCCACCATCATAGTAGACACTAAAATACTAGATGTAGGGCTATTGTACTTTAGGAGGCCTAAACCACTATAAACATTGGCTCGTGTGTTTTAGAGGCAACCAATAAAGCTTCTTTTACACATATTTAATCACCTCAGGTACCCCTTTGATTGGCTAGCTAGTGATTCACTAGCAGTTGGTGTGCCATGTATGAGGTCGCGACATTATCACTACGATCTGGTGGCATCACAACGTCAACTATAAGACAAGCTCAGTAAAATGCTCATCTTGGCGACACGACGTATGTGGTCGATTTGCTAAAAAGGTTGATTCCTTTCGATTCGGTCCCAACAACAGAGCGGTTGTCAAGCCAGAGTCTCGATCCTTTTTTCCCATGAAAGGAGGATCAAACCACGAAGAGTATGGCTAACACCACACATGAGTTTGTTCTAGGCTAGCTCTCTGATTAAGTAGCTGAACAAGTCATATAACACCTCCATTAGAGCTTCAAAGAATCACCATCCCAAGGCTCCCATCGCTAGGAAGATTTTTCCGAGCATGCTAGAGGTTGCCTTGTTGGTTGGCTGACCAGGGCATGGTCTAGGTACACAATGACTATGCCATGACCCCTAGATCTAGTTCCTCCCACTGGACCAAGTCGACGAGGTTATGGCACAAAAATCCAAGGTGAATGACTAGAAGCCTCAGAGGGACAGGTAGAGGTTTGAGCTCTTTGAAGGGTATGAACGTGATGACATCAGGAGCAAGAAGGACAACACCAAGAATTGACCATGCAAACACCAGACCCGAAAGAAGGTTGGGCTCAAGAAGACTAGTGAGGATGTCATAATACATGTGGAGTAGTAGATCGAAGCTAAAGAGGCAACAAGCCAATGGGGATTGATGTTGAGATAATACACTATCAAAAGGCCTTGGCCTGACTCCACACCAAATTTTACTGAAGACAACAAACACCGTCAATATTGAATTTCCATCTTCTTCTTTCAGCTATGTACTCTTTGCATTATATGAAATAAAGTTCAACTTTTTCACTCAGAAAAACCTTGTCATTTATCTTCATTGATAACAATCACTAGGCTTGAGCCATGTAAGGGTAAGGTCAAAGTGTCATGCATCTAGCTCGAACGGTGTTTGCATCCTCTCGGCTCCCGGCTAATAGCTAAGTCCATCGGGGGCTCGAGTATTAAAACCTAAACTTCAAGCCCTAGTGACCTTGAGAACTCATGAAGCTTGATGTTAGGATCGATGCATAAAGCGACAGTAGTTCCCTGCACTAGAGACTATATGGCTATACTGAGGACTCAAAATCTTGCTTCAGACACAAGAAGGATTAGTAAAAATCACAAATTTATGAATCCCTCGATGACTCTATTGACCTAATGTCGGTAGACACGTGCGTAGCCTAAAGGCCATATGTCGAGTACTATATGGCCTAAAAGTTCCTCGAGGAGAAAACACGGTTAAGACTTAAAAATCACGAATAGTGAAGATGCTATTTTTACACTAATCATCACTGATATTCGCTTAGGTTATAACATAAATACTCTTCGTAGGATGACGTAGCGAGATCTCAAGCCTCAAGAGATGATATAGCTAGATCTAGGGCCTCGAGGGATGACGTAGTCAAATCCTAGGCCTGAGGAGACATAGCTGGATCCTTAGGAGGAGGAAGGAATTGAAAATCTTCGTGGATTGGTCCTTAGTCAATCCTGCAAGTAGTCGTTGCTCCATCTACCAAAGGTCGTCTAATGGGAAGTGGACCTAGACGTAAACTAAGGCATATTTAGCCCCAGACTTTACCGTCTCGTCAACAAGGAGTCAGAGTTGGGTCGTGAACCCCTAAAGTTTATCCCTTAACTCTATATCAGTGTCCATGCCTAGGAGAAAATATGCAAGCTCGATCACCGTGTGAACCTTAACCGCCTCCTCCTCGAGTTCCTGAATATGAGCCTAGTCTAGGCCATGCCTCCCTACAAGCAGAAGATCGATGCAGGCTAAAACTAAAAAAAAATAAAGAAAGGATAAAGGTTAATCATTCGAGAAAAGCTTACTCCGGTACTCAACGACAAATGACTCTGTTGACTCCTCTGTCATGTCGAAGGCCCTTCGGGCAGCTCTCTCGGCCTCCCTTGTCTCCTCAACCATGGTCCTCAAGACTATCGCTTGGCGTTCAACCTCCTCCACCATTTGTGTGGCATTCTCGGTCGTAACCATTGTGATGGTCGTAGAAGTCTCTATTGTAGTAGTTCTACATGACCCCTCGGTGTTCCACGCTAGGAGATCATCACGCTCATGGAGGAATGCTTCAACCTTAGCCTCGAGGGTCACCATGCACCCCGCCTCCAATGCATATTGTGCCCAAAATAGCTACAAAACCTAGGACATTATCAAAACGATGACTCAAAAAGAGATAACCAAAGGGAGAAGTAGAAATTACATTAGCGAGATACAACAAAAGAGGGGCAGCCACCTAGGCATCATGCCTAGGGCTAGAATATGAGCTGCGACCATCATGTCAAGGGCTCTCGAGCCTACATCTGGCTTGAGGTCATCCACTGCCATCGAGACTAGGGGTTGTGCATCCGACCTAGCTCCCTCGAGTAGACCAATGACCTCTGCATCATCGCCCTCGACCATCGCACCTGCAGTGGCTTCCTTGGTGACTGAAGGATCACCCCCTGCCTCTAGAACCATGGCAGCATCCTCACCACTTGGGGCCAAGACCAAGCCCACCATGCCGACATCGCCAGGAGTCGTGCCATCTTCCTCGAGCACCGTGACCATGGCCTCCGATGCCATGGACTCTATGACTACACTAGGGAGCGACCACACTGCCCACGGTCCTAGCAAAAGGTCAACCCTATTCACATGAAAATGGGAACACATGAAGGTTAGCAGCAAAGAAAAATAAGCATAAACATCAACATCAATCTCACATCGACGCAAGGCAAAAAGACTTGGAAGTTGCCCACCTGGGTACCTTCACTAGAATAGGGAGGGAAAAAGCCAGCGCCACCTCAGAGATCATGGCATCCCCTCCTCCTCAGGCTCCTCAACATCAAGGATCAACTTTCACCTACTGATCGCTAGGTCTCTACCCACCCCAACTTCCATGGGCTTCGAGCACTTGCTCGTCCCACCGAGTTTGATCACCTTCGTCTTTAGGACTAGAAGGGATGTTCTGCCACCTCCTCATGTTGGCAGTCGATGAGGTGGGTCGACCCCCTAGGGGTGCTCAGGTAGTAGAGCCAGCAAGAAGTATGTAGTGTTGCCCGTTCAAGCATCGGTACAATACCAAAATGAAACACAAAGAAAATAAAAAAGAACAGAAGGTTAAAAGACAACCTTGAGGTCGTGGGTCCGAGATGTGGTATGTCATGAACTAAGGACATTCGGGAATCTAGGCTTACCGACAAAAAGGAGTTGATGTATTTTGCAACATCAGTCTAGGGCATCCACCTAGGCTCTAGAGCTTGTAGGTCCAAGGGCCCGACCATCTCATAGGTTCACTTGTCTCATGCCTACAGCGAGGATATCCACCACAATAAGAAGCATGTTGTGACCCTAATTCAGGTGAGCTCAACTTCTTATAGCTCCTTCACCACATCTAGAGGCTCCCGAACCTGATCCTCATCGGGTGAGGAGCACTGGTTGCTCTAGCTATTAGAGGCATCAACATCTAGCCAATGTCCACATCAAGGGATGGAGGGTGGTTCACCCCATAGAACCACTCCACCTTCCACACCTTATTTTAAGAGGTGATGGGTGTCGCGCCCCGATTTAATAAATCAGGACCTTTATTGAAATTCCATAGAAAAACAATAAAAACAAGACGTTCATCATGCGACCACGTACAATACGAGCAATCATTCACGGTTCGTAGACCGTATTAGTACAAAAGTGAATAAAGATGAAGAGAAACTAATAAAACAAAGGGTCCTAGATGAACGCGTCCTTCCCGTCTCGCCTTGACTAGGTCGCTACTCCAGACCTTCATCCTCCTCATAGTAGACGGGCTCTGGTGGTGTAAGTCAACGGGGATGAGTACAAACGTACTCAGCAAGCCACCGAATGCAAATATAATGCAAGGTAATAACAAGGGAGATAATGGCTAATTTTTTTGCGGAAGAGCATAATTTGTAAAGCAATTAAATGTGAACAATTTATTAGTACTGAAACGTAAACATGTGTATGCATCATCATCTTCTAACTCGAGGGGTACAGTCAGCCCCACCTTGCTCAATAGTCCTTACATTCCATGAATAACTCAACCATTCAAACAATTATAAACTAAATGCGAGTAGTCACACAACCCGCCCTTGACCGTGGGCTCAGCTTTTCGAAAAGATTGAATACTTCTGATCAGAGGTGTACCACTGTACCCACAAGGCACACTCATCACCTACACCAAAGTGTAACGAGATGACCCATATCACGGGAACTCGTGCCAAAACCTTCCATATGGTCCTCCTCGACCCGACAGCACCCTCTTATGGGTTTCATATGGTGTCCCGACGCGTCGAGCCTCACCAAACCCCCCTTGAGCCACGTCGGTACAAGTCACCCGCAGGGTGCCCCTTGCCCCCTACACTATGGTGCATCGAGTCGGATTGTTCCATACTTTTAGTTAGGACTTACCCATTAGACTTGTGGTTGGTACGGAAGTGCTTTGTAACAGATCCCACAGACTGGTCCTTATAGTGCCCTAGGGGCGACCAACCAATGCCCTTGCTTGCACCCGGAACCCACCATACTTATAACATAGCCAACTCCAACAGAGTCCAGAGACAAGAATAACGGGGAAATTTCATATAGTAGAATCCATCTATCTAAGACTCATTCTTTTTATCCTATAGCAGTTGTGCCGATACATTGGGAACTAGCTAATACTTTTATAGTAGAGTGACAAGGAGTTAAGGCTCAATAAGCATGGCTTGGGTTTGCACACAAGGACGGGGATCTAATAAATATAAGTGTAAGGCTTGATATTTTGACTAATGCAATATTAACCTATGAGTTATAGCGATAATTTATTAAAACATGGGCTCAATGATGATCAAAATGAGGCTTGTGACTTGCCTTGATCAGCAAAGGGTGAAGGTGGAACCTCGGGATAGAACTTCGGCTCCTCGACGAACTCGTAGTCTTCTCGATACGGAAAAAGTAAACAATACATTCAATAAAGCATCACAAAACATAAGCATACAAGTTTTATGATTTAAATATGTGAATTGAGCTTTATTGTACTGAAGTTATATTAATAATATCAAAGGTTAAAGTTTTGGGGTTTTTCCTAATTTATTTCATGAATTATTAACTTATCCCTAAGGGGTTTTTATTTATTTAATTCATAAGATTATTTTGTGCTAAAGTAACATACTGATTTTATGGCATAAATGTGTAGAGAATAAAATGTTGAATTTAATAAAATTGGAATGGTGAAATTTGGAGTTAAAATGAGCAAGTTATGAATTTTCAAAGTTTAAACTATTTTCTGGAATTTTATTTAGACAGAAAATGGGCTTTAGTCCACGGTGAGCCAGGCCCATGGTGGACAGGCGCACTGTGCGCGTGAACCAGATCGACCAGGACTGTCGGATCTAGATCCGGCGATCGGGCGTGAGGCGGGAAGGGTTAAATGAAATCGGACGGCCAGGATTAAAACGTACCGAACGGGTATGCGTGGACGCACGAGATGAAGTCAAGTTTTTAAACAACGATCAACGGCCCAGATGCCTTGATACCGGTTTGACCGTATGGACGCCTCGGATTAAACCCGGGTGGGTTATAATCCTGGCCGTTCATCACAGATCGAACGGCCGTGGATGCGTCCGGCACGGCACGTGTTAAGGGGGCACGTACCCCCCTTCATTCTCGTCTCTGGCGGGGCTCGGGTGCGGCGGCGACAGCACCGGCGACAGCGCCGGCGAGGGGGCCATGCCCTAGATCTAGGCGAAAACGGAAAGAGGGGGCGATGACGGTCATGACCGTACCTGCGGCGGCGAAGAAGGACGTCCGAAGGTGACCGACGGTGAGGGTAGACGGTGAGGGGTGTTCGGTTGCTTGACGGCGACAGCGATCCAGCGGTCCTCTCGGCCGATGGAGGCATGGCCGAGGATGGGCGGGCTCTGGCGGTCTCGACGGTGGCGACAGCTAGGACGTAGGGAGCCGGAGTCGATGGCGATCGGCGACCGGAGGTGGAGCAGGGGGAACTTGAAAAAGGTGACCGAGGCGCTCTGGTGTGCTTGGGCTCGGCTAAGGCAGCGTGGGCAGAGGGCGGTGGACGAGGGGGTTTAAATAGGGGGTTTCCGATGCAAGAAGGGAAGGATGCCGGTGGAAATACGAGGGGGTTCCATTTTTGCGTCGGCGAGCTTCCATGCGTACGGTTAGGCTTCTATATCCACGAATCCACGTCGGGCTTGGATGGAAAGAGATCACCGGAGTCAGGGGATCACGATCCCGGGCTCGGTTTGGCGAGATCGGGCGGCCGACGACGGATTTGGGAGGGGATATCGCCTTAAAGGAAAGGGGGGATTCCATCGGAGAAGATGGATCCGACAAGTGGCCCCCTCCTATCGGCGGGTGAGCGAAAAAGGAAAGCCAGACAGGCGGGCCCAGGCGGTCGGTGGGCAACAGGGGGCTGACCGGTGGGGCCAAGCGGGGCGCGGGCGGGAGAGAGAGGCGGGATGTGAGCGCCGACAGGCGGGTCCCACATGTCTGTGTCGCGCGATCTGGACTGGGCTGGGATGGAGGGAATTCGAGGTTGAGACCCATTAGATTTATATTTGTTTTTCTGATTAAAATAAATCCAGTAATTTATTTATTTGATTAAGGGTTGAATCACTGTTGATAAAAATTTGTAAAAATTCCTAAAATTATATCTTGGCCTCTAGTTTATTCCATAAATTTTTCAAGTCCAAATTGTGAATATTTATCTCTGTTTGGCTTTAATAGGGCTCTTTTAGGAATTTTCTTTAATAATAAAATCCAGAAATTCTTTTATTAATATATTTCTTTTATTTTATTTCTTTTAAATCTTGGGGTGTTACAATCCTATCCCCCTTACAGAGAATCTCGTCCTCGAGATTCAGATCAATCCTCGAATAGCTCAGGATGTTGTGCCTTGAGTTCTTCCTCTTTTTCCCATGTAGCTTCCTCTATGGGATGATTGCTCCTCTAAACTTTACAAAAGCGGATGACGCGGCTTCTGGTGGTCCTTTCTTTGACTTCCAATACCTTGACGGGCTTTTCCACATAGGTCAGATCTTTTTGAACATCCAACTGCTGAAGGTCTACTTGCTCGGTCGGGACTCGAAGACACTTCTTTAGTTGAGATACATGAAACACGTCATGTACCCCGGCCAGTGAGGGTGGCAGTTCCAACTGATAAGCGACTTCACCTTGGCGTCGTATAATGGGAAAAGGTCCAACATATCGAGGGGCCAACTTTCCTCTCATGTTAAACCGTTGAGTGCCACGGAGAGGTGTGACTCGGAGGTAGACATGGTCTCCCTCTTCAAAGGCTAAATCCCGATGACGATTGTCCGCATAGCTCTTCTGTCGAGATTGGGCTGTCTTGAGTCGGTCTCTAATAATTCGTACCTTTTCTTCAGCTTCTTGAAGGATGTCTGTTCCAAATACCTGAGATTCACCAGTTTGATCCCAAAGTAGAGGCGTCCTGCACTTACGTCCATATAGGGCTTCAAACGGGGACATATGTAGGCTGGCTCGATAACTGTTGTTGTACGAAAACTCGGCGCACGGTAAACTCTTGTCCCAAGTTCCTCCAAAATCCAAGACGCATGCCCGAAGCATATCTTCCAATATCTGATTCACTCTTTCCATTTGTCCATCTGTCTGAGGGTGGTAAGCAGTACTGAAGTTTAGTCTCGTTCCCATCTCTCCTTGAAGGTTCTTCCAGAAGCGAGACGTAAACTGACTTCCTCTATCGGAGACTATCTTCTTGGGTACTCCATGAAGACACACAATGCGGGCCATATACAACTCGGCTAGCTTAGGGCGACTGAAGGTCGTCTTGACGGCTATGAAGTGTGCTACTTTGGTTAGCCGATCAATGATTACCCAAATAGAATCATATCCAAGCTGGGTCTTTGGGAGTCCAGTGATGAAGTCCATACCGATCTCTTCCCATTTCCATTCAGGCACTTTAAGTGGCTGTAACAGTCCTGCGGGTCTCTGATGTTCTGCCTTTACTCGTCTGCAGGTGTCACATTATGTGATGAACTGAGCAATCTCTTTCTTCATGCTAACCCACCAATAGCGTTCCTTCAGGTCCTGGTACATCTTGGTGCTCTCGGGATGGATGGAGTATAAAGTATCGTGGGCCTCCCTTAGAATAAGGGTCTTTATCTCCGGTTTATCCGGCACACATATCCGGGTTCCAAACCATATGGTGCCATTCTCGTCCTCTGAAAATCCTGGGGCTTTACCTTGTCTCATGTTCTTCTTAATGGCAGCTATATCTGGGTCTTCCAACTGAGCCTCCTGGATTTGCTCAAACAAGTCAGGTCGGGTTTCCAAGGTGGCTAGATAGGCTCTTGTGGTTAATCCAAGGTTTAACTTTTCCATCTCTTTATAGAGCAAAGGCGCGTGATCCTGAATCACGATGGCAGTGCAATATCCCTTACGACTTAATGCATCAGCTACCACATTTGCTTTTCTGGGGTGGTAGTGAATACCTAAGTCGTAGTCCTTTATTAATTCCAACCATCGCCTTTGCCTCAGATTGAGATCCGGCTGCGTGAAGATATACTTCAAACTCTTGTGATCTATAAAGATTTCGCAGCGGTTTCTGACCAAATAGTGCCTCCATATCTTAAGGGCGTGAACAACAGCGGCCAATTCCAAGTCATGTGTCGGGTAGTTTAACTCATGGGGTCTCAACTGACGAGAGGCGTCTGAAATAACCTTTCCGTCTTGCATGAGAACACATCCCAATCCTTGGCGAGATGCGTCGCAATAAACATGGAAGTCCTTCCTGATATCTGGTAGGGTTAGTATGGGTGCTGACACCAACCGGGTCTTAAGGGTGTGAAAACTTTCCTCGCATTTGGGAGTCCATTCAAACTTCTCTCCCTTTTGTAATAACTTGGTCATAGGCTTGGCTATCTTGGAGAAATTCTCGATAAACCTCCGATAATACCCTGCCAAACCCAGAAAACTTCGTATCTCAGATACATTTGTGGGTGGCAGCCAATCCGTAACGGCTTCCACGGTGATAGGGTCTACTGCGATACCTTGCACAGAAATGATGTGTCCAAGGAACTTTACTTCCACCGTCCAGAATTTACACTTGATGTACTTGGCGTATAATTGGTGTTCCCTTAGTTTTCCTAGGGTCAAACGGATGTGAGTCTCGTGCTCCTTTTGGTCCTTGGAGTAGATGAGAATGTCATCTATAAATACCACGATGAATTTGTCCAAATACTCCATGAACACTTTATTCATCATATTCATGAAGAAGGCTGGGGCATTGGTCAAACCAAAAGACATAACAGTGCACTCATATAATCCATAGCGAGAGGTAAAAGCCGTCTTGGGTATATCCTCCTCTCGAATTCTCAGTTGATGATATCTGGACCGCAGGTCGATCTTGGAAAATACCGTAGCTCCTTTCAGCTGGTCAAATAGATCATCAATCCTGGGTAACGGGTACTTGTTCTTGATGGTCACCTCATTCAAGGCTCGATAATCCACGCACATATGCTTAGCCTTGTCCTCTTTATTCTCAAAGAAGATGACGGGGGCACCCCACGGAGATGTGCTAGGTCTGATGTAGCCTTTCTTCTCGAGATCCTCTAGTTGCTGCTTCATCTCGGCTAGCTCATTGGTGGCCATCCGGTATGGTCGCTTGTAAATGGGAGTGGTTCCGGGTACTAAATCAATCCGTAACTCGATGTCCCTCTTGGGTGGCATCCCTGGTAAATCCTCTGGAAACACATCCAGGTATTCGCAGACTACCGGTATCTCTTCCAAAGTAATCTGGTGCAGCCTTGGTCTTCCGAACTTCAGGCTTGGCATCTGAAATGTGACGGTAGTCCCTTCTTCACTGGTCACAGTCACTTGTCTCTGGGCACATCTTATCACTCCTTGGTGTTTATTGAGCCAATCCATTCCTAGAATGAGATTCAAGCCTTGGCATTCTATTAGGATAGGGTCAGCCCAGAATATTATGCCTTGGATATCTACCCATACCCTTGGACTATAGGATTGGGCTAGAGTTTGTTTTCTAGGGGTGACTATTAGCACGGCTCTTGGTAGTTCACTTATGTTTAGATTGTTCTTTTCCACAAAAGCTGTTGATATGAAGGAGTGCGTAGCTCCAGTGTCAAATAAAACCACTGCAAGGGTCGAATGTACCGTGAACTTACCCATGATGATCTCGGGTGCGGCCTGGGCTTCTTCGACGATGACGTGGTTGACGCGGGCGTGGATGGCCGGGTTTGTCGTGACTCCTGGAGCGCGCTTAGGGTGGGGGCACTAGTGGGAGTAAATCCCCTTCTGGCGACAGTTGAAGCAGATCACGGGCTTGCCATTCTTGTCACGCAGAATTTCCGCCTTCTTGGCCGGGGCGGGTGGGGCGGCTGGTGTGGTGGGAGCGGGGCGAGGCTGTCCGGCTCCGGCGTTGGCGGCGGGTGGCGCCGGACGATACACCGGGCGGGGATGGTATTGTGGCGCCGGTGGAGGAGGTTTGAAACGGGGCCTTTGTGCCATGCCTTGGTTCTGCCTGAAGGCGATCATCCTTTTCTTTTTCAGGTCGACCTTGTTCTACTGGGTCTCCTTAATAATAGCTTTATTCACCAACTTTTGAAAGTTGGCGTAATCTCCGGAAATGAGCTAAAGGGACAGCTCATCCTTCAGTCCCCGGAGGAACTTAGATTGTCTGTTCGTATCGGTACGGACCTCCTCAGGTGCGTACCGGGCCAACCTGTTGAACTCGTGAAGATACTCTGTTACGGGCCTGCTCTCCTGCTGCAGGTCCCTGAACTCTTGTTGCTTCTGGGCTATGATCCCATCGGGGACGTGGGCGGCGCGGAAGGCGGCGGAGAACTCTACCCATGTGTGGACGTGTCCCTCGCGCAAGGTCTCGCGCAGGTTGTCCCACCATTCTGCGGCGGGACCCTGGAGCTGATGGGCGGGGAAAGCCACCCTCTCCTGCTCAGTACAAGTCAGGAGGTCCAACTTCTTTTCGATGGTTCTCAACCAATCACCAGCCTCCATGGGGTTGGTGGTGCTTGAGAATGTGGGAGGGCGGACTTGGAGGAACTCCGAGAGCTGAGAGGTGGGGGCGGGAGCGGGAGTGGCAGGGCGAGGTAGCTCGGGCTGTTGGTGGAGACAGAAAAATTGAGCCTGCTGCTCCTGCATCTGCTGCTGCTATTGCATCTGGTTTAGTAGAGCAGCCACCAACTGATTCTGATTGGCCATCATCTCGGCCAGGGTGGGGTGGTTGGCGACCGGGGCTTGCCTCTGCCCGGTTGCTCCCCACTGGGGAAGGTTGCCGTTGTCTCCTCCGTTTTGGGGAGCGTCGGAGCCTTGGGTGTTAGTCATCCTGAAGTTTCCAAAATAGTCAATACTTTCTTAGGGGAAATGATACTAAGCTTTATTTCAAAATGTGCCGTTCTTGCGATTACATTTATTGTCTTTTATTTTAATCTTCACTCATGCCTTATATTCGACATGAGTGGCAATACAATTCAAAACAATTAAAAGAAAAACAATCAATCGTAAATACTACGTCTATGGTAGCTCAGGGGACGACTCGACCACGGGCTCGATGGAGACGGTCGGGGTGGTGGAACTGGAAGGTCCGGCGGGAGGTGCGCTGTGGGAAATCCTCTTGGGCCTCACGGTGGGGATCCTAAGTGATTTCCGCTTGCGGGGCGGAAGGGGTGCGACCTCCTCGAAATCCTTCTTCAATTCCTCAATCTGATGGCGGAGCTGAGGATTGTTGGCGACGCGCTGCCGTAGGAGCTCATTCTAGCGTCATAGCTCCTCTTCCTCAGCAGCCAAACGGTTGTCCCTGCTGGATACGACGACAAAGATCTCCGTTCTCGCGGTTCAGATCCTCGGAAGAGTGTCGGTAAAAGTCGATCGTGTCGCGCTGTCCGTTGGCATCCTGCAGTGCCTCATAGTGGAGCTCATCCATCGCCTCCAACAAACGTACGGTGTGTCCAACCGCAGAATGGTGCTGGGAGAGCGTGCTGACGTAGACACTGTGGGGACTCCCTGGTGTGCGAAGGGGCACAAAGCGATAATCCGTATCGTATAGCTCACTGTCGTAGATCATCCGGAGCTCGGTGAGGGCCTGGAGGGTAGTGCGCTGGCTGGCTACCAAGAAGGTAGGTCCTCCACCTCGATAGGTGTGGGCTGTCTGAGGAGAGGGCTAGATGACGATGGTGACCTCACAGTAGCTCTCTTCCTCGTCGGGGAAGACACCATGGAACATCGGCTCGTGCTCGAATCTGAGGAAACCAACGAGCATGCGTAGCTCGCGGATGAATCCGGCCTCGTCGCGAAGGTTCCCGCTCATGGTATGGACCGGCATCTACAAAAGAGAGAAAAGTTTTGTGAAAATCTCGGAAGATAAGAGGATAAGTAATTTTGTAAGAAAATATGGTTAATATAAGTCCTATGGTCAGGTCCGTTTGGCTTCCTACAGTCAAGTCGGCTCTGATACCATCTTGTCGCGCCCCGATTTAATAAATCAGGACCTTTATTGAAATTCCATAGAAAATCAATAAAAACAAGACATTCATCATGCGACCACGTACAATACGAGCAATCATTCATGGTTCATAGACCGTATTAGTACAAAAGTGAATAAAGATGAAGAGAAACTAATAAAACAAAGGGTCCTAGATGAACGCCTCCTTCCAGTCTCGCCTTGACTGGGTCGCTACTCCAGACCTTCATCCTCCTCATAGTAGACGGGCTCTAGTAGTGTAAGTCAACGGGGGTGAGTACAAACGTACTCAGCAAGCCACCAAATGCAAATATAATGCAAGGTAATAACAAGGGAGATAGTGGCTAATTTTTTTGCGGAAGAGCATAATTTGTAAAGCAATTAAATGTGAACAATTTATTAGTACTGAAACGTAAACATGTGTATGCATCATCATCTTCTAACTCAAGGGGTACAGTCAGCCCCACCTCGCTCAACAGTCCTTACATGCCATAAATAACTCAATCATTCAAACAATTGTAAACTAACTGTGAGTAGTCACACAACCCGTTCTTGACCGTGGGCTCAGCTTTTCGAAAAGATTGAATACTTCTGATCAGAGGTGTACCACTGTACCCACAAGGCACGCATTCATCACCTACACCAAAGTGTAACGAGATGACCCATACCACGGGAACTCGTGCCAAAACCTTCCATATGGTCCTCCTCGACCCGACAGCACCCTCTTATGGGTTTCATATGGTGTCCCGACGCGTCGAGCCTCACCATACCCCCCCTTGAGCCACGTCGATACAAGTCACCCGTAGGTTGCCCCTTGCCCCCTCCACTATGGTGCATCGAGTCGGATTGTTCCATACTTCAGTTAGGACTTACCCATTAGACTTGTGGTTGGTACGGAAGTGCTTTGTAATAGATCCCGCAGACCGGTCCTTATAGTGCCCTGGGAGCAACCAACCAATGCCCTAGCTTGCACCCGGAACCCACCATACTTATAACATAGCCAACTCCAACAGAGTCCAGAGACAAGAATAACAGGGAAATTTCATATAGTAGAATCCATCTATCTAAGACTCATTCTTTTTATCCTATAGCAGTTGTGCCGGTACATTGGGCACTAGCTAATACTTTTATAGTAGAGTGATAAGGAGTTAAGGCTCAATAAGCATGGCTTCGGTTTGCACATAAGGACGGGAATCTAATAAATATAAGTGTAAGGCTTGATATTTTGACTAATGCAATATTAACCTATGAGTTATAGCGATAATTTAGTAAAACATGGGCTCAATGATGATCAAAATGGGAGTTGTGACTTTCCTTGATCATCAAAGGGTGAAGGTGGAACCTCGAGATAGAACTCCAGCTCCTCGACGAACTCGTAGTCTTCTCGATACGGAAAAAGTAAACAATACATTCAATAAAGCATCACAAAACATAAGCATACAAGTTTTATGATTTAAATATGTGAATTGATCTTTATTGTACTGAAGTTATATTAATAATATCAAATGTTAAAGTTTTGGGGTTTTCCTAATTTATTTCATGAATTATTAACTTATCCCTAAGGGGTTTTTATTTATTTAATTCATAAGATTATTTTGTGCTAAAGTAACATACTGATTTTATGGCATAAATGTGTATAGAATAAAATGCTGAATTTAATAAAATTGGAATGCTGAAATTTGGAGTTAAAATGAGCAAGTTATGAATTTTCAAAGTTTAAACTATTTTCTGGAATTTTATTTAAACAGAACATGGGCTTTAGTCCACGGTGAGCCAAGCCCATGGTGTACAGGCGCACTGTGCACGTGAACCGGATCGACCAGGACCGTCGGATCTGGATCCGGCGATCGGGCGCGAGGCGGGAAGGGTTAAATGAAATCGGACGACCAGGATTAAAACGTACCGAACGGGTACGCGTGGACACACGAGATGAATTCAAGTTTTTAAACAACGATCAACGGCCCAGATGCCTTGATACCGGTTTGACCGTATGTACGCCTCGGATTAAACCCGGGTGGGTTATAATCTTGGCCGTTCATCACAGATCGAACAGCCGTGGATGCGTCCGGCACGGCACGTGTTAAGGGGGCACGTACCCGCCTTCGTTCTCGGCTCTGGCGGGGCTCGGGTGCAGCGGCGACGGCGCCGACGAGGGGGCCATGCCCTAGATCTAGGCGAAAACGGAAAGAGGGCGCGATGGCGGTCATGACCGTACCTGCGGTGGCGAAGAAGGACGTCCGAAGGTGACCGGCGGTGAGGGTAGACGGCGAGGGGTGTTCGGGTGCTCGACGACGACGGCGATCCGATGGTCCTCTCGGCCGACGGAGGCGTGGCCGAGGACGGGCGGGCTCCGGCGGTCTCGACGGTGGCGACGGCTAGGACAGAGGTAGCCAGAGTCGACGGCGATCGGCGACCGGAGGTGGAGCAGGGGGGAACTTGAAAAAGGTGACCGGGGCGCTCTAGTGTGCTTGGGCTCGGCTAAGGCAGCGTGGGCAGAGGGCGGTGGCCGAGGGGGTTTAAATAGGGGGGTTTCCGACGCAAGAAGGGAAGGGTGCCGGTGGAAATCCGAGGGGGTTCCATTTTTGCGCCGGCGAGCTTCCATGCGTACGGTTAGGCTTCTATATCCACGAATCCGCGTCGGGCTTGGATGGAAAGAGATCGCCTGAGTTAGGGGATCACGATCTCGGGCTCGGTTTGGCGAGATCGGGCGGCCGGCGGTGGATTTGGGAGGGGATCTCGCCGGAAAGGAAAGGGGGGATTCCATTTGAGAAGATAGATCCGACAGGTGGCCCCCTCCTATCGACGGGTGAGCGAAAAAGGAAAGCTAGACAGGCGGGCACGGGCGGTCGGTGGGCAACAGGTGGCTGACCGGTGGGGCCAAGCGGGGCGCGGGCGGGAGAGAGAGGCGGGATGTGAGCACCGACAGGTGGGTCCCACATGTCAGTGTCGCGCGATCTGGACTGGGCTGGGTTGGAGAGAATTCGAGGTTGAGACCCATTTAGATTTATATTGTTTTTTCTGATTAAAATAAATCCAGAAATTCATTTATTTGATTAAGGGTTGAATCACTGTTGATAAAAATTTGTAAAAATTCCTAAAATTATATCTTGGCCTCTAGTTTATTTCATAAATTTTTCAAGTCCAAATTGTTAATATTTATCTCTGTTTGGCTTTAATAGGGCTCTTTTAGGAATTTTCTTTAATAATAAAATCTAGAAATTCTTTTATTAATATATTTCTTTTATTTTATTTATTTTAAATCTTGGGGTGTTACAATGGGCATCCACGGATACTCGCCGGACCACATGGAGCGAAGTTAGAGCATTACCCCACCAATCGCATTGGTCCCCATCGAATGGCGGAGAACGTAGTAGTACCGAAAGAGGTTCTAGTGTGGATCCACTCTAAGATACTCCTTTCACAAATGCATAAAGATGGCAATGTGGATGATCGAGTTGAGTGAAAGGTGAGCAAGTGCAATGCCCAGATTTAATAAAATCGGGACTTTATTGAATTTCCATAGAAAATCAATAAATACAAGACGTTCATCACACGACCGCGTACAATACGTCAATCAAAAGATGGTTCGTAGAAGTTAAATGAAAGAGAAACTAGGAAAATAAATCATCTAGATGAACGCCTTTCTCCAGTCTCGCGCCTTAACTGGGTCTCTACTCCAGACCATCCTCCTCCTCGTATTATGCTACCTCTGGTGTGGTGAGTCAACGGGGGTGAGTACAATCATACTCAGCAAGCCACCGAAATGCAAATATAATGCAAGGTAATAACAAGGAAGGTAGTGGCTCATGTTTGCGGAAAAGTGCATTTTTAAAGTAGTTAATGAAATCAGGTTATTAGTACGGAAAATTAAATTATGAGTAAATGCATCATATTCTACCTCGAGGGGTACAGTCAGCCCGCCCTCGCTCAACAGTCCTTACATGTCATTCATCATGCAATCATTCATGTAGAGATAAACTAACTACGGTGAACATTGCCCAACCCGCCCTTTACCGTGGGCACGACTTTTCGAAAAGATTATACTCTGATCAGAGGTGTACTACTATACCCACAAGGCACTCATTCCCGCACACCAATGTGTGTCGTGATGACACCACGTCACCCAGAAGGAACTCATGCCAAAACCTTTAGCATGGAATGCACCAACTCAATAACACCCTCTTATGGGTTTCATACAGCGCCCCAACGCGTTGGGCCAACGATGTACCCCCCTTGAGCCTCGTCGGTACAAGCCACCCGCAGGTGTCACTTGCCCCCTCCACTATGGTGCCTCAAGTTGGAACACTCCATACCTCCAGTTAGGACTTACCCACTAGACTTGTGGTTAGTACGAAATGTTTTGCAACAGATCCCGCAGACCAGTCCTTAAAGTGCCCCGAGTGCTACCGACCAATGCCCTAGCTTACACCCAGAACCCACCATACTTATAACTTAACCAAAACTCCAACATAATTCTAGAGACGAGAGATATCACGGGGAAATCATATAATAGAATCCATCTGTATACGACTCATTTTTACCCTATAGCAGTTGTGTCGATACATTGGAAAATATCTATTATGATACTTTAAAGGTGACAAGGAGTTTAGGCTCAAAAAGCATGGCTTGGGTTGGCACAACAGGGACGGGGATCTAATAAATATAATGTAAGGCTCTTGATTAAACTAATGCAATTATAATCCTATGAGTTATAGTGGTAATTATTAAAATGTGCTCAATTATGATCAAAATGGGGGTTGTGACTTGCCTTGATCAACAAAAGGGGAAGGTGGGACCTCTGGATAATACTCCGGATCCTCAACAACGACGTAATCTTCTTGGTACCCAAATTTAAAGAGGATAAACAATTAATAAAATAAAAATAACAATACAAAGCATATGAATTAAATGAGCTAAAGTTGTAGAGAATTTAATTTAGATTTTTTTCAAATTTGAATGGTGAATTTTGGATAAAAATGAAAGAGATATTAATTTTTGAAGTTTAAACTGATTTTTCTGATTTTTATTTAAATTAAAAACAGCCCTTGGTCCACGGTGAACCAGGTTCACCGTGAACCCATGACTGTGCGCGTGGGCTGGTGGGGGTTAAGTGGGATCCAACGGCGCAGGTTGCCCGATACCCCTTGAGCGCAGATCAAGGGCCAAGATTAAATCCTGCGAGGGATCTAATCGGCGCCGTCCAAGGGCGATCGTGCGGCCAGGGTTCCGTCCGGCACGCACGCAGCATGGGGGAAGCCGAGGGCTTCATCCCCGGCTCCGGCGGTGCGACGACGAGCGGCACTGGTGACGGCGATGGCCTAAAGGCCTAGCTAATGGCCAAAATGGAAAGAGGGGAGCACAAGGAGCACGAGGTTATCGGTTACAGCGGTGAGAGACGAGCGACCGGCGGTGATCGGTGACGTGTAGAGGCGGCGAAGTGTCTCGGATTGGCGGTGGTGACAGTGATATGGCGGTCGTTAGGGTCAATGGGGGTGCGGACGAGGACGGGTGGTGATGCCAGTTCTGGTGATGCCGACAGCGAGGGCGGCAGGGTCCTGTGGAGACAGTGAGGGACTGCTAGAGCCGAAACAGAGGGGCCGCGGGGTTTCGGTGGCGCAGGGCGACAGGAGTGCGTGTGTCGGGTTAATTTTGAGTGGCCGGAGTGCGGTGGGGGTCCTTGGTTTAAATAGGGTCACCGGCGGTGGATATGGAAGGCTCATCGAAGGAAACCGAGAAAATTCCCAAAATGCGTCGGCGAGCTTTCCATATACCCTAATTCCAGCGATTGAGTGTGCGATCTCTTCGGGTAACAGAGGGGAAATGATCCCCGAGGTATGGTAAGGAGGATTCGGGCTTCAATTTATGGAATGGGGGCTGGCGCCGATGGATTTGGGAAGTGGGGGTCGCCGGCGATGGAAAGGGGGGGTTTCCATCGGGGAAGAAGGGCTTGACATGTGGGGGCCACATGTCAGCGAGCGTTGGCGAGGGCAAACGCGCCGATAGGCGGGCTAGGGCGGTCAGGGGCTGATGGGAGGCGCGTGCAACCAACAGGCAGGCCAGGGCGGACGCGGGCGCGGAGGAGAGAGGGGGGATGCGCGTCGACAGCTGGGTCCACCCTGGTAGTCGGTGCAGTCTCTAGATTGGGCTGGCCGAGGCAGATTCGAGGGAGGCGGCCCAACGGTATTTTTAATTCATTTTTCATTTAAAATATTTCCATAAATTGGTTTAATAGATTAGAGATAGAGACAGGGGCACTAAAATGTTGTAAAAATAATATATCTTGGCTTATAGAATCTATCATAATTTTATCAACTCTGAATTTGACTTATTTCTCATTTTATTTTACCTTGGAATTTTTGGGGTGTTACAGCAAGGTAGATTTCATAGTGGTGAAGGTCTCGGAGGAATTAGTGTGTGGGTAAACCGAGCCCATGCTCTAGGAAGGACTTGATCATGACAATTTTGTGGGTGTTTAGTATTGGGAGCTCCTCTCCCTTCGTTGAGTGCCACCTCGACATCACCTACTCTAGTAGGAATCTAGCCACCACCAGATCTCGTAGTTTGTCCTTGTATGTCTTGGATTTCTCCCACCCAAGAGGTGGGGATGACGAGGATAGAGACTGCGGTGGACTTGCAGAAGCCATCGGTTTGAGTTGAAACAATCATTGAGCCTTCTTGTAGTAGACCACCTAGCCATAGGGGTGACCCAGGTGGCAAGGATCTAGATGGATGGGCTAAAAAGGATATGAAAACAAAAGGGTTGTCATTTGCAAAGGAAAGATATTCAAATGGATATCATGCACTTTGGGGAGCGGATAAATAGTCTTAAGTATCCCCACATTCACCACACGGAGGTAAGGCGCAATTAGGGTGTTGCCTCGACCATCACATCCACAACGATCAAGGTGACCTAATGGTTTTTCTTCTCTGCTCACTAGCCACCCTCGCACGTGGTTCAATCAAGGATGGAACATCCTTTCGATTGTTTCGCACTAAACGCGCATTAATTGCAAGTGTGAAGTGCCTTTTTGGCACAATAGGCAAAGTCCACAATGGTTGAGATCACCTGTGTTGGTAGGCCTAATACCTAGGGGCTCGCATGTGCTCGAGGACTTTCTCCTTCTCAGGGGCTCACATATGCTCGAAGATCTTCATGCTTTGGGGCTCGCGCATGCTCGAGGATTCTCATCCTCGAGGGCTCACCTGACTAGAAGAGCCAGCTCCTAGGAACCGATGTCCTCGAGAACTTGCAATCTCGATGAACCTTGACCTCTCGAGTGTCTAGATGGATGAGGGTCAGGGCAGATGGACACCAATTTATTCGAATATTCAAGACACCTTAGTCATGACCATTTCCCTACAAGGTCTCAATGACAATAGAAGACAAGATCGAGAAGCAAATCCTCAAAGGATTATTTTCTTGCATGATATTTTTGGACCCTAAAACTAAATGATCCATTTAACTTGAGGCTCGAGGGCTACACAGTGCGGGTGCACCTTTATGGTACATCTCACACGAAAGAAGACTTTTTCAAAGACAACAAAGTTCGACATAGACATTGAAGCTTTAGATTAAAGGAGAGATCATCCTAGCTTGTTTCGTCAAATATTTCTTCAACCAAGCCAAGAAGAACTTGGAGGCTATTGTTGGGGATATGACCCCTAGGTATCTCACAATTGGGCTTATTAGACCAGACCAAGGGTAGGCCAATACCAGTATTGACCATCCGGTATGACCCATGAATTTGGATTTGATTCTGATAAAGAAAGTTAAGTTCTTATTGGGTAGTCAAGCTCCGGATATGAAATTAAGAGATTTATTTATACTATAATCCTTATAATTAGGGAATTAGCTTCCGAGTTTAGTAGGTAATCCAAGTTCTACTCATGATATAGTCCTAGGTTATTGGGATTACCTCCTAAGTATATAAAGAGGCGAGAACTCTAGAGGCATCTAAATCAATCTAGTCATCTAGTTCTACCGTATTTTTCTTGCTTTCGATGCCTTAAACCTTCATAGCTTGATTAAGTCATATTGTAAGATCCACTATTATAGTACACACCAAAACACTGGACGTATGGTTATTATCATTCAGGAGGTTTGAACCACTATAAACCTTGACTCTTGTGTTTCAGAGTCGATCATTAGGTTCAACGGCATTGCACTTCCCTTACACGCGTCAAATAATCACCTTAGTTACCCTCTTCGGTGGATTGACTAGTGATTCATTGACACATCTTTAATCCATATACATTGGAAATGCTCTTACCTCAATAAACCATTTGCCACATTAGATTTTAGAATATATAACAATATAATTAATGCTAAGAAATTATCTCAGTCAGTAGGGTTGGGACTATCCTAGCAAGTCTTACCTATAAGAGGTTTAGATTGTTGTGGGTATCAAATTCAATAGAAATAAGTTTAGATTTAAATTTTACCCATATTCAATAGAAATAAGTTTATATTTAAATTTGTATTATAAGTTGATGAGTATATATTCATTAACTAATTTTACTGTTAAAATTTAGCCTAGCACAATAGTCTAACCTAGTCATCATATATCCCTATCATTGATCACCCTTTGGCATTTCTAGTTGCAAAACAATACGAACACTATTAACAATACGAACACTATTAACAACACTTATCTGCATGTAGGGATGGATATGGATGTCAAACTATCTGAATTATTCATATTTGTATTCGATAAAATATAAATATGGATATTTGTATTCGTATCAAAATTAAGTGTGAATGATAAATGGAAACGCATGAATTCATTTGACAAATATGGATATGGAAACAGATATCTGATTTTTTGCTGAATATGGAGATGAAAATAGATACATGTGTATTTGTTTTAGGATTTCACACAGATCAGACTTTTAGGGACTCAAGATGACCTAACATCACTATATTAATATGTGTGGTTTATTTATTATTTATGTAAATATGAAATACTTAAGTTAGTGGGAGTTTTCTAATAGTAAAAGATGGTAAGATATTTGCAATTTTGTTTGAGATTAAATTTTTTTCTACACTCAATATACAAGATAACTTATTGCATGTAATTTTTTATATGTCTATTTGCTATTTTTAATTCATTAATTGTGTTTCTATGATTTAAATTAAAATAGGTAAAATTTGAACTATAAGTCCCTGAAATAATGAAGCACATTTTATGAAAAAAACCATATTATATTGTTGAGTTCATTTGTTTGCCTTAAACACTAAATTTAATGAAATTTTAAGAAATCTAGGTTACGACACTCGATCGACAATGTAGAGCTTAATAGTTTTTAATTCTAAAAATCAAATGAAGTCTAAAAAATACAAGACTTGTCATTTCGTTATGATGTGATACATCAATATTGTGATAAAAATTTAAAATATTTCAAGAAAGTTTTCATGTAGGATGTAAAGAAAGGAGAGATTCTCCAAAGAGCAATTAGGGTTTAGAGAATGAATGTGTTATGTTTGAAAAGAAAATGATGGTTAAATATTTGTTTGAACTTAAAATATTTTTTACAATCAAAATACAATATATATTATCTCATGTAAACATTTGGTATTTTTGGGGATTAGTTTACTATTTTAATTCATTAAGTGTGTTTGTAGGATTTAAATTGAAATAGGTGAAATTTAAGCTGCAAGTGTCTAAAATAATAAACCAAAATTTATAGAAAAAATATATTCATATTTTTAGTCTATTTGTAGGACTTATCCACTAAATTGAATGCAATTCTGAAAAATCTATGTTGCGGTACTCGATTGGCAATATGGAGCTTAATATTTTTTAATTTAAAAAACCAAATGAAGTCTAAAAAAACAAGACTTGTCATTTTATTATGATATGATATATTGATATGATGCTATGATAAAAATATAAAAATATTCCGAGAAAGTTGTTACATAGGATGTGAAGTAACCCGAGATTCTCCGACGAGGAATTTGGGTTTTTAGAAAAGAAATGTATTATATTTGAAAGCAAATCGAAGGATGATTTTTTAAAACTTGGAACTTTTTTACAATAAAAATTCAATATACCTTATCTCATGTATACATTTTTAATTCATTAGGTGTCCTTCTTGGATTTATATTAAAATAGGTCAAATTTGAACTGCATGTGTATGAAATAATGAACCATAATTTGTAGAAAATTTATATTAATATTTTTGAGTCCATATAAAGGCCTTACCCACTATATTGAAAGAAATTTAGAAAAATCTTATTTACGACACTCGATTAGCAACATGGAGATTATAGTTTTTAATTCTAAAAAATCAAATAAAGTATGTAAAACAAAAGACTTGTCATACTATTATAATATTGTACATATATGCTCTCATAAAAATTTAAAAATATTTTTAGAAAGTTGATACATAGGATGTTTTAAAACTAGAGATTTTTTGAGGATGATTTTAGATTTAAAGAAGGAATATGTTGGGTTTGAAAGCAAATCGGCGGTTAAATACTCATTTAAATTAAAACAATTTCTAAAATAAAAATACAATGTATCTTATCCCATAAAATTTGGCATTTTTCTAGATTAGTTAGGTAATTTTAATTCATTAATTATTTTTTAGGAGTTAAATTGAAACAAGTCAATTATGAACTATAAATGGATGAAATAATGAAATAAATTGTCCAAAAATCATATTCATATTTTGTATATATTTTAAGGCCTTACCTACTAAATTTAAAAATATTTCACAAAAGTTTTCAATAAAAAAAGGAATAACACATTTGACAAAATTTTAAAAAATAAAAAATGTTTGTCGAGCGCTAAATTTGAGACACTCAACAAATAATTTGAGTTTTCTGAGAAATAAAAAATGTTTATCGAGTGCTAAATTTGAGACACTCAACAAAAAATTTGAGTTTGCTAAGTGTAAACATTAGGCAAACAAAATTCTCACATCTTTCGCACTCAATGCCAAAAATTTTGTATCTGATCCTAGAAAATTTAAGTTGAACTTAGTAAATATCTATATTCATATTCAAATTCGAGTTATATATTTTGTATTTGCATTTAATCCAAAATATAATATCCAGATTCATTTCCATTAGAACCATCCCAACTGAGAAATTATCTAGTAGTTTTTATACATGACATGCCACTAAGAAACTACACATAGAAACTCTATGTCACAATGCATGTAGAGTGGTTTCTTTATCCTTGGTATTAGTGATAGAAACCATGTCTTGCATGAGAAACCATTTATTCCATATTTCTCCTCTCTCCTCCTTAACTCTCCTTCCACATCAGCAATTTTCATATGTGGCAGTGCATTTAATACCATAGAAACCATCCTAGGATATATTTGGATCAGGGGCTAAATTTTAGCTTGTGTCACATCGGATATTTAGACATCAATTTGAAGGACTAAACGTGAACTAATTATAAAAATAATTACAGAATCAGAGGATAATTCGCGAGACAAATTTATCAAGCCTAATCAATCCATAATTAACAAATATTTATTGTATCATCACATTGTCAAATCATGGTGTAATTAGGCTCATTAGATTCGTCTCGCAAATAATCCATCGATTATGAATAATTTTTATAAATAGTCTATATTTAATACTTCAAAATAGTATCTAAACATTCGATGTGAGGGCCCCCAATCCAAACACCCCCTAGTCATAGGGTTGGGGATGCCCTGAATTTTAGGGGTATTTGGTTTTATGGATTAAAGTTTAATCTGTGTCACATATGATGTTTGGATATTAATTTGAAGGATTAAACGTGAACTAATTATAAAAATAATTACAGAATCGAAGGATTATTCACGAGATAAATTTATTAAGCCTAATTAATCCATAATTAACAAATGTTTACTATAGCATCACATTGTCAAATCATGGCATAATTAGACTCATTAGATTCTTCTCGTGAATAATCCACCGATTATGAATGTGTTTTATAAATAGTCTATATTTAATACTCTAAAATAGCACCCAAACATTCGATGTGACGAGACTAACTTTTGGACTAAAAAATGAATGGAAAGTTGGATCTATGCCATTACAATTTTGTGACTTTGGAAAAATGTCATTACAATTCACATATTTAGAGTCACGTCATTACAATTTCGAAGAACTCCAAACTATATCATTACAAATTTAGAGAATTCTGAAATATGTCATTACAATTTCAGAGAACTTCGAAATATGTCATTACAATTTCAGAGAGCTATAATTCTGGAATGATATAAATCTAAATACGTGAATTATAATAACATTTATCCAAAATCGTAAAATTGTAATGAAATAAATTGAATTATTTCAAAAATGAAACAAGTACTAGCAGCCCTTTATTCCCTGAATTTACACGCTCGTCGAGGCGAAAACATCGGGCACACCTTCCAAGCTTATTTGGGCGAAAGAGCTGGTGTACTCTACCGTACCACTGCTAGTGATTGATGTATATATTCATCTGCTCCATAAATTGCACATATACTGTATGTCTGATATCCCCAAGATATACTAAATATTTTGCAAAATTTTACAGAAGTGGCTTCAATTTCTAAAGAAATTAAATACATTCCAAAGTTGAATATAGCTAGAAGAAATCGTGTGGTACAAACGAGCCTAAAGAAATGCTTTCATAATTTGTAGGGTGCTCTCAACTATACGTTTCTTGCATCTTTCCAAGGAGACGATTTCACCCAAACGATGATTTCATTTATATCGTAGGTTTTTTTTCTTTTATGTTTCTGACATAATATTATTGATTTTCATTTTTTCTGATAGATATATAATATAATTGGCTTTTCCCACTGTTAGAGATTATTACTATACTAGCAAAAGTGCCCGTACGGTTCATTGGGTTAAAAACAGATTAAGTCAAATATTATATAAATTTAAGTAAACAAATGGCGTTGGGCGAGAGCGGCGGCGGTGACGGTAGCTCGGGGCTGGAGAAGCGGCGGTAGCTCTTCATCCCTGTCGAGCCGTAGAAGGAAGAAGGGGTAGGATTGGCTATACAGAAAAGTGTGAGCATTGCAGGTAGTTCCGTATGAGCTGAAAATGTACAAAACGATATAAAAGTGAATATTGTGAAATAGTAATAGCATGCTAGCAAATAGACTGATATTAATAGTATATTTGGCGAATCAGAAAATAATGGTGTCATATAAGCAATTAACCCTTGAATCAAATAGGTCTAAGGATCAACCGGTTTTTTAAAAGCAGTAGTTTTTTCCTAATACAAATTAAAAGCTGGAGATCTCCAACTTTCACAGTTTTTTAGTTCAACTTTGAATGGAAATTATCCACCATACCATTAGAATATATCAGTCCGTGTAAAATTTGAAAATGTAAAATTTTAATAAAATGTATCATTTTATATAATTCAAAAATATATAATTTCAGTATAAACATTACAAATTTTCATGATTACAATGATTTACATGAAAAATTTCATATTAATAATGTAACGAACATTAGGAGCTACTAAAATAAAAATCCACAATTATTAGTGTTTCGGCTTGGAATTATAACAATCTAGTTTTTTCTCATAAGCTAAAATAAGGGCATGTTTATTTTAGCTTTGGATTATAATAATCTAGATTATAGAAAAAGATGAGTTTTGTAAGTTTATTGGATTGTTATAATCTACACTTCAAATTATAATAAATTGGCAGAATAAGTTGTCCGGTTTGTTTCAGCTTATAAAAAAACTTGGATTATTATAATCCAAAGCTGAAACAAACATGATCTAAACAAGACAACTTATTCTGCCAGCTTATTATAATCTGGAGTGTAGATTATAACAATCCAGTAAGTAGGTCCTATCCAGATTTTTCATTAAGGTGGATTGTTATAATCTAAGTTGAAACAAACATGCACTAAATAAGTTCTCAACTTTTTCACAGCTCACAGTTCACCGTAGCTTTTTTATATCTCATAGCTCACAATAGTTTTTTTTCAGAATCTATAGTTCAACCGCTAAACAAACCCTAAATAGCTAAAAATGTCAGCAAATATTTCAATGCATGATATCAATGCTATCTAATTATTTCAATGATTTATATTTAATCCAATAGCAAATATTTAGATATTTCGCTTGTAAAAGATCTCTTAATACAATGGTTGGATGCCACTTAATTGATGGTTTTAATATTAGCGTAGATATGCGAGATCGACACAACTTTGGAGATCGATGCAACTTTGGGGATCAAGCGCTTTCTTTCATAATTAATTCAAGATTTGCAATTGAATTTTCAGAATGCAACGAACTAACAACGTCTCAGCCCGTCTCAATTGCCAGATACTTGTAATTAGGAATGACACTTTTACCCAAGTATATTTGATCTTATGTACATTAGTTTAATTTGGGTTTAAATTTGTGCTTATGTGTTTATGAGTTTAACTATCCATTCCCGTAATACTCGATTGTCATCCTTAGCGTTGGGCGATGGACGGCGTGGGCATGAGCGCGGTAGGGGGATGGCTGACGTAGGTGCAACGGGCGATGGCTAGCGGTCTACTTTGATGGGCGATTGCTAGCGGCCTAGCGGGTATGCTGTGGGGGATGGATGGTGTCCTGGCACGGATGCGGCGGGGCTCTACTAGCAGCCTAGCGCAGATGCGCCTGAGTGAGGACTTCGGTGTAGATGCGGCCTTTGGGTGCAATAGTAGTGATGGATGGTACGAGCATTGGGCTTGCTGTACTACTGGAGCATTGGCTAAATTTTTGGAAAAAAATATTAATCGATTATCTACTGGTAGTATGCTTGTGAGTATACATATTTACACGTAAGCACAATAAAATGAACCATACAACCATAGAGGGGAAGGAGTAGAGGGTACTAGGGCCGACGCGGTGGGGCTAGCGTGGGGTGGTTCACGTTAGAGTGGGCCAGCGCTAGGCAGGGCGTGGCGGCGTGTGTTGGCGTTGGCTGGCACGGGGTGGCACGTCACGACACTGGCCAGTGACTGGCAAGGGGTGCGTGGCACACAGGATGTCACGAGATGGTGCGCGGTGGGGCTCGGTAGTGTGTGTTTGGATGCCTAGACTATAAGCGGAGGGCTAGCACTCGCTAGGGTAAGGATTGAGGAGAATAGAGAAGATGATGGGAGGGGTTGGCAACTGGTAAGAGAGGAGTAATAACAGAGATAGGGATGCCATGGTTTGTGTAAGTGAATCACTAAGCAGTCCACCCCAGAGATACTTGAGGTCATGATTAAATTTGTGTAAGGGAAGTGCAATGTTTTCAAACCCGATGGTTGACTCTAGAGCGCAAGAGTTAAGGTTTATACTGCTTTAGGCCTCCGGGAGGATAATATCCCTACGCCCAATATTTTGATATATAATATGATGGTGGATCTTACAATACAACGTAATTAAGTTATGGAGGCTTAAGACATCGAAAGCAAGAAAATATGATAGAGCTAGATGGCTAGATCATGTGAAGAGAGAAGTCCCTAGGGACGCCTCGTCTCTTTATACTTAGGAGATGAGACCAACATCTTAGAACTCTACCTTGAGTCGATCTAGAATTATATACCAAACTCAGGTGTTAAATCCCTAATTATAAGGATTCATATACAAATAAATATCTTGATACCATATCTAGATTTTGACTACCCGATAAGGACTCAACCTTTATTATCGATGATAAATCACTCTTTATCGTCCATACTGCCCGATCAATGTTGGTCTTGGCCTTCCTTTGGTCTAGACTCTGGAATGATAAGCCCAACCGTGGGGTACTCAAGGTCACATGCCCGACAGTTCAAGATTTTTTTATATTATAGTCAAGATAATCGGTTAAACGAGTGAAACGAGCATGGGTAGTCAATACCTAAACTTATACCCATTAAACCATTGGTATAAAATCGAGAACAAATATGATCCTAATAGGGTTTTTACCTACGTGTAAATGAGTAATTGGGCACGATTGTCATCCTTACCAAATGCGCCAACATCAGCCATCACCCAACGTCCTCGTGCCAATGCCATCCATTGCCCATCGCTCCCACCCTAGCTGTTGCCTACCATGAACATGCTAGCCATCGCCTAGCGGGCTCATGCCTACGCTAGCCATCATCCATCGCTCACACACCGGTCATCGCCCTCCACGCCCACGCTTACCATTGCTAGCCATTCCGAGCTCCAATATGTTCAATCTACTCGTCGTTGGTCGGCTCGAGCTCCGATTTGCCAAATCCACCTGTTGTCGGTTGCCTCAAGCTCAGATCTACTATGTTGAACCCATAGGTTTTTCATCAGGTTTCGAGTACTCGACGGATTCAAGCGTGGGTTTTGTTTCAAACTCGTGGGTTTTGCGGCACTTGATTGACTGGGTTTTACGGGCCTGCTTCATAGGCAGTTTTTTTCCAAAACCCATAAGTTTTAGACTAGTTGACATCCCTTATTGCAATTGTGCCATAATAATGAAAATACACTACAATGTTCTTCAGTTCTTCACTTTGTTTTTACCAAAACAAACAAATTTCTATTCGTTCTCTTCAAATCATGTTCAACCATACCGGGATCGAAACTTGCATTTTCTCACCAAACTTCGCGCAGAGCTGTGTCAAAGAGTTAATTAAATTTTGGTAATAATCCCAAATCAGTCTTAATAGAATGATGAAATAGGAACAACAACTATCATATCCCATTGAAACAGTGACCATAAACCAACAACCAGATCTCTGTAACACCAATGTAAACAGGAGTCCTCCATGATTTGATGTGCAATTCAATTGGCGGCAAAGAGGATGGAGATGAACTGCAACTTAAATCCAGGAAAATTCATGGAAACCCCATATATTTCCTTGGGATGATCAATTGCTCCATCAATTAACCAGCTGGTGGTCAATAGGATCATAGATTAGGGTTAAATTGGGTGTGTGGTCTAGTCCACCAAAGGAAGAATCTGAATTTGCAGTCAAATATAGTGCAGTTTCACGAGTATAGCAGAATTAAGAAGTATCTACTCGCAAATTTTATAGTAACCACACAAAATTTGGAAACATGTAATTATCAACAGAATATATATGACAAGTAAAAAGGAACAAGTTTTCTTGCCTACATGAATTGAGATGGTGCACAGAGTTTGTACAGGTTTAGATCTCTTTTAGAGAGAGAGAGGGAGAGAGTAATATTGTATGCCTCAGTTGTTCTATATAAATCTAGTCCATGACAGTTAGATGATGTCTTGCACCGGCTAATGAGTCGATTTCTCGATGGTCTGAGACAATTAAGATATACATATATAGTAGGAGATAACTTACATATCATATGGTGGCCTAGATCCTCTCACACAAGCACTCCAACACGTACAACACTAATCATGGTTTAACACTAATCACCAGCACACTCTCTGAACACACACAAATGCACTGCACTTCACTTGCACCGTACACACTGCACTCACACTCACTATTTAAACACACGCACATGCAGCAGAACTCACCACACGCATGCAGCTCCACTCACGCACGCACACGTTGCATGCATGCAGCCACAAGGCCACGTCGCACACACCACTAACCACCCCGCTAATAACCCCACTAAGCACTAACTAAATTAGCTAAATTTGCACTAAATAAAACACTAACAACAAAATTAATTCTAACAATCGCCCCTAATTTTGTTGTTTTTATTTGAACATCTCCTCATTGATCATCACAGCAACGTCGGTTCATCATCAGTGTCCGCTATGACATGAAGAGCCCTTTCCTTTTTCGGCTCAGGACACTCATCAGCGAAATACCCAAACTCTTGACAATTATAGCAACGCACTTTTGACTTGTTGAATTTTCCGCGGTACTTCTTCTTGTCACCGTTGCTGCCGGAGCCCTCACCATTGCGCTTATCTTCGCAACGATGGCCTCCCACTCGGCACGCGTGAGTCGTGGCTCATTGTGCGCATAAAGAAGTTGTTGATCTCCCACCTTGTCACGACACCTTCTCTTTAACGTCTCCTCAAACGCCCTCAAGCATCCGATAGCCTCCACCATGGACATCTTTGTCACATCACCCCATTGCTCGATGGTGCCGACGATGTGCTGAAATTTGTCGGGGACGGTATGTAGGAGCTTATCCACCACGGTGGTCTCCTCCACCTTGGTACCAAGTGCATGAATTTTTTTAACAACTGTACTGAGCTTGAAAGAGTACACACCGATCATCTCTGCATCCCCCATGTACATTCTCTCAAGTTCCCTCTTGAGAGTTTGCACATGCGCTTTTTGAACCCAATCTTCTCCAATGTGCATCTCCTTGAGTGTGTTCCAAGCCTCCTTTGTCGTCTCCTTTTCGGCGATGGCTAGCACCATAGCCTCCGGCACCCCTTGGATGATGGTGGCGAGAGCCATCTGGTCCTTCTTGTCATCGATCGCTTCATCGCCCTCCACTGCCAACCACACACCTTGTCTGTGCATGAGGATTTTCATCTTCACCGCCCACACCCCGTAGTTGTTCTCCGCAAGCATGGGGTAACGAAGAGTCACCCCTATTTCCTTCACTTGTTGCACGATCAACTCATGGCCACCGTCGACTCCATTGCCACCACTACTGCTGCTACGACGAGTTGGCGGTGTGTACACAGAACCATCGAGAGACATCGCTGCAACACACACGCTTGGCTCTGATACCAATTGATGGCCCAGGCCCTCTCACACAAGCACTCCAACATGTCCAACACTAACCACGGTTTAACACTAATCACCGGCACACTCTCTGCTGTTTTTTTTCACTAGAACACACACAAATGCACTGCACTTCACTTGCACCGTACACACTGCACTCACACTCACTATTTAAACACACGCACACGCAGCAGCACTCACCACACGCACGTAGCTCCACTCACGCACGCAGCTCCACGCACGCACACGCTGCATGCATGCAGCCACAAGGCCACGTCGCACACACCACTAATCACCCCACTAATCACACCACTAACCACCCCACTAAGCACTGACTAAATTAGCTAAATTTGCACTAAATAAAAAACTAACAACAAGATTAATTCTAACATCATATAAGATTCGATAATGTATAGAATCACATCTCTCACAGAATCATTAAACTAAAACCTAAAAAATATACCAAATGAAACAATCAAATAAATATATATGGAAAACATACACTAGTCTTGTATACTCAGGTTTCATTCTCCCAACACTAGCCCTTGAATCCTTTATGGAAGGAGTTATTAGTCAGACGCAGTCTTATTAGAAGTGGTCGGTAGAACGTAACCTTATCAAGCTATTTTTTTATCGATCCTAACCACATGGTGTGCCTTCAATGTAGTCAGATGAATGTCTTCCATGAAGTAGTCTTTTTGCATCCCAATCGGTCCACTTTACAAAACATCACATTGACCAGGTCTTGAACTAATGAATTTAATTGGTAGAGTATGTTGGAACATGTGAGAGTAGTGTGTTTTAAATGCATGATAGAGGAATCTGTCTTTGAAAATTATCTCGAGGACTACACGATGGCCTACGAAATTGAGCAAGATTGGCACAGTTTACGAAAAAATTCCCTTTATTTTAAACTGAGAGGTGGATGCGCTCAACCTCTCACCTGTAACCATCTTTCTTTTTATCTTCTTCTCTAAACTCATTACCCTAATCAGGTTCTTTTTGAAAAGACCCTAACACCTGGCATGCCTTCAATGTAGTTAGGCGGACGTCTTCTACGAAGTAGTCTTGTTTTGCATCATGATCAGTGCACTTTACAAAGCATCACATCAACTAGGTCTTGACCCAATAAATTGATAGAGTGGATTAGAACTTGCGAGAGTAGTATGCTTTAAATGTGTGAAAGATGAATGTCTTTGAAAATTGCCTCAAAGAATACACGATGACCTACGAAATTCAGTGAGATTGGTACGATTTACAAAAAGTTTCCCTTTCTTTTAAATGGAGAGGAGGTATGCGCTTAACCTCTCACCGGCAACCATCTTGCTTTTGTCTTCTTCTCTATACTTGCTACCTTGATCAGGCTCACCATGTAGTGTGTCTTCAATGTAATCAGGCAAACTTCATCCATAAAGTAGTCCTCCTTTGCATTTTGATCATTCCACTTTACAAAGCATCACATTGGCCTAGTCTTGACCAAATGAATTGTGTGAGTACATTGGAACATGCATGAGTAGTGTGCTTTAAATGTGCAATAGAGAAATATCTTTTTGAAAATTGTCTCGAAGACTACACGGTGACGTACAAAATTGAGCGGGATTGGCACGATTTACGAAAAGTTTCCCTTTCTTTCAAACAAATAGTAGGGATGCGCTCAGCCTCCCCCATAATCATATTGATTTTTATCTTCTTCTATACATTCATTATCATGATTAGGCTTTTTTGTATGGATCTTAACTGCATGGCAAACCTTCAATGTAGTCAGGCGAACGTTTTTCGTGAAGTAGTCTTCTTTTGCATATTGATTCGTCCACATTACAAAGCATCACATTGACCACGTCTTGATCCAATGAATTTGGTAGAGTACGTTGGAATATGTGAGAGTGGTTTGTTTTAAATGCACGATAAAGGAATCTCTCTTTAAAAACAGTCTCGAAGTCTACACAATGACATATGAAATTGAGCGAGATTGGCACGGATTACAAAAAGTTTCCATTTCTTTTAAATGAAGAGGAGGAATGCGCTCAGCCTATCACCAGAAACCATTATGCTTTTTATCTTCATCTATACATTCATTACCCTCGTTAGGATTTTTTGTACTGATCCTAACCACCCGACATGCCTTCAATGTAGTCAAGCGAACATCTTCCGTGAAGTAGTGCTCTTTTGCATCCTGATCAGTCCACTTTACAAAGCATCACATTGACCACATCTTGACCCAATGAATTTTGTATAGTTTGTTGGATCATGTGAGAGTAGTGTGTTTTAAATGCATGATAGATAAATCTCTCTTTGAAAACTATCGACTACACAATGACATATCAAAATTGAGAGAGATTGGCATGGTTTACAAAAGTTTGTCTTTCTTGTAAACGAAGAGTAGGGGTGTGCTCAGCCACTCATGAGCAACCATCTTGTTTTTTATTTTCTTCTCTACACTCTCACCCTGACTAGGCTCTTTCTTTAAAAATCCTAACTACCTATCATGTCTTCAATGTAGTCAGGTGAATGTCTTCAATGAAGTAGTCCTCTTTTGTATCTTGATCAGTCCACTTTACAAAGCATCACATTGACCAAATCTTTACCCAATGAATTTGGTATAGTACATTGGAACATGCGCAAGAAGTGTGCTTTAAATGCGCAATAGAAAATCTCTTTGAAAAATATCTCGAATACTACATGATGACCTACAAAATTGAGCGAGGTTGGCATGGTTTACGACAAGTTTCACTTTCTTTCAAACAAAGAGGGATGCGCACAGCTCTCACTAGCAACCATCTTACTTTTTGTCTTCTTCGTACTATTTGTGCATTTTTCCTTTTCTTTGTCTTCTTCAATATTCCTTTTGATGAGTTATCATGGCTAGTTTTTCTTCAAGGAAATCCTCCTCCAAACCTGTTTTGTCCTACTCCTCGATCTTGTCCAAAGGTAGGCTCAATGCCCTTGTGGCAAATGACCCTTTGTAGCCGAGATTAGATCGGTTGGAGGGTAACCATAATTTTGAACCGTCACACCTTCGAGATCATGGTCTTATCATCTGCATCTTCCATGTGTCAACCTCCTATTTCCTATGTTGTCCTTAATTTCTATCATATCAAACATTCTCATCTTAACCCAAATTCCTTTGTAATCCTGAGCACCTTTGCACATATGTAAGAGGCTTGAATTGGGATCGCCCTTGTCTAGGGTAACTTACAAAGCAAAATAAAAAAAAGACAAATTTAACTGTGAACCATGCAAAGTAGTAATGTAGATTTACCTTTTTAAAAAAAACATGAGTCAAGTTTAGACTTTGTGTGGAAAGATGTGTGTGTGTATATATATATATATATATACACACACGGGAGCACTATTCTACACCACGTGTGTAGAATAACTATTCTACACCGACCACTTTCAGTAGTAGATTTTCTCAGTAGAATAGCAATTAAGCACTACTTTTTCTCAATAGTAGATTTATCAGTAGAATAACATTTGTATATATATATATTATATAAACATCATTAACTATTTTTGAAAAAATAGTAACTTATTTATATGTATTATAGAAAGATGCTCCCTACAGGGTATAAAAACTTTCTAAACAAGAATATATGAGCAAATGCATATAGCAACAACAATAATCAATCGGCTAATTGAGTTGTCTTCCTTAATGGTTTCAAAATTCTCTGCATTCGGTAAAGTCTGTTTAGTATAGCTTCAATTCTAAGATTTATTTAGACTAGTCAGATGTTTGTGCTTTGCAACAAAAACTTATTTTGCAATAGGGTACTTGCATAAAATTCATGTTTCTGTATAATTTTTAAGAAATCTAAGTGTTTTTACACAAAATTCGTACATCCACGTAAAAATAAAAAAAATAAAAAACTGAAATGCAAAAGTATATTTTTATTTTTTTTCTTTTTTTCTTCTTTCTCACGTTTTCTTTTCCGTTGGTGCATGCGCTGGGCGCTGCGCGTGCGGGGCGGTTCAGGGCGAGCGGGCGATCGGTTCGGACGGTTTTCACAGAGTATAAGTTTTGACCGATTTTTTATGAGATGTGAGAAGATATGTACTGACGAACGGCATGGAAATCTGAATATTTTAATATAATTAAGATATATGTCGAACGGATCTATAATCAATGCCATTACTCTCTACTTCATATGATCGTGGGTCCACACTCGACCGTTGACCTTTGATTACACATCGTCTCATCCCTCTCCTTTTCACACGTATAACAGGTGGGCACCCATCCCGTCGCATTCCACTCTCCACACAATCCCACCTTAGGTCAGCAGCTCGCCTCCCAGAGAAAATGTCGAACACCTATCTGCTCCCTATTATAATCGGCGGCGTCTTCCTCCTGCTCATCGGCGAGTCCAGCTCCCAGCCGGCCGCCGGCGATCGCGAGACACTCGTAGATATCAGGAAGGGATGGGAGAATCCGAAGAAGCTCGCGTCGTGGGACCCCGCCGCCGCCGCCGACCACTGCAGCTGGCACGGCGTGACGTGCTCTAACGCCAGCAGCGGCGGAAGCGGCGGAGGCGGCGAGGGAAGAGTAGTCACGGGGCTGTCCCTCACCGGGATGAATCTTACAGCGACTCTCCCTGCAGCCGTCTGCGGCCTTAGGAACCTGACGTGGCTCGACCTCTCCTACAACAACCTCTCCGGCGACTTCCCCGCCGCCGCGCTCTACGGATGCTCGCAGCTCCGGTTCCTCGATCTCTCCAACAACGCGTTCGATGGCGCCCTCCCGAAGGACATCGGCCAGCTCTCGAAGGCGATGGAGCACCTCAATTTGTCGTCGAACTACTTCGGCGGCGCCGTCCCGGCGGCGGTGGCGGCGTTCCCGGCGCTCAAGTCCCTGGTTCTCGACACAAACCGCTTCATCGGGGCGTACCCGGCGGCGGAGATTAGCAACCTCACCCAACTCGAGCACCTCACGCTGGCCGCCAACGCGTTTGCGCCGGCGCCGGTGCCGACGGTGTTCGCCAAGCTAACCAAGCTCAAGTATCTTTGGATGAGCAGCATGAACATGACCGGCGAGATCCCGGAGGCGTTCTCTAGCCTGACGGAGCTCACCCTTTTCGACATGTCGTCGAACAAGCTCACCGGCGCCATTCCGGCGTGGGTGTGGCGGCACCAGAAGCTCGAGGACCTCTACCTGTTCGGGAACGCCCTCAACAGCGAGCTGCCGCGCAACGTCACGGCGGCGAATCTGGTCGAGATCGACTTGTCGACGAACCAGCTGAGAGGAGAGATCCCGGGGGATTTCGGTAACCTCAAGAACCTCACCTTGCTGTTCCTGTACTTCAACAGGCTCACAGGCCCGATTCCGGTGAGCATTGCGCTGCTCCCAAAGCTCAGTGACATCCGTTTGTTTGACAACCACCTTTCCGGCGAGCTCCCGCCGGACCTCGGGAAGTACTCGCCGCTCGCCAACATCGAAATCTCCAACAACAACTTCTCCGGCCCGCTCCCCGAGACGTTATGCGCCAACAAGAAGCTTTCCGACATTGTCGTCTTCAACAACAGTTTCACCGGCACGCTTCCGGCGAACCTCGGGGACTGTGTCCTGATTAACAACCTCATGCTCTACAATAACCGCTTTTCTGGCGACTTCCCGGAGAAGATATGGTTGTTTCCCAAGCTGACCACGGTGATGATCCAGAACAACAGCTTCACCGGAGCTCTGCCAGCCGAGATATCGTCAAACATCTCGCGGATTGAGATGGGGAACAACATGTTCTCCGGCTCTCTCCCGACGTCGGCGATCAATCTGCATGTGTTCAAGGCGGAGAACAACCAGCTCGCCGGCGAGCTGCCGACCGACATGAGCAAGCTCGCCAACCTCACTGATTTGTCACTGCCTCGTAATCGTCTAACTGGCTCGATACCTGTATCAATCAAGCTGCTCCAGAAGCTCAATTCGCTCGACCTGAGCGGCAACCGGATCTCCGGTGCGATACCGCCGGGGAGCATAGGGTTTCTCCCGGCGCTAACCATTCTTGATTTGTCCGGCAACGAGCTCACCGGCGACATACCATCGGATTTCGGCAACCAGAACTTCAACTCACTCAACATGTCGTCGAATCAGCTCGCCGGCGAGGTGCCGCTCTCGCTGCAGAGCGCGGCGTATTACCGCAGCTTCCTCGGCAATCATCTTTGCGCTAGGTCGGACTCGGGGATGAATCTCCCGATCTGCCCCGGTGGCGGTGGCAGCGGCCATAACGAGCTCTCGAAGGGCCTGATCATCCTCTTCTCGATGCTCGCGGGCATTGTCCTCACTGGCATCGTCGGCATCGCGTGGCTGCTGCTCCGGCGCCGGAAGGACAGCCAAGACGTGACGGACTGGAAGATGACACAGTTCACCCATCTGGACTTCAGCGAGTCCGACGTGCTCGGCAACATCCGGGAGGAGAACGTCATCGGCAGCGGCGGCTTCGGCAAGGTGTACCGCATCCACCTCGCCTCTCGTGCCCGCGGCGGCGCCGGCATGACGGTGGCCGTGAAGAAGATATGGAACTCGAGGAAGCTTGACGCGAAGCTCGACAAGGAGTTCGAGGCGGAGGTGAACGTGCTCGGCAACATCCGGCACAACAACATCGTCAAGCTTCTCTGCTGCATCTCCAGTCAGGAAGCCAAGCTGCTGGTCTACGAGTACATGGAGAACGGTAGCCTCGACCGGTGGCTGCACCACCGTGACCGCGAGGGCGCGCCAGCGCCGCTTAACTGGCCGACGAGGCTGTCCATCGCCATTGACGCCGCCAGGGGGCTCAGCTACATGCACCAGGACAACGCGCAGCCGATCGTCCACCGCGACGTCAAGTCCAGCAACATCCTGCTCGACCCAGAGTTCCAGGCCAAGATCGCCGACTTCGGCCTCGCCCGGGTGCTCGTCAAGTCCGGCGATCCTGAGTCCGTCTCTGCCATCGGCGGCACCTTCGGCTACATGGCACCAGGTGAGAATCGACTCTCAAAGTTCAGTTCCCAATCAAGACACAGCTTCATTTCGTGTCGATTTGTATTCTGATCAAGAATCTGAAATTCAATTCCCAATCAAGATGTCATTTTGGTTATTGTTCATTCGTAAATGAGGTGATTAATTCGGGAAAAAATTCCATTTTGCAGAGTACGGGTACAGCAAGAGGGTGAACGAGAAGGTGGACGTGTACAGCTTCGGCGTCGTGCTGCTCGAGCTGACGACCGGCAAGGTGGCGAATGATGCCGGCGCGGACTTCTGCCTGGCAGAGTGGGCGTGGAGGCGGTACCAGAAGGGCCCTCCGTTCAACGACGTCGTCGACGAGGCCATCCAGGACCAGGCTAACCTGTCGGACATCATGTCGGTGTTCTCTCTCGGCGTGATCTGCACGGGGGAGAATCCGCCGGCGAGGCCGTCCATGAAAGAGATACTGCACCACCTCATCCAGCACGACCGGATGTCAAGCCCGTCGGCGCAGGCGTGCCGATTGGACTACATCGACGGCGCAGCGCCACTTCTGGAGGCGAAGAAAGGCAGCCGGCGGAGGAGCTCGGAGTCCGGTGGGTGGCATGACAACGACGAGGACAGTGGCAACTTCGTCGTGCACGTTGTTTAGGGGAAACTCCTGTGTGCACATTCCGATCTCAGACGGCACCAATAGGTTAAGTATACATGATGCAATCTGTATGTAACATAATAAAAATTTCAAGATGTAATCCTGTAACTGTATCATGTATCATGTATAATAAAAATTTAAAGTTGTTTTTCTGAAACTCTGAAACTTTGGGTTCTTTCGGAAGAGTCTAAAGGGAAAACAGAGAAAGTTCAGTGTTTGCAATGGACAGTATAAGGGCATATACAACCATGAGACGACGGAACGGTTTTCAAAGTACAAGAGACAACAAAGAAACTGCATGGTATAACTCTAAGCTCCTGAGAGACAATGCGTATGAAGAATTGTGTAGAGACGGGCTCTTCGCGAAGAGCTCATCTCTTGTATTTTTTTCACTTAACCCCTTAAATACCTCTCAAAAAACCACATATTAAATGGGGTTGTACATGCTCTAAAATGGGAGTTTTCCTTTTCCACTACTAGTGCTGCAGATGGTAGTGCAGGCGGCATGATTGTGCGTGGCACGGGAGGCAAAGTTGTGGTGTGATTCGGGCGACTGTGACACTGTGACGGTTTTTCAACGTTGGGGCAGGTCGGGCTGCAGAAACGAACAAACCCTTGGCTGGCATGAACTGAACACAGAACAAACGGTGGACATTGACATGACTCGTGAGCACGCTGTCAATGTACTTTGGATCTATCACACGTAGTCGTATAGTTTTAATCAAACGTTCTCTTGAGTAACGAGTGAAATCACATTTTGATAACTTATATCTTAGGTAGTATAAAAACAGTGGATAGACAATATTGTTGTATATCTCTGTCACTTGATTCGGACATAAATATGTTCTCATATAGAATCCAAATTCCAAATCTAATTATTAATCACAACATTTATTGTGTACAACTCAATAAATCATTATAACTTAAAATAGTTAAATAGAATTTGGTACAACCAATTGAGTTCACCATATATATATATATATATATATATATATATATGATCTAACCATTAATGAACTATTCAGGGATTAGTGACAATCAGAATTAACAAAATGAATAAAGGCACCAGATTGCAAGAACAGTCATTCAAATCTTATATTACAAGGACGAGTACAATGGAGCCTTGAAACAAACACTGAAACACGGCAACTATTCCTAATCTAGACCTACAGCAGGGTGTAATGCCGGACACAAAGTTCAGTTCAGTGTCCATACATTGAAGCCGGCTGATCCAAGATTAAGACAAAACGACTAACGTTGTTATGGAGCAGGCAAAAGCTCTGAAACTTGCCATAGATCTAGGGTTTCTTGGCACACATGTTATGCTCTCCCCTGAAACAAATTTCCCCTGATTGCTGGTTTTGCCATGTCATTGCTTGACATGATTTTATCACCATCTTCCTCTAACAGTCCCTTTGCTTGCAGATCTGTGTCCAAAAGGAAACTTTGTGAGTAGAACAACTTACCAAGACTTTCTCCATCAGAGGCGGTATTTTCGTCCTCTTTTTACACCATTTTCCAACCTCATGCAGTTGATGTCAGACTAACCCTGCCATAAATTAACAAACAGGTACCAAACAGCGGGGTATAAAGAAAACAGAGCAACTTAGAAACTGAACGCGTAAGGTTAAGTTCAGTGCCATGCCTCAATGACGCCTTCTGGGGTGCATCCGAGTTCACACCTGCATGAGCTTTAGAAACCACTTCAATCCCATTGTTTGGCTTTATATATCAAATGATAAAAAAATAAAAAAGTTCAGGTCGTATCTAAGGAAAACTTAATTCAAATAAGAGAATGCACTAGAAGCAAGACCTCTAACTCTTCAGGAAGGCCACTCTGAACAACTCCATTCCCACCAAAATGCACATTTTCCACAAGGACACTTCCCATGTCCTTTTCAGCTCTCTCCAGTAATTCTGCACTTTTGTTGCCTCCCAGGCTTTCACTTCCAACGAACTCTGAAACAACCTCCACAACACACTTTAAAGATGTACATCCAGCGGCAGTTGGAGTGGTACAGTTCTTGGCATGGGGAATACAGTTATCATGCTCTCTAACATCCTCACCAGAATAAACCGCTTCCCCTGCCACACAATTGGAGCCTGAAGCGACAGAATCCAAGATTTTCTCGGATGCCTGTGGTGAACTCAAGCAGTTTGCTTGTTCTAGATCACCGCTGACAAGGGAAGTCAGACTTTCACCACTCACACCAGAAGTCATTTTCTTTTGGTTGTTACAAATGGCCTGATCACCAATATTACCAGATGGAGGTGATGAAGTTTTCTGGTGAACTGGGCTGATTGAGGCCCTCTTAACAGATCTGCAAGGTTCACTATCATATTCCCCAGCATAATCATGCTTTCTCTTGATCTGTCCATCCGGAGATCTATTGACTGTTCCATCTTCCACTTCATTTTTATCTGACTGCTGCTGATGATTTATATGTCTTGAAGGACGAGGTCTCCTGTAACCCTCTGGGAACACATATGATGGAATCTGCTTCCTTCGAACATGAGAAACAGCTAGCTCCATCCCAGGTCTCCAGTACCCATACATGCCGATATCGTGCCTAAACTCATCTACTGTTCCACGGATATCAAACTGTTGACCCTCTTGTATTTTCACCCCTTCTTTCCTTGATAAACCCATGAAAAAAGCACAATGAGCACATTGTCTAGAAGGGTCAGCATACTCATGTGGGTATGGATGGCATTGTAACATTCCATATGTGTCTCTTTCAATCTGCGCTAGCCAACAACAAAGAAAAATACTCTAGTCAAACACATGAAAAATAACAATAATCATTAATGTTCATTCTAATGTTAAATCATAAAGAACCTTCTTAGTAGTAACAAAAGGCAAGCAAAACTGTAACCCTACTGGCTCCCATTTCCCAAGACAACCTTCATTAACCACTCTAAGGTTTCCCACAGAATTGGTTGCAATACACAAATATCAAATCAACAGTCACAATAAAAATATTGCAATAGTGACTCCCTGTACCCCCAATGAACAGTTCACATCCCAACAACTCTGTTATGCAGAATTGCACCAAAAAAAGTGACTTTATCGTAAGCTGTTACACAGCTAAGAACATAAGAAATAAAGTTACCTTTAAAGTCAGTTGCCTCAATCGAGATTCAACCCATCCCTTCCAAAGTCTAAGATCTTCATCATCCTCCGCGATGATGTCAACCTGCAGATAATTCTTATATGCTTCAAAAAAATGGAAAGGCTCAAAAAGAGCAGACCAATTTGCCTTATTCATATCAATTTCCTGCATTGAGGAGCAAATAATACATAGTCAAAACAGCAAGCACTCAGTAAAATAATAACTTACATAGTGCAAAGTGGAATACCTGGCAAATTGTGTTACCAAACTGGAATTGCTCCATCATAACCCTCAGTGTGCTTGTCGAAACATTATAGCTGGAGTTCATGCACGGGTAAGCTGGGGTTATAATGGGCATATGATGAGATCTGTCACGATGATGTTTGCGTGGATCCCACACAGGAAAACCAAGTTCATCCTCTTCAATAGCACAAAGCATCACTGGATTTGGCCAGCGCCACTGAGTAAAAACTCTAAAGAACCTTGAGACCAGCATACTAGGCACAGCATTAGGATAGAGCTGGCAGACACGTGCAACCAGTAAAGCCCAATTGACACCCCCAAGAAAACCAGTAACCTGGCAGAGCAGACATGTAATTAACCTAACTCAAGAAATGTTACTGACAGTAATGATAAAACCAGACTTACATTAGAGTAAACTCCTCTTCTTTTTGCCCAGTACTTCAAGCACCTTAGCGTTGTCCGAAAGTTCTAAGTGTAAGTGTACGAATATCATTAGACAGATATCCTGGAAGAATAAAGAAGGCAACAAGCATAGATGATATTTGCTCAGGCCAACCTCAATATTTGGAACAAGCCTAAGGATCTGGTCAGCTACTCTGCACCCATTAAGACTGCGAACAGTTACTTCGTCTATGTTATACAGTACTGATCCTTCAGAGATATCCATGTCCTGCAGCAGTAAATTAGGCACACAATTTATCTCTTGAGAAAGTTAGCATACAACCACTGCTAACAGCTGGCTGTTTCTGCTAATAATCACCACTAAACACCAGCTGTTTCTGCATGACACAGTAAACTGCCTTGAAACAGACACTAATGACCTGCAAAAACTGACTTGAGGGAGGAATAACTAACAGGCAGAATAGCTGGCAAGATTTATTCATGACAAGCCTCACGCCGGCCTTCTTCAGTGGGAGAAAAGGAGAAAAGGCAGGCAGTCCTGACATGAGAGAATGAGAGATAGAGATGGACAGCCTGGCCTGGCCTGGCCAAATGAGAGGGATGGACAGACAGGCCCAAATGGGGTTAAGTGCTATCAGTGGTGCCACCCTCTGTCATCTTCTGCTACTTGTGTTTCTCTTGACTAGAAATGAATGCATGTTCAGTATCAAGTATCAACACCCTGATACATTATTTAACTACTTTATGCCAACCAATTAATTGGTCAACCGATTAATTATGCCAACCAATTAATTGGTCAACCGATTAATCCCTAATCCCTAGATGGCTGGTCAGGTACCGATAACCATTAACTAATTTTTCCAACACTGATGAAAAACAGTCCAAATAACCCCTAAAGTGTTTTGTAAGTGGTCTCACCACAGGACGATAATGTGGCAGGTGGTATTGCTTACATGAATTATGTGAGTAAGTCCATTTCATCTATTCTGTTTCATCACTTATATTCTCATAGATTTTTGAGCCTAGAAACCGCTTATTAGAACTAATCATTTCTAAGTTAAGACTTAAGACACTAATTAAAAATATTTAACAGAAACCCATTGCCATGTCACTGTCCTCATCATGGACATGGACAAAACCACTTGTAAAGCCCCTCTAGGGAGTTAATTGAATTGGTTTTCATAGTTGGGGATAGAATACCGGTCATATATTTTAAGGGGTTAAGTGGACCAACCACAATACTTCAAGGGTCAAGTAGACTTTCCAGAACTAAATAATTGGCAAAAACATGTGAACAAAAGTCAAGAAATGATCAACTCATGAAAAAGAAACAAATAATCAAGCATCAACTACTCTGCCATGTTTAACAAAGAAGTCAGATTCTCATCCAAAAATTACAGATGTTACAATTTAAAAATGCTGGCAAGAGAAGTGATTTTCTATCAAGTACTGCATCTACATGCCAGATAGATACTTCCCCTCATCCCTGAACTGATTTCCTGTTGATGGCAGGACACCAGACACACCACTAAGTTATATACCAATAGTGTTGTCATGATAAGTTTAGCATAGAGTGTTTGGTTGTTTACCACGAATGTATTGCTTAAATTTCAAACAGTAGCCATAATCAGAAACAGACCAGTATAAAATAGCTTCTTCTGAAAACGAAGATGCTAACTGGAACACAACATAGAGCATCAGCTAAAAAAGAATATGTTAGAACTACTAAACTAGAAGGCTAGAAGGTATTTATATAGAAGCAAGTGAGCATAAGGAAGAATTTAAATTAACATGAAAACACTTACTGGTGGTACTAGTAAGAGAGAGACACTGGCATAAAGAAGATCAATTGATATTCCGTGGAATTTAAATTTCATAACAGGAACATGTGCATCAGGTACAGGTTGAAGTTCAGTCACTTCATCTGTTTGTGTCAATATCTCATGTAGTACAATAAAAAAATCCTCCTGAAGAAATAGTATCAATGTTAGAGAAACCATGATATTTATAAACAAATAATCAAATATAGTATATGATAGAATGAATTCAAAGAGGGCATCAGTGCATCACCTCGCGATTCACATACGACGGTCCAACACATAAAGTATCAATGTCAGCTCCAGGGCCATGAACCTAGAAAAACAGAAATGTCAAATTATATAAATTCAAATCAATCTATGATAAATACATTAATAGACAGAAAATAAGAAAAATGTGCACCATGTAAAAACATACAAAGAGGAAATACAAAGCAGCCACCAAAATCAGAGCTTTTGGAGTAACCACAAATATTAACAATCTTTGGTCTGGCAGAAAATTTTGATGGTATGTTTAGCTTGTGATAGTACTCCATCCAGTCATTAATATAAGGCGTGTTTAGTACTAAGTAGTACTAACTACTAACAACGTATTATATTAACGACCTGAGGGAGTATCATATTCCTGCTCTCACTAGGACTAGAAAAGTCTTCATCAAACTATCAAAGGTTTGAATGCATCACCTTTGCTAAAGAACATAAGGGTGTGCATAAGTAGTGAACAAGGCGTTAAAAGAATATACATAGCTAGAATCATTAAAGGGTCATACATAATAATTCCCAAAATACTGATGTTAGGGCTTGAAACTATTAGTCTTCTTGAAAGAACCTCGTGTACTGTTTACGTTTATATTGTTACCAACTAAGTGAGCAACTGGCACCTACTCTTTAGAGCAGTGAGATAAAAATTTAGCTAAACAATAAGAACAAAATGAGAGCAAATGTGAAAAAAAATTAATAAATGATATGATGCTCATAAAAGCTAAGTGGTGGTGGAGCATATAGAACGTTCTCCAAATCTATCTAAGGAACAGCTTTGAAAAATTTAAACTTCATTCATTCACTCTGAGAGGCACATGGTATAGGCTATCAAATAGAATACAGCCAAGGATACAGCCATACAGGTTGCACAAAGCACAAAGTGTACCCCAAATCCATAATGACATTTATTACCCTACATAGCTTAATTTTACTAATGCGGTAGCTGCTTATTCCAAGGATGGTCGACAAATTTGTGCCAGTCATGATAAATGAAACAAAAAAATCCACCAATGTTGTATTAAGTCTCCCCCCCCCCCCCCTAAAAGATTGTGTTTGGCTTGGCAAGCCAATGAAAAACATAGCCACTCAAATTGAGATGAAACCCAAGTTTGGGTTTCAACTCTAGCCTACCCCAACTTGCATGGGATTGAAAGGCTTTGAAGAAGTGATAATGGTAACAAAATACTTTGGAATAAGTCGGAACTTCAGTTTGACACTTAAATTTTGCTGCAATACAGAGTTAGATTATCTATCAAACAATAAAATCCTTCAGCTTGCTAGCATTGCTCACATCCATACTTCCACCATTTGTGCCACAAATGGTGGGCGGATTTATTCTAGTCAGTTTTGCCCTACAATAACAATTACCACTGCTCAGATTGTGAATACAGAAAGTCCATATTGACCTTAAGGAACAAGGAAATTCTAGTCTCTATTCCTCCGTTTCAATGGCAGCAAATGGCACTGCAACTATAGCTACCGCATTCCCACTAAGTAAAATGACATGAGACAGAACAAGAAAATAATGTTACACAGTAATTACAAGGGTGTATATTGTAGAAGGAACAGAAACGCAGAGTATAATAATAATTACCCCTAAACGGTATGACCCAAACGTGAACAGTGCAGCATTTGCATCTTTAACCATCTGATCAGTGTAACCTCTCTGGCTAGTTAACTGCTTCACCCAATCCTTCACGATCTGCAAGTTCAAACAAGGATGATGTTTATCAATGATCATCTACCAAACATAATATTCAATAAAAGGAGATGAGTGCTAACCATGGCATCATTTAATTGCGCATTGAGAACACAAGCTTTTATGATATACATCAAAACGCATCCTTTTTTCTATTAAGCAGGACACAATTAGGAGGGCACCAGAAGTAAACCTTATCAAGCTCCCGTAGCACCTCTTCTCGCCTAGAAGACTCTTCTACACTCTCATATAGACCAGCCTCAACCAAAAACTGCAAGATAAACAAACATACAAACAGAACATTGTATCTAAGACTCTAAGTACCAAGTCTTGACTGCCGGTTAAAATGTAAAACAAGCAGTAATCAATTTAGACATTGCTCCTAACCTTCTTCAACTCCACCGTCTTCTGGAGGTCAGCCTCCGTAGGCCCAGCCAATGATATCGGGTCTGTTATCCCGTACTGCCTCGGGGGCGCTCCAGCAGCATTAGAGCCCGCCATAGAACTCACAAGAAAACGCTAAACCCTCTGTGATTCTGCAACAGAACGATCCCCGTCTCGCAAAAGAGAGAAAGACCTAACTAGCACCGATCGGCGCCTGCAGTCCCAAAAGGATCTCCCAAAAACTTAGTTCAATCGCCGCAAAAAAACTCTAGCTTCCCCTTTCCAGGGCCAATCTACCGACCCCCGCCCCCTGTCCTTCTTATCTCTCGATTGCATCAAGGCCTATCGACTATTACACCAAGCCCGAGAGTCCGAGACGGAATCCCTCATGCCCCCGAACCAATCCACCACCGAATCGAAACACACCCACCGAAAAGCGTACAGGATCACGCCGCTCGGATCAGATCGAAACCGCCCGGCCGGCCCCGCTGGATCGGCGGAGCCTACAGATCGGAGGCTGTTACAGCGGCTCGCCGCGGCGGATCCGGCGACCCTCCGCCCCAGAGGCCGGGGGCGCTGCGCTGTGGACCCCCGCCGAGGGCAGCGAGTGCAGGGCGGCGGCGGCGGAGGAGGAGAGAAATGGGGAAGCGAGGCGTTATGGGCAGAGAGAGGGGGTGGGAGAGGAGAGGGAGAGCCCGTGTGAGTTGTGAGCTATCTGTCGATTTCTCGGGATGGGATTTCGTGCGAGATTTTTTTTCCAGGGGTTTAAATGGATATTTGCGGGAGAGGAAACTGGAAAAGGAGGGCGAGTGCCGAGCGGTCTCGCCATGCCGCGATTATAGCCTTTAATTAATGATTAGTGATGCGTTAGGTGGGATAATAACGCGGCGGAGATATTCTGTTTCGCAATGCGTTCTGTTGGCGCCGCCGCGCGGCCGGGTTGGGGGATTGGGCTGCACCTGGAAGCCAAGGGCGCGTGCCGCGTGGCGACGGTGACGCGACGCAGATCTTTCTTTCTTTCGGTTGTACTTTGTCCGCGAAGTCAGCTAGAAATGTAGGTCATGTTTGGCATGGCTCTAACTTCAGTCAAAGTTGGTTCTGAGTGGAGCTGGAGCTGTCTGTTGATGGTGTTTGGCTAGAATGGTAGCTAGAGTTGGCTCTGAGTGGAGCTAGAGCTGTCTGTTGAGGGTGTTTGGCTAGAATGGTATTCTGAGATCCAAAGTTGTGTTTTGTCACTGTGGTTTGTCTAATTTGCCCTTGGTTAACATTTGTACACTTCATTGACGCATGCGGCAACAAAATAATATGGCATACAGGTTCAAAATAATCTGAGATAATAATCCAACATACAAGTTCAACTAAATAATCTGAGATACAAGTTCAACCAGATAAGTCGACATACAAGTTCAACCAAACATCAATTCCAAGCTAATGCGACGGATGTAGCCAAACTATCACGAAATGAGTCCATGGTCACAAAACTTGGTTCCGAAGTGTCGTCATCAGAAGCATGTCGAGACACAGCATACTTGTTATACCTTTCCGGAATAGTTGGCATAAAGTTTGGATCTCGATCAAAATTAGCAAAGTCCACATCCCCACTAAAATGCTCACGTATGTAATTGTGAAGAACCATGCAAGCTGCTATAACCTTCTTTTGTGTTGGCATGGAAAAGTGAGGCATCTTATAAAGAATTGGCCACTTCATCTTCAATAGTCCAAATGAACGCTCAATGACATTGAGGAGTCATGTTGAATAGCGTGGGCCTCATGGCTCCAGATGTGATGAGTCATTGTCAATGGTAGTCAAAGAGGACTGAATAGAGGAGAAGACATGTTGTGTCTAGGCCGCATGTGAATCAGGTACACGGGCAGCGAGCGACTGTCGGGCAGAGGGGCCGCGAAGTCGGGCTGGCCCAATCCGGGTACATGAGCTAGGAGAAGCAGAGGATCCACTGGGTTGTTGACCAGGATTGACTCAGGTATATGGGCGGCGAGCGATTGCCGGGCTGAGAGAGTTGTGGAATCGGTCCGGCCCAATCCGGGTACCTGGTGCAAAGTCGGTGGACGCTTTGTCAGTTTCGGCTCAAAATTGACAACCGCTGATCTCGCATCGGACTGTTCAGAGGCAAAGTTGTAATCGCTACGAAAGCTCCGCTTTCGGATAAGTCATCTGTAATTAGGAGTTTACTATTTTATCCTTAGGCCCACAGTCAGTCAGACAAGTCTGTAAAAATATCCTAAGGGCAGTTTGGTCTTTTCCTTTTATTTCAGCGTCTGTAAAAAACCCTAAGGGTCTGGTGGAATATTCCTAGCTATTGGACTGCCTATAAATAGGGCTCCAATCCCTAGGGTTAGGTCACCCTTTTACTGAAATCACTTTTCTAATCAAAACTTTGGGGTCTTTGCTCTCTGTTCCCTGTGCGCGCCGTCAGGCTACTGTATTGTTTCCATACGTTTCTTCCTGTGTGTGCTGCTGTTGTGAGTTCTTCTGTTCATCACGAGTTGTGGGATTTTATTCTCTCTGTCTTCGTCACTCGGTGAACACGATTATCTCTACTGCATCATTTTGCGTGCCTTCATTGGATATTTGCGAGATTTTTTTTCTAGGGGTTTAAATGGATATTTGCGGGAGAGGAAACTGGAAAAGGAGGGCGAGCGCCGAGCGGTCTCTCCTTGCCGCGATTATAGCCTTTAATTAATGATTAGTGATGCGTTAGGTGGGATAATAACGCGGCGAAGATATTCTGTTTCGCAATGCGTTCTGTTGGCGCCGCCGCGCGGCCGGGTTGGGGGGATTGGGCTGCACCTGGAAGCCGAGGGCGCGTGCCGCGTGGCGATGGCGACGCGACGCCAGATCTTTCTTTCCGTTATACTCCCTCCTTCCAAAAATCTTAGATCTATTAGGCTATTTATAGTTGTGGGTTTCATAATATTGTTTTCTAGAATGTCATATCAACTTTACAATTGAATAAAGTACTCTCTCTCAGTGAAGAGTTTCATTTAACTATTTCCTGGGCTACCCTCTCTGATGAAACGATTTAGCTCTCAATGTGTGTTTTATTTCATTTCATCCGTTTTGGAAACGGGTGAGGAGCCATGCTGAATAGCGTGGGCCTTATGGCTCCAGAAGTGATAAGTCATTGTCAACGATAGTTGTTGGGACAATTGTGTTAGTTCCAGCAGGTTTTTATGTGGTGGAGTGCGATGTGGAGAATGAACCTCGATGGGTTCTAACAGAAGGAGAAAAGGGTTTATACTAGTTCGGGCCTCTCCTGAGAGATAATAACCCTACGTCCAGTTGTGGTGGATTTGGCATGGTATGCCCCAGAATGGAGCAATATTTCTAGGGTTTCTTGGCCCCCTGGAGTGTTGCGCCCCGATTTATCAAATCGAGACATTATTGAATTTCCATAGAAAAACAATAATACAAGAGGTTCATCATGCGACAATCGTACATACGATAGTATTCATGGTACGCAGACCATATTTATTACATCAATATTTTAATAAAAACAGTAAATGAAAATAATTAAAAAGCGGCATGACGAACATCTTCTTCAGGATCTTTCTTCTCGACTGGGTCGCTACTCCAGACCGTCCTCATAGTAGGCATCCTCTGTGGGGTCCAACGGGTATGAGTACAAAAAGTACTCAACAAGCCACCGCAAATGCAAATAATAATGCAGGATAATAAACAAGGAAGGGTAATGGCTAACGTTGCGGAAAAGTACAGTTTCGGTTATTGCATTTAGTGTAATCATATTTTAATCATGCGGAAAGTAAACATGAACACCATCAACATCAACTAACTCGAGGGGTACAGTCAGCCCCACCTCGCTCAACAGTCCTTACATGTCAAACCATCATGCACATACATATTCAAAGTAATCTAACTGGGGGATGTCACGCAACCCGCCCTTGACCGCGGGCTCGGCTTTTCGAAAAGATTTAAGACTCTGATCAGAGATGTACTACTGTACCCACAAGGCACGCACTCATCCCAAACGAGATGACCCATTCCACGGGAACTCGTGCCAAAACCTCAATATGAGATGTTCCAAGCGATAACCACCCGCTCTAGGTTTCGTCGGCGCGCCGGGCCGCATCCCGGCTAACGTCGCACCCCCTTTTGCGCCACATTGGTACAAGTCACCCGCAGGTGCAACTTGACCCATCTCCAAATGGTGGCCTCGGTTTGGAACAACCCATACCTTAGTTAGGACTTACCCACTAGACTTGTGGTTAGTACGTAAGTGTATTGCAACGGATCCCTCAGACCGGTCCTTATAGTGCCCCGGGTGCTACCGACCAATGCCCTAGCTTCCACCCGGAACCCACCATGCATACACTCACAATCATAACTCATCACCAACAGAATTTCCAAGGATAAGAAGTAACGGGGATCATATAATAGAACCATTTTGCTACGACTCATTTTTATCCTATAGCGATCGTGTCAATACATTGGACACTAGCTAATATCATTGATCATATGGTGACAAGGAGGTTAGGCGAGATAGCATGGCTTGGGTTGCACATCAAGGTCGGGGGATCCTAAATAAATATAATGTAAGGGTTCATTTGACTAATGCATATATAACCTATGTGTTTTAGCGATAGTTTAATCAATCATGGGTTCAATATGCTCAAAAGATTGGTTTGGTGACTTGCCTTGTTCAGCAAAAGGAGAGGGAGGGACTTCGGGGAAGTACTCCGGCTCCTCGGCGACGTCGTAGTCTTTTTGATATAGTAAAGTAAAATAAAATTAACACAATATTCAATCAAACAATATAACATTACATGATAAGCACATAGGTCAAAGTTGGTTTGATTAAAAATAAAATAAATTCAATTGTTAAGGTCCTGTGATTTATTTCATAAATAAATTTTAAAGGAATTAAAAAGTTGTCCTCTTTAGAAAGGGGTGTTTAAATGTGATTATTGTCATATTAAGCTCTCAAATAACTTTGAAATGAAAAGCTCATGTTAATTTAATGGTTTTCAGTACATGGACAGGAAGGAAATAAATATAAATTTTTCTAAAGTTTAAATATTTGAATTTATATTTTAACCCTAAAGGCATTTGAATATTCATTTGAATAAACATGAAATGTCCCAAGTAAACCTACTGTTTTTATTGCATAAACATGTAGAGAATAATATTATGAATTTTCTGAAATTGGAATGGTAATTTTTAGAGTTCAAATGCGCCAGATATGAATTTTACAAGTTTTAAACCTTTTCTGGAATTTATTTTCAAATTTAAACCCTCTCGGGTCCACGGTGAGCCAGGCCCACGGTGAACCCGCGCACTGTGCGCGTGCACCGGGTCGATCTGGACCGTTGGATCCAGATCCAACGTGCGCAGGCGAGGCGGGGCGCTTAAGTGAAAATGGACGGCCAGGATTAAAACGTGCGAAAGGGTACTACGTGGACGCACGAGATCGATCGCGGATTTTAAATGGAAATGGACGCGCGAGATTAAAATGTAACGCTTTGACCAGATCCGACGGTGCGGATTAGATCGCGTACGTGGGCTCACGTGTGTCGCCCGATCGCGATCGCACGGTCGGGATCAGATCCGACACGGCACGGGTACTCGACCCGTGCCGGTCGTCTTCTCCGACGACGGCGAGCGGGCCAGAGGCCACGGCGAGCGACAGCGGCCCTAGCTAAGCCTAGAAATGGAAAGAGGGCACTACGGCGGTCACGACGGTACCTTAGGCAAGGCGAGGGGTCGACGGGGCGTGGCCGGCGGCGAGGGTAGACGCGGAAGGTTCCTCGGGTACTCGACGGTGACAGTGATCCGCGATCTCCTTGACCAGCAGAGGCGTGGCCGAGGTAGGGGACGTCCTTGCGGTCACGACGGTGGCGGAGGCGCGGGCCGGGGTGGTCCGAGGCGACGGCGAGGGGCGGCCGGAGGCGAAGCAGGGGGAGAGCGCTAAAAAGCGAATGGAGGGTGCTCTGTTCGTTCTCGCGGCGATTGGGCGTCGGGGTCGAACGCGGCGGAGGCCAGGGGTATAAATAGTGGCATCGGCGAGGGTTGCATGCAAGGAAAGCCGAGGGGAAGGTTTTATTCGCCGGCGAGGGCTCGGCCATGCACGGTAGCGGTGATCTCGTGGCGTAAAGGCGCGGTTTAATGGGGGAAAACGGTCGGCCAGGCGCGGGGAGTCGTTTAATGGCGTCAATTCAATGCGGGAGGGGCTAGCGAGGTGGATCCGAGGCGGGGGTCGTCGGCCGGCGTGATTTGGGGGCGACGACGCGAGGTAGACGACGGGTCTGACAGACGGGGGCCACTGGCCAGCGGGCGCGAGCGAGCGGGGTGGCGACTGACGGGTGGGGCCGCGGTGTTGGGTGCGCGCGCGAGGGGAGGAAATCGGCGCCGACAGGTGGGGTCGGCTTGTCAGCCTAAGGCGCGCGAGGTAACGGGCTAGGCCGGCTGGGAGAGAGAGAAGGGAGGGGGAGGGCCCAACACTGTTCTAAAAGCATTTCTGAATAAAAATAATTCCAGGAAATAGATTAAAATATTAGGGCTACTTCCAAGGTTGGTAAAAATGTACAAAAATTCTCAAAAATGGATTTTGGTCTTAGGATCATATACAAAAAGTTTCATCTCCTTGTTTGGCCATCTACTCTATGTTGTAGTTCAAAAGGGTATAAAAGAGTATTAAAAGTATTTTCAGAAATATGTATTCCAAGAAATTGAATTTAATAATATTTTTATTGTATTGAAAATTTGGGGTGTTACAAACCTATCCCCCTTACAAGAATCTCATCCTCGAGATTGGAACGCTACTCGAATAACTCGGGGTATTGGGCTTTTAGTTCGTCTTCCTTTTCCCAAGTGGTTTCTTCGGCGGGATGGTTGTTCCATTGAACCTTGCAGAAGCGGACAACGCGACTTCTGGTTACTCTCTCCTTGGTTTCCAAGATCTTGATGGGTCTTTCTATGTAGGTCAAGTCTTCTTGGACATTAAGCTGTTGAAGGTCGGCTTGCTCGGTGGGTACACGGAGGCACTTCTTCAGCTGAGAGACATGGAACACATCATGAACTCCTGCCAAGGATGGAGGCAGTTCAAGTTGATATGCCACTTCTCCTTGTCGTCGGAGGATCTGGAAAGGTCCGATGTAGCGGGGTGCTAGTTTGCCTTTCATGTTGAACCTTTGAGTGCCACGGAGGGGAGTGACTCGGAGGTAGACATAATCGCCCTCCTCAAAGGCTAGGTCTCTTCGACGATTGTCGGCATAGCTCTTCTGACGGGATTGGGCTGCCTTCAATCGGTCTCTTATGATTTTAACCTTCTCTTCAGCTTCTCTTAATAGATCAGTCCCAAACAGTTGTGACTCTCCGGTTTGATCCCAGAGCAACGGCGTTCTGCACTTACGTCCATAGAGTGCTTCGAACGGGGACATTTGCAGGCTGGCTTGATAGCTGTTGTTGTAGGAGAACTCCGCATATGGTAAGTTCTTGTCCCACATTCCGCCAAAGTATAGAGCACAAGCTCTAAGCATATCCTCCAATATCTGGTTGACCCTTTCGGTCTGACCGTCGGTCTGTGGATGATAGGCGGTGCTAAAGTTCAGCCGGGTGCCGAGTTCTTCTTGTAGGTTCTTCCAAAACTTGGAGGTAAACTGACTCCCGCGGTCAGATACAATCTTCTTAGGAACTCCGTGAAGACACACGATCCGGGTCATATATAACTCAGCCAACTTGGTGACGGTGTAAGTTGTCTTGACCGGAACGAAGTGAGCTACCTTGGTGAGTCGGTCGACGATCACCCAGATAGAATCATGACCAGCTTGGGTTCTGGGCAGTCCCGTGATGAAGTCCATTCCTATCTCTTCCCACTTCCATTCAGGGACCTTGAGAGGTTGAAGAAGTCCGGCAGGCCTCTGATGCTCTGCCTTGACTCGCCGGCATGTGTCACACTTGGCCACATACTCTGCTATTTCTCTCTTCATGCTGACCCACCAATATTTTCCTTTAGGTCTTGATACATCTTCGTACTCCCGGGATGAATGGAGTATAATGTATCGTGGGCTTCTTGAAGGATGAGGGCCTTCAGCTCAGGTAGGTTGGGTACGCATACTCGGTTTCCGAACCAGATGGTACCATGCTCGTCCTCGGAAAATCCGGGGGCTTTACCCTTCCTCATGTTTTGCTGGATCTCCAGGATGTCCGGGTCTTCCTTCTGCTTTTCTCGGATCTGGTCTATTAAGACAGGCCGAGACTCCAAGGCAGCGAGGTACGCTCGAGTGGCGATCCCCAGATTTAGCCTTTCCATCTCCTTATACAGTAAAGGAGCTTGGTCCTGAATTATGATGGCATTGCAGTACCCTTTTCGACTAAGGGCGTCTGCCACCACATTCGCTTTGCCCGGATGATAATGGATGCCCAAGTCGTAATCCTTGATCAGTTCCAACCATCTCCTTTGCCTAAGATTCAGATCTGGTTGGGTGAATATGTACTTGAGGCTCTTGTGGTCGGTGAAGACCTCACACCGATTCCCCACAAGGTAATGTCTCCATATCTTCAAGGCATGAACCACGGCTGCTAATTCCAGGTCGTGGGTCGGGTAGTTCAGCTCATGCGGCCTTAGTTGTCGGGAGGCGTAGGATATCACTTTCCCTTCTTGCATTAAGACGCATCCCAATCCTTGACGAGAGGCATCACAGTAGACGTGGAAATCTTTCTGGATGTCTGGTAGAGTCAGAATGGGAGCTGACACTAGCTTCTTCTTGAGGGTCTGGAAGCTTTCTTCGCAGTCGGGGGTCCATTCAAACTTCACTTCCTTCTACAAAACTCTGGTCATAGGTTTGGCGATCTTGGAAAAATTCTCGATGAACCGGCGGTAGTATCCAGCCAATCCGAGAAAACTCCGGATCTCGGTCACCGTTGTGGGCTGCAGCCAGTTGGTTACCGCTTCCACGGTGGTTGGGTCCACTGCTATTCCTCCGGCAGATATAACGTGGCCGAGGAACTTCACCTCAGACGACCAAAATTCGCATTTGCTGTACTTGGCGTACAGTTGCTGCTCCCTTAGCTTTCCGAGGGTCAGGCGGAGGTGAGTCTCGTGTTCTTCCTTGGTCTTGGAGTAAACGAGGATATCGTCGATGAATACCACGATGAACTTGTCCAAGAACTCCATGAATACACTATTCATCATGTTCATGAAAAAGGCCGGGGCATTCGTGAGTCCGAACGACATCACGGTGTACTCGTAGAGTCCATAACGGGAGGTGAAGGCAGTCTTGGGTATGTCTTCTTCTCTAATCCTCAACTGGCGATAACCTGACCTGAGGTCAATCTTGGAAAACACCGAGGATTCTTTCAGTTGATCGAACAGGTCGTCGATCCGAGGCAATGGGTACTTGTTCTTGATGGTTACGTCGTTCAAGGCTCTATAGTCCACGCACATCCTCTTGGTCTTGTCCTTCTTCATGGCAAATATAACCGGTGCACCCCAGGGTGAGGTACTCGGTCGGATGTAACCTTTCTGCTCTAGGTCTTCGATGTTGCTCTTGACTTCGGCTAGTTCATTGGCGGCCATTCGGTACGGGCGCTTGGAGATTGGAGTGGTCCCGGGGACAAGTTCGATTCTGAATTCGATGTCCCGCTTGGGAGGCATTCTGGGTAGGTCTTCAGGGAAGACGTCCGCAAACTCCTTGACTATGGGTACCTCTTCAAGAGCTATCGAGCGAAGGGATGCTCCGAGTGGTTTGCGGCTGGTCATCCGAAAGGTGGCGGCTGCACCTTCAGGGTTGGTCACCGTGACGGATTTGTTGGCACAGTCGATCACTCCCTTGTGCTTCATCAACCAATCCATCCCTAGTATGAGGTGAGTCCGGTGCATTGGATGAGGACTGGCTCGGCCCGAAACAATATTCCTTGGATGTCAATTTGAACCTTAGGGCTGTATAAGCGGGCTAAGGTCCTATTGCCGGGGGTGGCAATCACCATGGGAATGGGTAGAGGGAGCACGTCCAGTTCGTTTGTTTTCATAAAATCTTCCGAGACGAAAGAGTGGGTTGCTCCAGAGTCAAATAATATTACAGCCGGTACGGAATTCACAGTAAACGTACCGAGCACGACTTCAGGAGCCTCTTGAGCTTCCTCCGCGCTGATGTGGTTGACACGAGCGCGAACTGCCTGGTTGGGTGCCGCGCCTTGAGCTTGCTTGGGGTGGGGACACTGGTGTGCATAGTGCCCTTCCTTGCGGCAGTTGAAGCAGACGACCGACCTTCCTTGGAGATCCTTCAAGATCGGAGCCTTGGCGGCTGGTGTCGGCTGAGCGGCCGGAGCTGGTGGAGCGGGGCGAGGATGCCCGGCGTTGGATCCACCGGCGGCGTGAGGTGGCCTGTTGGCGGGCCGAGGATGGTAGGCGGGCGCTGGTGGCGGAGGGACGAAGCGGGGCCTCTGCGAGTTCGCCTGCTGATGCTTGAAGGCGATCATCTTCCTCTTCTTGAGGTCCAGCCTGTTCTGCTCAGTCTCTTGGATGAGCGCTTTGTTAACTAGCCATTGGAAGTCGACGTAGTCGGTGGCGACGAGCTGGATGGACAGCTCATCCTTAAGTCCCCTGAGGAACTTGGCTTGGCGGAGGGCGTCGGTGCGCACTTCCTCTGGTGCGTAGCGGGCGAGGCGGTTGAACTCATGGAGGTACTCCATGACGGTCTTGTTGCCCTGCTGCAGGTCGCGGAACTCCTGCTGTTTCACCGCGATAACACCGGCGGGGATGTGGGCAGCACGAAAGGCGATGGTGAACTCCGCCCAAGTCACCACGTGGCCCTCTGGCTGGGACTCACGATAGTTGTCCCACCATTCAGCAGCGGGACCCTGGAGCTGGTGAGTGGCGAAGGCCACCCGCTCCCAGTCGGTGCAGGGGAGGAGGTCGAGCTTCTTTTCGATGGTGCGAAGCCAGTCTCCGGCCTCCATCGGGTTGGTAGTGCTCGAGAAGATGGGCGGGCGCACGCGCAGGAACTCTGAGAGTTGCGGAGCGGGCGCGGGTGCTGGTGCGCGAGGGGCGGGTTCCCCGTTCTGCAGACGGTCCAACTGAGCCTGTTGGTTCTGCATTTGGGTGAGGAGGGCGGTGATCAGTTGGTTCTGATTCGCCATCATCTCCGCCAAGGTGGGGTGGTTGGCAGAAGGCGACCCAGACTGACGCGGGCCTGTTGCACCCCAGTTGGGCACAACACCCCCGGGCGCATCACGGCTTCCTCCTGCTCCGTTGTTGGAGCCGGTGTTCTGGTGGTCGGCCATCTTCTGAATATACATAGTGATAAGGCAAAGGATGACGAAACAATAATACAATCAAAAATACCATATAAGACTCAAGCACATAAATGGAGTGGTAGAAATTGTTCATTACAATCAAGTTTTTATTCTACCCACAACACACTCGTCGTGGGTAGCACCACATACACAATCATGCTTTTTATTTTAAGTAGCGACTCCTAACGCCTACTCGCCACCGGAGGCTGTCTCCGTGCTCTCGGAACCACGAGTACGCGGCTCCGAAGAGATGGTGGGCTCGAGAAAATTTTCGATGATGGAGTCGGAGACGAGGCCGGGGCGTGGTGCAGGGGCGCTGGTGGAAGGTCTGGCGGGGAAGCGTCGTGGCGGGATCCTCTTGGGGCGAGGGAGGGGCTCGCGGATGGGCTTCTTCTTCATTGGAAGAAGAGGAACCATCTCCACAATATCCTTCTGCAGCTGCATGATCTTGCGCTGCAGCTCGCCGTTCTGTTGGATCAAGTTCTTCGTTTCTTCACGAAGGAACTCAACCGCCTCATGGTGCTCGTCGGCGTCGAGCACCGCCTCGGTGTGGAGATCATCCATGGCCTATAGAAGACGCGACTGCCGGGCCATGACTGGATCACGCACGGAGTGAACTCCGAGGTAGATGCTATGGTGGGCTCCGGGAGTACGCTTCGGCATGAGCCGGAAGGACGAGTTCTGAAGACGATCGTCGTAGATCATCCTCAGCTCCATGAGGGCCTGGAGGGTGACTCGTTGGCACGCGACGTCGAAAGTCGGGCCTCCAAGTGCTGTGGTGTAGGGCGGCAGGTGTTCTCCGGAGCCGTGGACGGTGAGGGAGACGTCACAAGGCCCGGCGAACTCGTTGGGATACACTCCTTGGAATTCGGGTTCGAAGAGGAACCCGAGGAAGGTGAGCATCATACGGAGCTCCCAGACGAAGCCCTCGTAGTGGCGGCAGTAGCTGTGGACTTGGTAGACTGGCATCTACAAAACAGCAAGTTGAATAAAAGTGAGGAGAGGAACAAAGTTTATAAAGTAGATTTTCGAGAAATAATTTCCTGTGGCTAATGGCTAGGCGGGTCTGTTTGACTTCCTACAGTCGAGTCGGCTCTGATACCATCTTGTTGCGCCCCGATTTATCAAATCGAGACATTATTGAATTTCCATAGAAAAACAATAATACAAGAGGTTCATCATGCGACAATCGTACATACGATAGTATTCATGGTACGCAGACCATATTTATTACATCAATGTTTTAATAAAAACAGTAAATGAAAATAATTAAAAAGCGGCATGACGAACATCTTCTTCAGGATCTTTCTTCTCGACTGGGTCGCTACTCCAGACCGTCCTCATAGTAGGCATCCTCTGTGGGGTCCAACGGGTATGAGTACAAAAAGTACTCAACAAGCCACCGCAAATGCAAATAATAATGCAGGATAATAAACAAGGAAGGGTAATGGCTAACGTTGCGGAAAAGTACAGTTTCGGTTATTGCATTTAGTGTAATCATATTTTAATCATGCGGAAAGTAAACATGAACACCATCAACATCAACTAACTCGAGGGGTACAGTCAGCCCCACCTCGCTCAACAGTCCTTACATGTCAAACCATCATGCACATACATATTCAAAGTAATCTAACTGGGGGATGTCACGCAACCCGCCCTTGACCGCGGGCTCGGCTTTTCGAAAAGATTTAATACTCTGATCAGAGATGTACTACTGTACCCACAAGGCACGCACTCATCCCAAACGAGATGACCCATTCAACGGGAACTCGTGCCAAAACCTCAATATGAGATGTTCCAAGCGATAACCACCCGCTCTAGGTTTCGTCGGCGCGTCGGGCCGCATCCCGGCTAACGTCGCACCCCCTTTTGCGCCACATTGGTACAAGTCACCCGCAGGTGCAACTTGACCCATCTCCAAATGGTGGCCTCGGTTTGGAACAACCCATACCTTAGTTAGGACTTACCCACTAGACTTGTGGTTAGTACGTAAGTGTATTGCAACGGATCCCTCAGACCGGTCCTTATAGTGCCCCGGGTGCTACCGACCAATGCCCTAGCTTGCACCCGGAACCCACCATGCATACACTCACAACCATAACTCATCACCAACAGAATTTCCAAGGATAAGAAGTAACGGGGATCATATAATAGAACCATTTTGCTACGACTCATTTTTATCCTATAGCGATCGTGTCAATACATTGGACACTATCTAATATCATTGATCATATGGTGACAAGGAGGTTAGGAGAGATAGCATGGCTTGGGTTGCACATCAAGGTCGGGGGATCCTAAATAAATATAATGTAAGGGTTCATTTGACTAATGCATATATAACCTATGTGTTTTAGCGATAGTTTAATCAATCATGGGTTCAATATCCTCAAAAGATTGGTTTGGTGACTTGCCTTGTTCAGCAAAAGGAGAGGGAGGGACTTCGGGGAAGTACTCCGGCTCCTCGGCGACGTCGTAGTCTTTTTGATATAGTAAAGTAAAATAAAATTAACACAATATTCAATCAAACAATATAACATTACATGATAAGCACATAGGTCAAAGTTGGTTTGATTAAAAATAAAATAAATTCAATTGTTAAGGTCCTGTGATTTATTTCATAAATAAATTTTAAAGGAATTAAAAAGTTGTCCTCTTTAGAAAGGGGTGTTTAAATGTGATTATTGTCATATTAAGCTCTCAAATAACTTTGAAATGAAAAGCCCATGTTAATTTAATGGTTTTCAGTACATGGACAGAAAGGAAATAAATATAAATTTTTCTAAAGTTTAAATATTTGAATTTATATTTTAACCCTAAAGGCATTTGAATATTCATTTGAATAAACATGAAATGTCCCAAGTAAACCTACTGTTTTATTGCATAAACATGTAGAGAATAATATTATGAATTTTCTGAAATTAGAATGGTAATTTTTAGAGTTCAAATGCGCCAGATATGAATTTTACAAGTTTTAAACCTTTTCTGGAATTTATTTTCAAATTTAAACCCTCTCGGGTCCACGGTGAGCCAGGCCCACGGTGAACCCGCGCACTGTGCGCGTGGACCGGGTCGATCTGGACCGTTGGATCCAGATCCAACGTGCGCAGGCGAGGCGGGGCGCTTAAGTGAAAATGGACGGCCAGGATTAAAACGTGCGAAAGGGTACTACGTGGACGCACGAGATCGATCGCGGATTTTAAATGGAAATGGACGCGCGAGATTAAAACGTAACGCTTTGACCAGATCCGACGGTGCGGATTAGATCGCGTACGTGGGCTCACGTGCGTCGCCCGATCGCGATCGCACGGTCGGGATCAGATCCGACACGGCACGGGTACTCGACCCGTGCCGGCCGTCTTCTCCGACGACGGCGAGCGGGCCAGAGGCCACGGCGAGCGACAGCGGCCCTAGCTAAGCCTAGAAATGGAAAGAGGGCACTACGGCGGTCACGACGGTACCTTAGGCGAGGCGAGGGGTCGACGGGGCGTGGCCGGCGGCGAGGGTAGACGCGGAAGGTTCCTCGGGTACTCGACGGCGACGGTGATCCGGCGATCTCCTTGACCAGCGGAGGCGTGGCTGAGGTAGGGGACGTCCTTGCGGTCACGACGGTGGCGGAGGCGCGGGCCGGGGTGGTCCGAGGCGACGGCGAGGGGCGGCCGGAGGCGAAGCAGGGGGAGAGCGCTAAAAAGCGAATGGAGGGCGCTCTGTTCGTTCTCGCGGCGATTGGGCGTGGGGGTCGAACGCGGCGGAGGCCAGGGGTATAAATAGTGGCGTCGGCGAGGGTTGCATGCAAGGAAAGCCGAGGGGGAGGTTTTATTCGCCGGCGAGGGCTCGGCCATGCACGGTAGCGGTGATCCCGTGGCGTAAAGGCGCGGTTTAACGGGGGAAAACGGTCGGCCAGGCGCGGGGAGTCGTTTAATGGCGTCAATTCAATGCGGGAGGGGCCAGCGAGGCGGATCCGAGGTGGGGGTCGTCGGCCGGCGCGATTTGGGGGCGACGGCGCGAGGTAGACGACGGGTCTGACAGACGGGGGCCACTGGCCAGCGGGCGCGAGCGAGCGGGGTGGCGACTGACGGGTGGGGCCGCGGTGTCGGGTGCGCGCGCGAGGGGAGGAAATCGGCGCCGACAGGTGGGGTCGACTTGTCAGCCTAAGGCGCGCGAGGTAACGGGCTGGGCCGGCTGGGAGAGAGAGAAGGGAGGGGGAGGGCCCAACACTGTTCTAAAAGCATTTCTGAATAAAAATAATTCCAGGAAATAGATTAAAATATTAGGGCTACTTCCAAGGTTGGTAAAAATTTACAAAAATTCTCAAAATGGATTTTGGTCTTAGGATCATATACAAAAAGTTTCATCTCCTGGTTTGGCCATCTACTCTATGTTGTAGTTCAAAAGGGTATAAAAGAGTATTAAAAGTATTTTCAGAAATATGTATTCCAAGAAATTGAATTTAATAATATTTTTATTGTATTGAAAATTTGGGGTGTTACATGGAGCGTGTGCCCTGCTACAAGGGCTTGGCCCTGCTTTTATAGGCATGCAGGCCTTAAGGAAAAGACCAAGATACCCTCTACAAGCCCCTAGGCTTATAGGGGTAGACAGGGAAAGGGAGCTAGCTACTGTACAAAAGTACCAGACAACTTTACAGCTTTACAGACGTGTCAGGCTATGCCAGGCTTTGATCAGCTAACAGACACACCGAAGGTGGAGGCTGGGGAGAAGGCTTCGAAGTGTCCCCCGGAGGGGGGCTTCGAAGCACGCTCCGGATGGCGGCCTCCGAACTGGGCTCCCGGAGGGCGGCCTCCGGACTTGGCTACCGGAGGGCGGCCTCCGGACTGGGCTCCCGGAGCGCGGCCTCCGGACTGGGCTCCCGGAGCGCGGCCTCCGGACTGGGCTCCCGGAGCGCGGCCTCCGGACTGGGCTCTGGAGGGCGGCCTCCGAACTTGGCCTCCGGAGGGCGGCCTCCGGACTTGGCTCCGGAGGGCGGCCCCCGGACTTGGCTCTCGGAGGGCGGCCTCCGGCGTCCTGCGCCCGGAGGGTGGGCCCGAACTGGGGGCTCCGAGTCGGACCCCCCGATCTGAGGGCTCCGAAGCTATAGGCCCCGAAAGGCACCTTGGGACCTGAAAACAATACTTAGAGAGAAAACAGGCTCCGACAGTGCTGGGCTCTGGGCCAAAGACTATCGGAGGCTGACGTCATTTGGCCCCTGTTCAAGGGAAATATATTCCCCCAACAGTAGCCCCTCGCGTGTAGGCCTTCGGGACGAAGGGGTGCACGCGCCCTTAGGACAAATGACCTGAAAACACAACTTCAGAGAAAACATGCCTTCAGAGCTTGGACCGAAGGTGACCTCGATACCTGGGGGTAATAAATGCCCGCGCTAGTTGCCAGAACGACCTCGGGGAGCCCGAACGGCTCCGCAACGGTCAGAAAAGTTACCGTTACCTTGCTCTGGGTCGATTCGCCTTCGCTGGAGGCCCACCTGGCGGTGGGTTCGGCCCATGACGGTTGGAATTCTTACCGCGCCTACAAATAGGGGCTTACTGCGTGCGGCTTCGGCACACTTTCATTCGCTTCCTTCTCACTGCCTTACAGCCTTCGCTCTCCTCTTCTTCCTAGCTTCGCGCAGAGCCCCCTTCGCTAGCTTTAGCCCTTCGCCAGCTTCTAGCCCTTCGCACCGGAGGTCATCCAAGATGCCGAAGAAGGCCGTGGCGAAGTCTTTGGCTTTGGGCCCGAGCTCGAGCTCCGCCCAACTGCAAGCGGTAGCGGCGAAGCCTCCGCCCAGGCGGCTGGGGCCGAGGGACCTTCGGACGCCCTCCGACAAGTTCGAGCAGACCCTGGAGATGAGGGCCTCGATCTCCATGGAGGAGTCGGTCAAGAGGGCCTGCGAAGGGAGGATCGCGACGAAGATCCAGCTTCGGGTCCCGGAGAAGTCGGAGGCTGAGCCGAGGCCTCGTGCTGACGAGGTGGTGGTGTTCGAGGCCTTCTTCCAAGCCGGCCTCGGACTGCCTGCAGTGGGGATGCTGAGCGAAGTCCTCAAGGCTTACAACCTCGAGCTCCCTCAGCTTTCGCCCAACGCAGTGGCGAGGTTAGCTGTCTTCGAGTGGGCCATGAGGGCCGAGGGCTGCGAAGGCCGCGCGGATGCCTTCGTCGCCCTCCATGACGCCAACTGCCAACCGAAGCCGAGGGAGGGGACAGACCGCGTCAAGAGGGCGCTGGCCTTCGGCAGCGCCAACTTCCAGCTCCGGAAGGAGTACCAAGACGCCTTCCCGGCGAGGGCCGTAAACAACAAGTGGTACTCGAGGTGGGACCAAGAGTGGTTCTACGCCTCCATCGGCGTGAACTCCCCCCTTCGGAGTACCAACGCCCACATCCTGTATCGGCGCGAAGGGGTGGTGAAGACCAGCAAAGACATCCTTCGCTCGAGGATCTTGCTGCTCTGGAGAGTGGCGGCGAAGATGAGTATGAGGGACCTCGCGGAGGAGTTCATCACCCTCCGGCTCAGTCCCCTCGCGCGCTCCTGGCCGGAGGGGCTCTTTCAGGCCTCAGGTCGAGGTGAACTTAGCGAGTTGGCCTTCGACCGCTTCTGTAAGGCTTCGCAATCTCTTTGCTTTTAATACTTCGTAGATTTTCACTTCTAACTCAAACTTTTCATGAAGCCGACCTCAAAATGAGGACCCCGGAGGAGGCCATCGCGGTGGCGGATCGAGTCGTCGGGACTCCGACCCCCGAGGAGCAGACCCAGCGCCTTGCACTGGTGGGGTCCTGGGAGCGCTGGTACAGGGTATGGACCGCGCTCGACCTCGGAGGACTCCCTGCTCTGCCGGACTTCGCCCACCTGACTACCTCGTCGGCCGGAGCCAAGAGGAAGAGGGGGGACGAGGACGAAGCGGATGCTTCGGGACCTCGGCCGGAGGTCTCCGCGGCCGAAGTTTCTAATTCAGAGGAGGTTGCGGTGAAGCCCGCAACTACTCCGACCTCCAAGAAGGCAGCGAAGCCCCTTGCGGCGAGGCCTTCGGCGGCGAAGGCCGACGCGCACACTCCGACCGCCAAGGAGGCCACGGATGCCCCGGCGGAACCAATGTCTGGCGCGGAGGTGGATGCGCCAGCTTCGCAGCGAAGGAGCTGGAGGGCACACTTAGCCCCACCCTCCTTCCAAGAGATCTCCAACGATGGTAAATCCTTTTTTCTTTTGCATGCTTCTCTTCAATATGCGGATTTTGACTTGGCTCCCTGCAGAGGACGAAGATGATGCGAGGCCCACTGTGGCGAAGCCGGCAGGCGAAGGTGGATCGAAGCCTGCCGAAGCGAAGCCCATGGAAGCTTCGAGCAGCAGCGGCAGCAGCAGCAGCGGCAGCGATTCGGAGTCCGAGAGTACTTTGTCCGACGACGAAGGCAGCGGAGGCCGCGAGGTCCCTCGAGGTGAAGAAGATGTGGACGTGGTGGGCTTGAGCCCCGCCTCGCCGAAGCCCGCGGAGGCCACCGTGGCTGTGATTCACCCTTTCAAACCGAGAGGAGGCGTTACGGCTGCGGCGATCCACGTTTTCCGCGAGGCTTGTGCCTCTACGGAGGGGGGGGACTTGGTGGCCCAACTTAACCACCTCGACCCCACGGATCTCTTCGTCAGCTCGAACGAAGTCCTCATGCGGGTGAGCGAAGCCCCTTGCAGCCTCGAACCATACTTTAGCCCTTGGTTAATACTTATGATTTCTTGAATTTCTGCAGGCCTTCGCACTGAACGCAACAACTTCGACTGCTGCCGACAGGCGGATGGAGCACCTCGCAGAGGAGAAGGAGGCCCTTCGCCACGAGGTCTCGGAGGAAGCCGAGAAGCGGAGGCGGGCCGAGGCTTCGGCTGCTGAGGCGAAGGAAGCTAAGGAGGCCTTGGCCTCGGAGACGGCTTGGCTCCGCGCGGAGCTCCAGGCTTCGAAGGATGCCGAGGCCCGACAGGCGAAGGAGAACGAGGAGCTCCACCAACGGGCTCAGGATCTTGAGAGCTTCGTCGTGGCCAATCTTGGCGAAGCCACCCAGAGCCCGACCGAGGTCCTTGAGAAAATAGGGACCGAGTGCCGGGCTCCGGACTTTGGCGAGCAGGACCCGATTGGGGACCGCGCCGATTTCTTGAAGACTGCGGCTTCGATAGCAGACGAAGCGTTGACGGACTTCGCTCTTATGGCCGGTCGAGTCGCGGGCCAAGGGGTGTTGCAGATGCTCCATGCCGCGGGGTGTGACCATCTTCGGGCGGCGACCTCCGTGACCCCAGTGGCTTTCGGGGGTCCACATTTGGTGACGCCTCCGGCCGAAGTTCGCGGAGCCTGGCGGCGGCTGCAGGAACCCTGGAAGGAGCAAGGCTGCGAAGCAGTCCTCGACCTCTAGAAGGCCCTTCGACACCGCCGAGCCAAAGCGCCTGCTGCGCCTGATCAGCCTTCGACTTCGACACCTCCGCCTCCGAAGGTGTAGATCTCCTTAGGCCTTTTGTAATACTTAGCTGCAGGCTTGTAAAAACTCTATCAGCTTATTAATATGAATGCGGGGGTTTTTTTATACCTGCCCAGGCTCAGACTCCGAGCGTAGACTTCGAAGTCCTCGAGGACTCCGAAGAGCTTCAACAGCTGTGGGCGGTCCTCAAAGTAGCTAGGTCCGAAGGCCCCCCTCGGTTTAAGCTTCCGAGGGGGCCTAGCGGCGAAGCCATCTCCGAAATAGCTCAGGATTTACTAGCCGCTGTGAAGACGGAGTCCCTTTAGAGCCCTTTGTCTTTGCCTTCGCGAACGGCCTTAGCAGGCGACGAAGCCCTAGATTTTTCTGTCTTCGATACGACACCGCCTGCTTCGCTAACTTGGAGCGACCTGCAAAGTGGAATACGAAGCCTACGGGCTTCGGAGCCTGGACGGGCTGGTCAAGGGAGAGCGGGCTCCGATGAGGCAACGTCCAGCTGAGGTGGCCCTGGCCGAAAAAGGGGCAAGCGAGGGTTGGGGCCTCGCACACAGTTCTTCTTAGGTTTAGATACAGACTATACGTAGTTTTGCTTTCGAAGTATGTTTGTAACACACTTCTCAATATACAATGAATGGAGTTTGTTATATTTGCATACTTCGTCTGTATGCTTCGCATTGTTTGGCTTCGAATGTTTTAGCTTGTCACGCTCGTACTGCGTATTACTTTCGCACACCTCGCATACACGCTTCCCCCCTTTGCTCGTGGCAGCTAGGGACTTAGCCGTTGCTGGTGCGGGCAAGAAATAAAAGATGCGAAGGGTGCGCCTTTCGGCGGCTTCGACGCATGAAATTTTATTTAAGCGAAGGCCTCTTTGGGCTTCGAATGCTTTAATTTGGTGCGAAGCAAGGCTTCGGCTGCTCGGAATTTCACTGGGCGAAGGCCTCTTTTGGGCTTCGAACGTGCTAACTTGGTGCGAAGCAAGGCTTCGACACAACCAAGCTTAGCGAGGCATGCTTCGGCATGCTAGGATTTGGATGCTGTGCGTGAGCGAGGCTCTGAAATGCACTTAGATTTTAGCGAAGTATGACTTCGAGATGCTTAGGCGTATAGTATATGAGCACGCGAAGCCAGGCTTCGGAGCGTGTTTGGATAATGAAGCAAGGCTTCGGAACTTGGTCCTGTAATGAGAGGGATAGTTGGTGTGGATTCACCGAACCTGTGATAATGTGAGCCACCTTCGACTCTGAGCCACCTTCGGCTCTGGGTCACCTTCGACCCAGGGATGCTTCGGGTGCGGAACCCGGAATCCCTGGATGCGTCGGGCCATTGGCCCGGAGTCCTTTTAGCCCACCGCTACGGGCCCGGAGGCATTGTGTAGCCTTCGGAGGGGTGCTCCGGATTTTATAAAACGAAGCGAGGCTCTGGTTTTAAACAAGGCGAAGCATTGCTTCGGTTTTTGATAAGGCGAAGCATGACTTCAGTTTTTCAATAAGATGGAGCAAAAGTTTGCATTCAAGAGCGAAGCAGGGCTTCGGTACTAAGGTGAAGCAGGGCTTCGGCTTTAAGGCGAAGCAGGGCTTCGGCCTTAAGGCGAAGCAGGGCTTCAAGCTTATATTAATGTAATTGCAGATTGGTGCATCGATGTAGGGCTTCAGACTGTACATACCTTGTAGCCCTTGGGGCTTCGACGACCTTCGACACGTGGAACGGAGCCCCATGCCGGAGGGTGAGCTCCGGTGTGTGAAGTAGGAAGGCGAAGATGGTCTTCGAGCTGCACCCGAAGCCCCTTGCCGGAAGGTGCGCGAAGCAAGAAAGCTTCGAAGATCCCCCCTCAGGCGTACTTCGAGTTGCAGATAGTGGCAGAGAACTTAGCTTCTAGGACTAAGATCCCCACGGACGGCGCCAACTGTTGGGACAATTGTGTTAGTTCCAGCAGGTTTTTATGTGGTGGAGTGCGATGTGGAGAATGAACCTCGATGGGTTCTAACAGAAGGAGAAAAGGGTTTATACTGGTTCGGGTCTCTCCTGAGAGATAATAACCCTACGTCCAGTTGTGGTGGATTTGGCATGGTATGCCCCAGAATGGAGCAATATTTCCAAGGTTTCTTGGCCCCCTGGAGCGTGTGCCCTGCTACAAGGGCTTGGCCCTGCTTTTATAGGCATGCAGGCCTTAAGGAAAAGACCAAGATACCCTCTACAAGCCCCTAGGCTTATAGGGGTAGACAGGGAAAGGGAGCTAGCTACTGTACAAAAGTACCAGACAACTTTACAGCTTTACAGACGTGTCAGGCTATGCCAGACTTTGATCAGCTAAAAGACACACCGAAGGTGGAGGTTGGGGAGAAGGCTTCGAAGTGTACCCCGGAGGGGGGCTTCGAAGCACGCTCCGGAAGGCGGCCTCCGAACTGGGCTCCCGGAGGGCGGCTTCCGGACTTGGCTCCCGGAGGGCGGCCTCCGGACTTGGCTACCGGAGGGCGGCCTCCGGACTGGGCTCCCGAAGCGCGGCCTCCGAACTGGGCTCCAGAGGGCGGCCTCCGAACTTGGCCTCCGGAGGGCGGCCTCCGGACTTGGCTCCGGAGGGAGGCCCCCGGACTTGGCCTCCGGAGGGCGGCCTCCAGTGTCCTGCGCCCGGAGGGTGGGCCCGAACTGGGGGCTCCGATCCGGACCTCCTGATCTGAGGCCGGACCCCCCGATCTGAGGCCGGACCCCCCGATCTGAGGGCTCCGAAGCTACAGGCCCCGAAAGGCACCTTGGGACCTGAAAACAATACATAGAGAGAAAACAGGCTCCGACAGTGCTGGGCTCTGGGCCGAAGACTGTCGGAGGCTGACGTTATTTGGCCCCTATTCAAGGGAAATATATTCCCCCAACAATAGTCAAAGAGGACAAAAGAAGAACAGATCTGCTGTTTCATGGGCCGTGTGTGACTCAGGTACACGGGCAGCGAGCGACTGTCGGGTAGAGGAGGCTGCGAAGTCGGGATGGCCCAATCCGGGTACATGGGCCAGAAGCAGTAGAAGACCCACTGGGCTGTTGACCAGGACTGACTCAGGTACATGGGCGGTGAGCGATTGCCGGGCTGAGAGAGCTGCGGAGTCGGGCCGGCCCAATCCGGGTACCTAGTGCAAAGTCGGTGGAGGCTTTGTCAGTTTCGGCGCAAAACTGACGACCGTCGATCTTGTATCCGACTATCCAGAAGAGAAGTCGTAGTCGCTACGAAAGCTTAGCTTCCGGATAAGTCATCTGTAACTCTAGGCCTACTGTCAGTCAGTCGTGTCTGTAAAAATTCCTAAGGGCAGTAGAGTCTTTTCTTTTTTTCTTGCGTCTGTAAAAACCCTAAGGGGCTGGTAGAATATTCCTAGTGTTGGGCAGCCTATAAATAGGGCCCCAATCCCTAGGGTTTGGACTACCCTTCTAGAAATCACTTTTTGAATCATTCATTGGGTCATTCTTCTTGTTCCCTGTGTTTTCTCTCTCCCGCTTGTGTGCGCCGCCAGGAACCTTCTGTGAGTTCATCTTCGTTTCATTTTCCTTGGTCTGGTCGGTTTTGGATTCCCTCTGGGTGTGTGATGCATTTAATTTTGTACTCCTTCAGTTTGCGGGCAGCAATTTATTTCCTGAGCGATTCGGTGCTTCGGTTTGCTTCTGTTCTTCACGAGCAGAGTACTAGTTCTTGCTGTTTGCAAGTAGTACTCCTCCACTGTAGCAACAACACTCTAGTGTCAGCTTTTTGCTTTTACTGCACAGCTTTTTGATCGAAGTTCACACGGCTGAGTACCTTTTCTGACTGTTTTCTGGCGAAGCCCCTTTTTGTTCGAAGCCCCTCAGCTCTGTGAGGCAGGCTTCGATCTGATACTCGAAGGCTTCGTTTAAACTTCGAACTTTGTTTTGTGTCGCTAGCTTCGAAGTATCTTTGGGACTCTGACAGCTTCATATAGTCTTTGCGAAGGTCTTTTCAGTCTCTAGCTGTTCGAAGTCAATACTTCGTCAGGCTTCGGAGTTAGCTTCGAAGCTAATCTCACTGACAGACTTCGTTTTGTCTTCTCTGTCGCGTGTCAACCTTCGTTTCTCTTTTCGAAGCTTGCTCTTTTCGAAGGTTGAGTGTAGGCTTCGAATTTGGTTTCTCTGTCGTGTGACAGACTTTGCTTCTTTGTTCGAAGGTTGTCCGTCTATGTGTTGCGTTCGAAGTATTTTGTTCGAAGGATAAGCTTCGAAGCACTTGGTTCGAAGCCTTGCCTTTGAAGTACACACTTCGAAGCAGGCTCCGACTTTGTCATACTTCGCTTCGAAGAATACTTCGCTTTCTGCCACTTCGAACTAGGCTAGAACAAAACATACCTCCGGCATCCTTTCAACAACCTTCGGTAGGCTTTGCAACTGACCTCCGAAGCAGGCTTCGACACTGCGAAGCAGGCTTCGACCAGCGAAGCAGGCTTCGTCAAGTTTCGAACAGGAGACAAATTTCGAACGGTAACTTCTCAATACACTCTCTGTGCACTTAAAATTGTTATACTGAGAAGTTTGTCTTGCCTTGTCTTGTGTATACTGTTTATTTGTCTATTAGCACTATTTCTCTGTTTCAAACATCAGTTGCTTCTAGGCTAGATACCTTTAGACTTAGGTTTTCTGTTCAGTCTTTGTTGTTTAGTCTTTGAGGTGTGTTGGACATTGGGAGCAGGCCATTGATTCGAAAGAATTTTTAAGGCGCCCATTCACCCCCCCTCCGGTTGCTACTTTCGGTCCTACAATGGGTTAGCACCATGTCATGGTGATGACACTACTTCCTTCTTTTTCCTCATTAATTGAATATCATGTCAGCAAAAAATCCGATGTGGCATTGTAATTAATACCATGAAATATCTCATAAAACCCCCATTGTGAATAGTCTTACATTTTTATTTTTTCCAAAAATCTTAGACCTATTTATATTTTACCTAGATTCAAGTATTAAGTGAGTTTCGTTTATTGTGTTAGCCATGTGATTTCATACATGCAATAGTAGTATTATTTAATGAATTATAATTAATACATGAGAAAATTAATAGCCATGTGTTTTCATACTTGTAATAGTAGTACTATTAAATTTTTCCTTGATCTTGATGCAAAAAGTAATAGGTCTAACATTTTTGGAAGGAGGGAGTACTTTGTTCAGGGAGCTTGTGCTAGCTAGAGATGTATTTAGCTAATGAGAATCTGAAAAAACTAATGTTTTTTAGCTTTTAGATTCAAGTTTATTTTCAGATTCTGAAGTTAATAGTTCTCACAATCTGAACCAGAATCTCAACCTTTGTTTCAATTTTAGATTCTAAAAATAGTTGCCAGAAATAAGATTCTAAAAATATGTGTAATAAGTATTAGGTTCATTAGTATTTAAGATTTAGTCGTGATATAGGATTAAAGCAAATACTTCATTAAAAAATAGATTCAAATAGATTCAAAGTGAGGTGACCGTGTATGCAAAGAAATTTAAATTAGGGTCTCAAATTATATAAAAAATAGATTCAAATAGATTCAAAGTGAGGTGACCGTGTATGCAAAGAAATTTAAATTAGGGTCTCAAATTATATATGTATAATAAGTATTAGGTTCATTAGTATTTAAGATTTAGTTGTGACATAGGATTAAAGCAAATACTTCATTGATAAATAGATTCAAATAGTTATAGGTGTTAAAAAATATATTTGGATTTTCATAAGCTCAAAAGGCGTGAATTTATCGGATGATATTGTATTAAAAAATGTTGTGCTAAATTTGTGGATTTTTTTTTCAAAATAGATCATGTGACGTTGAGTTTGATGATCTTTGTTCTGAAACAATAGTCTTGTAAATAATGACTTTGCCAAATGATTATATGTCTTCTATTGAGATTTTGTTTAGTTTGTTAGAGATGTAGATTGATATCCAAATGTTTTAATTACTTATCAACCGAAATGAAAACCTATCTTAAATCAGATTGCAGATACTATTATCGATGATTTTGTATTTAGAAATATAAGAAGAAGATAAATGTGCAAAGCGATGCTCACCTGCACCTTTCATTTATGTGAAAATTTGATATAGGATATAGTTGACACTATTTTTATTTATTTTGAATGTTTTAGAATAAAACTTTCATAATGCGGGTGGAGATAGGTTATGACTCTACTTGCTTTGACTAATGCAAAATTTATTAGTGATATAGGGCCTGTTTGGGACAACTCCACTCCCTTAAAATTTGCTCCACTCCACGAAATTCACTTAGAATCAGATCTAGAGTGGAGTTGCTGCTCCACTGTGGAGTATTTACACTTGTTTGGCTTGCGGAGGGAATTCAGATTCAAGAATGGTAAATTTGGTAGGAATGTATTATTTTACCGCGGAGTTTATTCATAATCTCCAATTATATTATTTTTCATATCCATTGCGTGAAACATATTAAATTAGTACTCCATCCATTAACTTTTAAATAACGTCATTGACTTTTATCATAAACTTTGATTACTCGTCTTATCAAAAAAATATGCAAAAATATAAGTTATACTCGAAAGTACCTTCAACAATAAAACAAATTATAACAGAATAAATGATATTTCATTTTTTGAAAAGAAGAATAATCAAAGTTTGTGATAAAAGTTAATGGTATCATTTAAAAGTTAATATAAATAGTATTAAATGAAAAAGTAATAAATATCAGCTAAAAAGTGAACCGATAAGTTTATAATGGCATTGGTGGGTAAATTACCCCGAACTCCACATTTTGTTTTAAAAACTGAATCTGCAGAGCACCTCCTAAGGTGCTCCACAAAAAACGTGGAGCAGAGTCGTGGATCTGCATTTTTTGCGGATCCAAAAATTGAACATGTTTGGCTAAACGTTTGTGGAGTGGAGCTATAAAACATGAAGCAGAGCAGTCCCAAACAGGGCCATAGATTGATATTATGTATTATAAATGCACTGAATAATTTTATAATTAATATATAAATAGTATTATATATTCAAGGTGGGCGTCCAAAACAGTACGAACGGCCTCATTGCGAGCTTCTCTACACGAGACTAAGACATTACAAACACTTAGTACTACTTACATGTGAAATTATAACACCTTAATTTTAGGGTTTAGGGTCTATGGTTAATGATTAATTAATTAATATCTTAGTCTCATAGTATTATAATATGTATTATTAGATTTGATATTTTATAAAACAACAGTGTAACTATCCAAATCCGTTGTTATCAAGAATATGATATCGGGCTACTTCCCGAGTGGTTTTAAGTTGACCAGTCAACAATCAGCATCCTCCATACAGTCAATGGTTGAGGGCTTGAAGATTCCCGAGTCCAGCACTCGAGAAGGAGGCTCACCAAACCATCAGTATTCTGACGGTCGCCTTTAAGAGTCTAGTCATCATTAAGCCTTCATACATCGCCATTATTGGCATCATAATCTTTGAGTCTTTGACCACGAACTAACTGTTAATCTTAATTGGTTATCAATGGGGCATTTTAATCACCATTTGTAATCTCTGATCTCTCGAAGGTAGCCTGCAGAAGGCACATTTTGAAAGGACACAAGGTTCTTTTAGAACATTTTGACACATCTTCATACGCTTAAGGTTGTTTTACAAGCTCATACAACATACAGGAGTATGATTATTATCTTCCAGAAGATCCGAACCTTTCTAAAATCCTTCTATTTGTCTCCTAGTTAGAGATAACCATCAAATTTGTTCATAGAGCCCCCCAACACCTAAACAAATACACACTATAGATACCCTTATGGTGTACTATCGCTGAACAAACAACGACAGTTGGCTCGCTGGTTAAAGGGAACACTCTGTGTTTCCAATCGACTCGATGGCTATTGTTTGCAAGGTTAGCACCTAAGTCCCCATTGTTGCCACAATCACCTTTGGATGTCTGACTTTTGTTGGTGATTGCATGCATCAACTGGTGCTAACCATCACCTAGATAAGGGCGAAAGCTTTGTGCACTCCAATAGTGCGTTCATCAGTTCCCCGGGCGTTCAAGGACTTAGCTTCACCCAAGGTACTCTTTGTGGCTCTACGAGCCCCGAGCAATTATCTTTGCCCCAGGTTCGCCCACATGTCGTCGTCGACTACGTCATTTTTGCCCACTCAGGCGAGCGTATGGTCCAACGACACCAATTTACCAAGGTTACTTCAATGCGACCTCGCCAGCCAGTCGTCCCAACTAAACTAGCGTCATCTACAAATGTCATCATGATGGTGATGGGGGGTTTCTCAAATGATGAGCCCTCTAATTCCGCTGAGTCTAGCACTCATCGACACTAGCGCCAAAGGCGAAACATCGCCTGATCGAATCGTCACGTGAGGGCTCGCTCAAATGTTGGGACCTCACAGCAAGTTGCACAAGGCACGTACATGATGGATTTTGAAGGCCATGACGTGTACCACACACCAACAACACACATGTTCTCCATCGAGAGGAACTCGCCGCCCTCCCTAACACACCTGAACTCCAAAGAGTTCGGGCCATGACCCAGGCAGTCGTTGTTCAACTCGTTGATGTGATGTAGCCTCGCCGATCACAGTCTTCAGACCGTAGATCTCATTCCCAACCATCCATGTGGTCGGCATGCTCGCATCCCAATGAGCATTGTGGGAGCTCCTACTTGGGAGCTGCTCGAAACATCATCAACGATGTGTGTGATGCGTGCAACATCATCTCTCGCCGTCGCGGTGAACGTGAGCGTGGTGAGCTCCGTCGTCGTGAACAATATGGTTGGAGTCATGACACGCCGAGGACTAGTCAACCCAACACCGACATATCGCGCCATGACGACTTCCAAACTTTCTCAGAGCACCTTCAACACATTTTGTGGTCTCGTAATTTCCGTCCAATGGGAATTACACCATATAATGGCAAAAACGACCCCTCCTAGTGGTTGCGGATGTATTATACGACCATTCACACAGCTAGAGGAGAACAAGATATCATGGTCAACTACCTCCCCGTTATGTTGTTTACGTCCACCATCAGTTGGCTAGTCGGACTGTCAGAGGACTCCATCAACTCTTGGAATGAGTTGTGTGATGGCTTCATCGTCAACTATCAAGGAACTTGGCAATGGTCGACCTCATGGCATGACCTACACCAAGTACGCCAAAGAGACGGTGAGTCCATATGAGACTACATTCATCGCTTTCTCCAAGTGACGAAACATTGTCGCTAGCATCTCTGACGCCGACGTTATGTCTGTCATTCAAGATGGACTGCACAAGCCTTCGAAGTTGTTCGGCCATCTAGTGATGTATGAACCAACTGATCCTAGTGACATGATCACCGTCGCGTGAACAATTTGTCGACGCCGAAGATGCTGAGTAGGAGCAGATGAACCTAAATGTCCAAGACTCCAGCAAAGACAAAAATAAGAAGAAGGATCATCATCGTTTGCCCCCACGTGATGATCATGACAAGATCGAGCCCTCATCGCGGCCGAAGGGCAAGGAACTCACGATCGCCAACAAGAGTTTCTGATCCTAGGGTCAGCAAAACTCGATATTGTAGGAGGTATCAGATAAACCCTACATCATTCATCCTAATAACAACCAAACCACACGCCGGTGTTACCAGCTGCAGAACCAGATAGTCAAAGAGGTTGAGGAAAATATCCGGTAAGACAAGCGTCGCTAGGAAGATGAGAAAAAGAAGTCCAAACAGGACGACAAAGACGTCGAAGCATCTCCGGTGGAAAACAACTTCTAGGAGTCCGCTCAGACGGTCTCCGTGATATTTGATTGATCAATTATACAAACACACTTAATAAATTAAAAATAGTAAATTGACTCACAAAAATACCAATTTTTTACATGACATGAGCTATATTGTATTTTGGTTATAAAAAATCAAGTTCAAATAAATATTTAACCATAAATTTGCTTTCAAAACTAACACATTTATTCTCTCATCCCTAATTACTTGGAGATTCTCCGGTTTCTTAACATCCTACATGACAAATTTCTCGAAACATCTTTAAATTTTTATCACAACATCTATGTATTATATCGTAACACCATGACAAATCTCGTATTTTTAGACTTCATTTGATTTTTTAGAATTTAAAAACTAGTAAGCTTTGTGTTGCCTATAGAGTGTCGTAACTTAGATTTTTCAAAATTTATTTTAATTTAGGGTGTAATGCCTAAAAATAGTCTAAAAATATTAATATGATTTTTCTATAAATTTTGGTTTATTATTTCATGCACTTGTAGTTCAAATTTCACCTGTTTCAATTTAAATCCTATAAACAAAGTTAATAAATTAAAAATAGAAAAATAACCTATAAAAATACACAATTTTCACATGGAATAAGATATGTTGTATTTTGAGTAAAGGAAAAAATAATCTCAAATCATGTTACAAATATCACATAAGCTCCAAACATTGTTTTACATAAAATAATGGTTTTTTGGGTTTGGCAATTGTTTTTTTAAAAACACTTAGCAAACCCGATTTTTTTTATCCGCACAAGCACACCGTCATGATGTACATTAGTACCATTTTTTATCGAGTGTATTTTAAAAATACTCGGTAAAAAATTGGTTTGTAAAGTGTTTATAGTTTGCCAAGTGTTTTTAAAAAAATATTTGGCAAATCAGTCTTTACCGAGTGTCCGAAATAATACACTCGGCAATGTTTTTGACACTCAACGAATTTGAGCTTTCCCGTAGTGAAGTTTGTTTTGAAAATCGTGGGTTTATCCGATTATTTAAATTCTATTTTCTTTCCTTCAAATCTTTCTCAATTTCTCTATGATGCTAACAACCTATTTTACTCGTTTCTCTATGATGCTAGCGGCGTATCCTATTATGAGTTTAAAACTATAGTAGAGTAGAAGTTTATACTATGAACAGTGGAATGTCGTTGTCCGACTTCTATCGTCTCAATATCTATTGTTATTGTGTTATATTTTTGAACCTGCTAGTTTCAGTAAATGACCAGTTCAAACACAGGTTTAGTTTTAAACCCATATATTTCATGGATTCAGGTTTAGTTTTAAATATATTTCATGAATTCAGGTTTAATTGGTTTCAGTGGGTTTTCACGAAACCTTTAGATTTTAAACATGTTGCTTTCCCTACAAAATAACGAATTTTTTTGAAATAATATTTTTTTAAAAAAATCAAATTTATATGTCAAGTTCAAAAAATTGCAAAACTAACATGCGGTCGGCATTTGAAGTGCCGATCAGAGTCCAATCGACACTTCAAATTCCGACCGGTGTTGACTACGCCATGTTAGCACCGGTCGGCATTTGAAGTGCCGACTAGTGCTTACATGACTTAGTCAAGTGTCGACTGGTGCTGACATGGCGTAGTCAAGTGTCGACTGATGCTGATATGACGTAGTCGACACCAGTCGGCATTTGAAGTACCGACTGGATGCCACGTGGTTTAAATTATTTTATTTATATTATTTGTGTTATTTTTGTGCATCTTATTTAGTATCGACATATTTAGGGGGTGTTTGGATCCAGGGGCTAAATTTTAGCCCGTGTCACATCGGATATTTCGACATTAATTTGAAGGATTAAACATTAACTAATTATAAAAATAATTGCAGAATCGGAGACTAAATCGCGAGACAAATTTTTTAAGTCTAATTAATCCATAATTAGAAAATGTTTACTGTAGCACCACATTGTCAAATCATGGCGTAATTAGACTAATTAGATTCGTCTCGTGAATAATCCTCCGATTATGAATGAGTTTTGTAAATAGTCCACATTTAATATTTTAAAATAATATTTAAACATTGGATGTGACAGACCCATCCAAACACCCCCTTAGTTTGTTTTAATCCTGAAGAAGAACGAAGAGTGGTTTAAAGATTTGGTTTGACTGCTCTTAAGAACACGTGGAGTTGGGCTTGGTGCCGTAGACTACACTCGATTAATGCTGTTATCGTTTACTTTGGGTATAAGTCTTTAAACGTATTTAAAATTTATAATTATTATTAACAATTACGTTATTTTATGGTGTGTAATCCAACATTATTAATGTATATCATGTTCATCTTAAATATTGATTTTTCATAGGAAATAATAAAATTCCCAACATGACAACCCTTAGGGGCGTCTCGAATGGTTGTCTATTTCACCAGCTAGATTCATTCTCTTTTCTACGTGGATAGAAAATATAGGGAAAAAGAAAATAGCTAGCGATGAGCTAATAGATAAGAGATTTCACGTATTCCAAGAAACTGAATATATTATGTATGGGACCAAGTACCAGTGGTAAGATAAATTATTGTTTTTATTCTGTTCTTAACTCCACATCAGCTAGCTATTTGAGATAACTATCGTGGATACTCAATGAGCCATAGCTATTTGAAACAACTATTGTGGATACTCAACGGGCCAGATAGGTGAACGGGCAGCAGAAACGAGAATGGCCGCAGTGACAGGAAATGGGCCAGGAATAAGATTCCGCCCAAAAAGATAGTAATATCTGGAATTACGGTTTTGAGTCTGAAGGAAATTTTACGAATTGAAAGAAACTGACCGGTTTGAAAAGATTTATATTATAATCCTTTCTCGTCAATCCGTTTTAATCTCCTTCTAATCGAATAGACGGAAGGCGTTTAGATGGATTTGGTTTATTCTTAGCAATCCAAATAAGATGTTGTTTTTGTTTTAAGCAGTTTCTTAAATCTAAGCTTATTGTATACTTATAAAAATCTACCGTATTATTACTATATAACTGACGAATTGATTCATCAAGTAAATCTCAGTTATTTATTTGTTTTTGAGTAAATCTCAGTCATTCATCGGACATGTTTGTTTCAGCTTTTAGTAACTAGAGATTTTCAGTAGCTAACTAGTATGAGTAGCTGGTGTTTTCCAACTTCTGTATTCTAATTCATTTCTAGATTTTATAGCTACTGATTTTCACAATCTGAGTTCAGAATCTGGATCGTTTGTTGCTGCTTCGGCAGCGTGGCCTGCTGTTGCTACATGACCTGTGAGCCACGTGATGGCAGTCCACTTTGGATCGAAAACTGCTGGGCTATTTGCACACTAATCCATTATATTTTCTGAAAAAATAAAAAAACCTAACTCGTTTGAACAGTAGTAAATAGTGCAATTTCAATAAAAATAGAATATTCAAATAATTCTAAAAAATTCGTTATAGCTTCGATTAGCCCCGTTCAAGTTTCCAAAAATGTCTAAAATTCTAACATTTAGTTTAGTGCATATTAGAAATGTTTTTTTTTTTGAAACAGACACGAAAACATTCGTGCCCGGCTTTTATTGAAAGCCAAAACGGAACCAGTATGCTGGGGACACCAGCAATACATTTACGTACTGAACAACCAAAAAACCCAAAATAGCTACCAAAAGAACTAGGAAATGACTGCAGCGCACATGGCCAACCCCAAAATGCACCACCTGGACGGCAACCACACAAACGCCGGAAACCAACAGAGGCAAACACAAGTCTAACACAAGTAACCAAAATGAACTGGCATCACAACCACACAACAAAGTTCCACCAGCCGAGCTCCTAGATCAACTAACAGCAGCCGCATGACTCAAGTCTTCAATATGTCCTTCTTCTTCGATCTGCTACCCCTGTGAGCAGGCGGGTTTGAGCATGCAGCAAGACAGAATTTCTGGATACCTCCGCTAGGGATTTGGATGGGGCCAGGCTCTTCCACTGCGAAACAAAAGCAAGCATTTTATAGGGCAGATATTAGAAATGTTTTCATGAAAACTTTTATGTATTTTTATTTACATATTGTTATTTCTATTATCGGGTAAATCTCAGTCATTCATTCACTTTTAGTAAATCTCTGTCATTAGCTATCCAATGTAAAAAATCGGGTTTTTGATTTTTATCGTAGCTTTTGCATGGTGCGCTATTAGTATTGTATTATTCATGTAATTATTTTATTCGGTGTTTAATTAATAATACTATTATCTTGAATATTTTTTTGAAATTAGAAATATTATAGATCGAGACAAACCTTTTTCTATCAAACACTCAATATGTGTTTATAACTTAATTAAACAATAATTTTTTCTTTCTACGCAATTTATAAATTTTTTATAACGAAGATCTGAAAGGACAATGGCGATTGGGATTCTGAAATACTTCCTCCGGTGTCAAACTGTAATTTTAAAACATTACGTAATATTTTTTCCTATTTCTGAGGACGTTACAGCTAGGCAACAAAAAACATTTAAATTAGCCAACTTTTAAAAAAAACAATATTATGAAACCCACCGCTGTGAATAACCTTAGGGCATTATCAGGCCTTTTGATTAGGATGCTTTCTATAGTATTAAATGTATTGCCACGTAGGTAAATTGCTGATGTGAAAAGAGAGTTAAGGAGGAGAGAGAGAAAAGGTGCAGGAAATGATTTCTCATGCAAGACATGGTTTATATTATTAATATAAAAGATAAAAAATTACTCTACATGCACTGAGGGAGTGTAGTAATTTCTATACATGAGATCCACTCATTTATGATTGAACAAATGAGGGAAAAGTAAATGAAGACAAGGAATCATGCATTATGAAATAGAATTTCTATGAATAGTTTCTCAGCAACAGGTTATGTATAAAAACTACTAGATGATTTCTAGGTTGAAAATGCCTTTTAAATGTGGGCCAGCTCGTTGGATTGTCTAAACGAAGCCAATGGTAAAGGTTGATATGAATAAAAAATTTAACGAAACTATATATTAGTTACTATAAGAGGATACGCTCATATTTAAAATATAGAGGTAATTGTTAAAAAAATTTAGGTGTAAATAATTAATTGTCACACCATAGCTTCTCCACTTGGTATGCGGAGTTTTTGGGATGTTTGGTTTTATAGACTAAAGTTCAATACATGTCACATCGGATGTTTAGACATCAATTTGAAAGATTGTTCGTGTGACGAATCTATTAAACCTAATTAATCCATAAATAGTAAATGTTTACTGTAGCATCACATTATCAAATCATGACGTAATTATACTAATTAAATTCGTCTCGCGAATAATCCACCGACTACGAAGAAGTTTTGTAAATAGTTTAAACTTCCAAATATGTTACGGTGCCCTCCCTGTAAGGCTAACTCCAACCATGGTATGCATATGTGGACACCCAAAAGCTGAAATAGATATCTCAATCTGCCAAGTGATGAGACTCATCTACAACTGTCTCCGAGGGAAGAACCTAAAAATGATGCAGCATGGGTTCGATGCGGGATGTGAACCAAAATTAGGTGATCGCGTGTAGGGGCTCCAAAATAGATACTAGGTATGGGTACGCCATTGGAGACCGTTAGGTACTGCTATGCCATTCCAAAACCTAAAAAAAAATATAGCTCACACCATTGCGGTTAGCCTAAGCAAAACCAAACGGGGTTAAGTTGCCTCTCGAAATTGCTGCGGAAATACGCATGCTTGAGGGCATGTACAACCATGAGACGACGGAACGGTTTTCAAAGTATAAGAGACAACAAAGAAACCGCATGGTACAACCCTAAGCCCCTGAATCATAAATGCAGCTAAGAGACAATGCGTATGGAGAATCGTGTAGAGACGGGCTCTTCGCGAAGAGCTCGTCTCTTGTATTTTTTTCACTTAACCCCTTAGAAACCTCTCAAGAGACCACATATTAAATGAGGTTGTACACGCCCCGATGACATCTGAGGTAGGAGCCTTAGAAGTTGGAAATACCAATGGTGCCCACGGAAAGGGAGGCCGACCGTTTTCACCTCGTGCGTCGTCGCCGGCCGCCTCTGCACTTGTGCACAGTGGTATTTTGGATTTAAAAAGTAAGATATGATTTATAAAAATAACATATTTTTAACGAATAATTTCTTAGAAAATATTTTCATTTAATTATTCGTACTCTTTTCCTTGCTCTTTCAATCTCGGATTTGATTTTTTTCGGTTCAGTGACGGCCCTGGTAAAAAGTTCTCCTACTCACAACGTAGCAATGTTTGAGCTTAGCTAAAAACTTGAAAGATCATTGAATTCAAGAAATTATCCGTGATATTTAATACGAATAAACATAAAAAAATATCATGTAATTAATTATTCCTTACAACTGAAATTGTATTAGGAACTGTTTGGATCTAAGGGGCTAAAGCAAAGTGACTAAAATAAAGGTTAATAAAATTTTAGTCACACCTGTTTAGATCCAAAGACTAAAAAAGAGGCTAAAACATTTATAATGGGCGGAAAGAGAGCATTTTAGCCCTCTTAGCTCCTCCTTTAAGGCTAATGGACTAAAAAATTTTAGATTCTTTTTAGCCTTGCTGTTTAGATTTTTAACCTCTAAAATAACTAAATTTAGCCCATTTTATTTTAGCACATTGGATCCAAGCACCCCCTAATATGCTAGAGAGAATACTCGCTTCGGTACGATAATACTTTTTTGTTTTTTATATTTTCTCTCGTTTGACATGTTCATATAGAGTTTGTTTTTGATAAATACTAAATTATTAATTTATAATATATCTTAAATTTAAAAATGTATCTTAGAACATAGGTAGCTCGTCTTATATTTTAGAAACCAACTTGCTAAAAATCGGAATCGAACAAGATAAAAGTGTGTACCCCTTCGCCAGAGGCAGAAAAAAAAAAGCCTGCTCCTCTCAAAAGAAATGGAATATACGATGACGAATTGATGATAAGATAATCCATCCAGATGCAACGTCCACCTCGCCCTGTGTGTCTTCGTCGACAATTCGACATCATCTACATGAATTGTTATCAAAAGTGCAGGCTTCAGATTTTAGGAGGAACTTTTCATGCAACATGATGTGATGGATCTATTTGTTTCAGCTTTGGTTTAGGTTATCTATAGTGGTGTTTCGTAACATTGTTTCCTAAAAAGCCACATCAACTTTGCAACCGGATGAAATACTCTCTCTTTCAGTGGAGAGTTTTATTTCATTATTTCCTAGGCTAACTAGTGTAATTAAATGCTTTGCAACTGAATTAAATACCTCTCTCCGATGAAACGATTTGGCTCACGGTGAGCGTTTCATTTCGTTTCATCCGTCTTGGAAACATGTTAGCACCATAACATGGAGATGACACCGCTTCCTTATCTTTCCTCATTAATTTAATACGACGTCAACAAAAAATCTGATGTGTCATGACAATTAATATCATGAACCCCCACTGTGAATAACGTTATAACAATTCAGCTTATAAAAAAAGTTGGGTTCTATCAGTTTACTGAATTGTTATAATCTACACTCTAAATTATAATAAATTAGCGGAGAAATAAAAAAACTAGATTGTTATTCTGCAAACGACAGACTAGTATGCCGTTGTTGCTTTCAGGAGCTGTCCAATCCAATCATCACACGAGATAGTAAACTACACTCTTCCTCGCTCAATAGAAATTTAATAATTTTTAAAGCTTAAAATTTATTTTAAATATAGAAGTAATTTTTATCGTATAATATATCCATATTTGAATATTATCCATTACTCAACTAAGCAATTTACTTAAAGTAATATGGTCTTCTTCCTTGTCTACTTAATTAATATAAGTATCCAATGCAATTCTAAAATTTGCTACATTTTAAGAAGGAAGAAATATTATTCATAGCCGACGACAATTAACACAATCAATTTGGAAGTTTATTTATAGAAAAGTTTCTTACGTGTATGTTGCTTAAAGTTTATGTGATTTTTTATATATCACTCGCTCTCACTGACATTTGATTTTTAGGATCACATATCTGCGTGAGAGATATATAAGATAATATATAAACTTTTTTTAGTGGCATATTATTCATGAGATCTATGTTGATAGCAATGATGCCATGATCAACGTAGATCACAGCCTCTTCATATATATAGCGCAGGATGCGTACAGGATAGAGATACAAGCATGCATGACTTAGTCCTAACAAGAAATCTCTAATATGCAGAAGCAAAGATAGGAAGACGCAGCTCCCTTTCCATAGATATAGCTAATACTGTTTAACACCCCCCCTCAATCTGGACGTAGGGAAACAACATGTAGATTGCGCCGAAAAACAGTGAACGGCGTCGCCGACAAGGGCTTTGTCATGATATCTGCCACTTGATCTTTGGTCGAAATAATGCGCACATCAAGCTGCCGAGTAGCAACCCGTTCACGAACAAAATGATAGTCCACTTCAACATGCTTGGAGCGGCGATGAAAAACCGGATTAGCACACAAATATGTGGCACCAATATTATCACACCACAACGTCGGAGAACGAGGCTGTGATATCCCAAGCTCCCGTAACAATACTTGGAGCTAGATGAGTTCAGCAGTAGTATCGGCTACAGCTTTGTATTCAGCCTCTGTGCTAGAGCGAGACACAGTTGGTTGTTTCCGAGAACTCCAAGAAATGAGATTGTCACCAAAAAAGATAGCATAACCACCTGTGCTCCGACGATCATCAGGATTACCAGCCCAGTCGGCATCAGAAAAGGCACTGAGGGTGGACGAACTTGTTTTGGTGAGACAAAGACCCATGTCAATAGTCTCGTGAAGGTAACGTAGAATCCGTTTAACTGCCGTCCAATGCTCAGTTGTAGGTGCAGACATAAACTGACACACTCGATTAACACAAAATGAAATGTCTAGACGAGTAAGAGAAAGATACTGCAGCGCCCCAACTGCACTTCTATAGCGTGTAGCATCATCAAGAGATAATTGATCATCATTGTCTAAGCGCAATGATTCAGTAGGCACCATACACTACAACAAAACAAAAGATTTTCGTCGGCCAATATAACTTCCGTCGGCTTTTGGGCAAGCCGACGGAAGTTAAATAACTTCCGTCGGCCTCCACGAGCCGACGGAAGTTAACTTAACTTCCGTCGGCTTCTGACAGTGGCCGACGGAAGTTAGCGGGGATTTTTCCTCGGCCGCTCGGATCCCCCTAACTTCCGTCGGCCCGCATTAAAGCCGACGGAAGTTAGCTAACTTCCGTCGGCTTTAATGTTGGCCGACGGAAGTTAGGGGGCTTTTCCCCCAACCGCGCGCGCGTACAGGGAGCCCTAACTCCCTGTACACGCGCGCACTCCCGCCTCCTGCGCCTGCCGCCGCCGCCCGCCCGCCGCCGCCGCTTCGCCGCCCGGCCGCCGCCCGCCCGCCCGCCCGCCCGCCCGCCCTCGCCCGCCCGGCCGCCCGCCCGGCCGCCCGCCCGCCCGCCCGGCCGCCGCCCGCCCGGCCGCCGTCCGCCCGGCCGCCCGGCCGCCGCCTCGGCCGCCCGCCCGCCCGCCCGGCCGCCCGGCCGCCGCCTCGGCCGCCCGCCCGGTTCGAGGTGTCCTCGTCCACTCCCCTCACCTGATCGGAAGCGACCGAGCCTTCATCGTCTTCGTGAGGTCCGTGCTTCGTCCCGATACCACTGTAGTCGTCGCCATTTTTTAGTTAACATGTCGCCATTTTTGTGTGTACTACATGTGGGGCCCATGGGATTAGATGATTAATTAATGTGTGATATGCAAAGGGGCAGAAGAACACAATGGTGCCCTTTGTATATATAATAGTTTGTAAGCTTGATTTGATCATTAGGAGGATTAATAACTGGTGCTTAAGTACGATGGCATGCAAAGCCCTGGCATAAAATATCTCTGTGCAGTGCTTATCTAATAATGTAGGGCCTAGCTAATGCATACCACCATCATCTCTTGCATATCTCTCCTTAATTAAAAATGTTAATTAACCTAGATTGAGGCATAATGTTGTCTTTTCAGTTTTCTTCGCCCGAACCAAAATGTGTATTATCCGTTTCTAGGCTTTGCACATAGATGTGTTAATCTTACAAAGGTGTAAGGTAAAATCAGCAAACATGTAATGCCCTAATGAGATTTACTTGTTTATTTCATGAAGACCTATCTGTATGTCTTGTATGTCTGTTCTTGCCCTGTTTGGTGGTGTATTGAATCCATCTTCCCTATGATGTGTGGTTGTGTGCTGAATTTAATTGGTCGCCTAGGCGACGCCTAGGCGCCCGCCTAGGCTCCTAGGCGTCCAGTCGGCCCCCGTAGATAGTGTAACGAAACCTATGCGTCACCCGTTTCGGACCAACATGTCTCACACGTGTCATGCGTGTGAGATGTGCAGGTCCGGAATTGTCCCTTTTTGGACAGCCTCAGAGTGGGCGACAGAGCGTGGTTTTATGATGAGTCATGAGTCCGAATGAGATTTCAGTAACATAACCTTGTTGTTCTCCATTGCACCACTATCAGGCGTGCAATTGGAGAACAGCGGGGTTATGCTACTGAAATTTCGTTCGGACTCATGGCTCGTCATAAATACCACGTTTTGTCGGTCACTCTTGGGTGGGTTTAGGACCTATCTTTTCCTATAGACCATGGTTGTCACGGCATCGCCTGCGTCGACTAGGCGTCCAGGCGGTCACCGCCGGACGCCATGGTGAATCGCGTCGCCGGTGGGCTCTGCTTCCCCTTGCGTCGTCGGCCGCCCGGCCGCCTCTACTTCCCCTCCGTTGTCCGGAGGCGGAGGCGGGGGGGTGGCCAGGGTGTGTGTTTGTTGCGAGCCCTTTGATTGAATGAATGTTTTGCATATAGAATGGCTGAGGACGACCGACGGTGGATGTATAGTGGTTGGATGAAAAGTGAAGCTCACACGAGGGAGTGGGTAATCAACGCTGAGAAATTTGTTGATCGTGCATTCGCTTTGACAACAAACACTGGCGCGAGGTGCCCATGCATGAAGTGCAGAAATTCTCGTTGGCAAGACAAGAGGACGTTGTCATTGCATATTTGCAAATATGGATTCGTGCCAGGTTATGAAGTTTGGTCTTTTCACGGCGAGACAGGCCTTGAAAAAACGGTATTAGTAGTGGAAGAAGAAGATGATAGCGTTGCTGACGATAGGATGGATGAGATGGTTGATGCTATACGACCGGAGTTTGAATCAAACCCCGAGGATCCTCCAACACCGGAGGTTCAAAAGTTTTTCGACATCCTTCGAGCTTCAGAAGAGCCATTGCATGAGCACACCACCGTAAGCGTTCTCGCTTTCGTGACTCGTATTGTGGCTATTAAGTCAAAGTTTGCATTTTCAAACAATTGTTATAAGGAGCTCTTGAATCTGATCAGCGATATCCTTCCTAAGAACCATAAGGTGCCGAAAGACATGTATCAGTCAAAGAAAATGCTTTCTGCTCTCGGTATGGAGTATGAGAAGATTGATGTGTGCCGAGATAATTGTATGCTGTTCTGGAAAGAACATAGTAATGAGGTGAAATGCTTAAAATGTGGTAAACCGAGATTCGTAGAGGTCATAAATGAAGACGGAGAGAAGGTGACGACAGAGGTTGCTCATAAGCAACTTCGTTACATGCCTCTTACACCTCGGGTGAAACGATTGTTTCTATCAAAGAAAACCGCTAGACATATGCGATGGCATAAAGAAGGTGTACGTGAGAATAATCAAGTAATGGTGCACCCATCTGATGGTGCGGCATGGAAGGCTCTAGATGATTTTGATGCAGACTTTGCTAGTGATGCAAGGAATGTTCGCATCGGGTTGGCAACTGATGGATTCACGCCTTTCAATGTAACGGCATCGTCGTACTCTTGTTGGCCCGTGTTTGCTATTCCATACAACCTTCCACCTTCATTTTGTATGAAATATGAATTTATGTTCCTGTGTCTCATTATACCCGGTCCAGATCATCCTGGAACACGACTAAACGTGATGTTGAAGCCCTTAATTGAAGAGTTAAAACAATTGTGGAAAGGAGTTGAAGCATATGACTATGACCAGAAACAAAAATTCAATCTTCGAGTTGCGTATCTGTGGTCGGTCCACGATTTTCCGGCATACGGTATTTTTTCTGGTTAGAGTTGTCATGGAAGGTTGACATGCCCGATATGTGCGAAGGACACAGATTGTTTCCGTCTGAACTTCGGGGGAAAGATTTGTTACTTTGATTGCCATAGATGCTTTTTGCCCATGAATCACCCATTTAGGTTACAGAGGAACAATTTCAAGAAGGACAACATTGTTGTAAAGGGACCACCAAGGCGTTTAAATGGTAGAGAAATCGCTGATATGCTGAATGAGTTGGTCCTTAATGAAAATGAGGATGGATTTGTAGGATTCGGAACCGAACATAATTGGACCCACATATGTGGTTTATGGGAACTGCCGTACGTCAAATCACTAATTCTGATGCACAACATTGACGTTATGCATCAGGAACGTAATGTTGGTGAAAGCATTATAAGTACATGTATGGATTTTACTGACAGGACAAAAGATAATGTAAAGGCGAGAAGAGATTTAGCTGAGATTTGTAATCGACCAACCCTTGAGTTGACGAATAGTGGTGGCAAGCCACGTGCCCCATTTTGTTTAAAACCTAAAGAAAAAAAACAAGTAATGAGGTGGTTGAAAAATTTGAAATTCCCAGATGGTTACGCCGCAGGATTTAGAAGAGCTGTGAACTTGAAGACAGGGAAATTAAATGGATTGAAAAGTCACGATTACCACATAATAATGGAAAGACTCCTTCCTGTAATGTTTCGTGGGTACCTGAATGATGATGTGTGGAAGGCGTTAGCTGAGCTGAGCCATTTTTATAGACAACTTTGTGCGAAAGAAATCAAGAAAGATATGATGGAGATGCTAGAGAAAGAGATCCCAGTGCTTTTATGTAAACTGGAAAAAATATTCCCTCCAGGGTTCTTCAATCCAATGCAACATTTACTGGTTCATCTGCCATATGAAGCTAAGGTAGGTGGCCCTGTGCAATATAGGTGGATGTATCATATTGAAAGGTCCCTAAAGAAGCTTAGAGCGATGGTTGGTAATAAGGCCAGAGTTGAAGGTTGCATCGCAGAAGAATTTAAATTGAAAGAGATAGCATACTTCACTAGTGTATACTTCGCTGAGCATCACAATGTCAACACACCTGCTACACGGTACCATATGGATGAAGACCATCCTTGTAGTGATCTCCAAATATTTGGGTGGAAGGGCATAACTGTTGGTGTTTCCACGACATATTATGTAACTCAGGAAGAACGAACAAATGCCTTGCTCTACATGTACTCAAATATGGAAGAGATGGAACAATATTTCGCGTAAGTGATTCGTTTTAGTTTTATATTTTACCTCCAAATTTTATACCCGTTTGTTTACCTATTCGTTACATTGACAGTATGTTTGATTCAAAATACTTGCCATCTGGTCGTCAACCAACGGAGAAGCAATTAGATAAATTGCGTCAAGAAGGAGTAAATGGCGGGCCTAGTTTTCTCACTTGGTTCAGAGAACATGTAAATCCTTACCTTTTCTGACACGTATTATTTTACTCTACTGGGTTAATTATCTTATAATCTCTTATGATTTGCAGTGCGTGCTCGCTGACAATGTACATATAGACTTGCGACAGCTCTCTTACGGGAGTATTAGTGCCAAAAGTTACGGTCGCTACGATGTTAATGGTTTCCGCTTCCGTTCAACTATATTTGAAGCATATCGACCTCTAGCGGCAACAACTAATACTGGTGTTGTTACAAGGGTCGTTGATGGACAAGGACACGAAACTATGTATTATGGAATCATCAAAAATATAATCGAGTACAAATTTGCCGGGAATAAGGAGATTAAAGTAGTCTTCTTCGATTGTGATTGGTTCGACCCTAAACATGGTACTCGTGAAAACCAATTTGGGATGGTTGAAGTCAAACACGCGAAACGATTATCTAGTTGCGACAATTTTGTCCTTGCTCATCAAGTCGAGCAGGTGTATTATATGCCCTACCCATGTGAAAAACTAAGTGCTTGGTGGGTAGTCTACAAAGTGAATCCTCGGGAACGTCTACACACCCCTAGTGATGACGCTTATCAATTGGAGGTTGAAGAGGTCGATGAGGTTTATCAAGATGATGAATTGCCGACTTCGTTTAATGTAGAGTCAGAATCGTCGACAGATTCTTTTCTCGGCGATTCTAATGATGTGGCAGTTCCCGAGAAAAGGAAACACCAACATAAGAAGAAAAAAGTAACATGGCGTGCTTTGGGGAGAAAAGGACAAATTGATCCTGATTTTGATGATAATTGACAAGTAATTGTTTTGATACATGGATATGCAATATACTTCATATTACATGTTTTTTCATATGTACAAACCTTCTTTACTAATAAATGCTTGTTTGTGCTTATTTTGAACAGGATGTCGAAAAATAAGAAGAGTGTCACGAGGAAGCTCTTCCGCTTGGGGAGTTCATCGGCGAGTACTCCGGCGAGTACACCGACGAGTCAGGAGGACACCCTATTCCAGGGTAGTTCCTCTTCTTCAAACAGACGTCGTCAAGAGCAGCTCCTGAGATGCATAGATCCGACATTAATTGGTCGGCCTATTGCATTTCAACTAGATGAGGAGGTAACTTTCAGATTGTTTTTTATGCCAGTTATAAACTATTACTAATTGTTTCAATACTGTTTTGTAGGAGGAAGAACACTTGGAGAGTGCGGGTCATGAGGATGATCGGCCGGTGGGTGGCGGGCAAGAGGGGGATGTCCCAGAGTGTGCGGCACAGAGGGATGACCCAGAGGGTGTGGGGCAGGGGGATGACCCAGAGGGTGCGGGGCAGGGGGATCTCCCGGAGGGTGCGGGTCAGGAGGAAGGTGCTGAGGCTGCCGGCGGGTCCTCGGTAACTTTCAGGACGAGTCACTTGGTCGCTCCACCAGTAGTCTCTTCCGGTGGAGCCAAGATCGAGATTACGCCTGTTGGTGACGGGTAAGTGTAATACTCTTCTGTTGTTTTGCTTTTGTTTTCAAAAAATTTCTTTCACTAAACTAATTAACTTTATTTATTATGTATTTCTAGATCTTGGATTGACTCTCGGTTCGACGGCACTTCGAGGGTCAGACAGGTTAACCAGATATTGGGTAACCTGTGCCGTCTGCACTACCCAGGGATGCTGACAATGCCGACCGGTGAGCGGGTTCTATGCCAGACATGGGACCAGTACCGGTTCGCTCCTGACGGGCGCCACGGAACTGCTCAGGGGGCGGTGTCTCACGACTTCTGGGTATGCAAGTGTTTTTTCAATTTTCTTTTAGAATTTTCGAGTTACAACACTATACTAATCATTATTTTTGCAGTTACGCTTTTGCTTGCCAGAAGTCGGCAATCACCATAACCATGCGCTTGTAGTCTTCAACAACAATGCGCATAAGGTGGTGAAGGACGCCATTTCGTATGCCCGCATTCAAGCGAACAATGCTTACTACAAGGAGAAGCTAGGGCAACGAATGAGCAAGGCGACGGGCTCATCGTCAGTCTATTTGACTGAAGAAGAATACCGTTCGGTAAACAATTCTAACTTTTTACCTCTTCGATTGTTGAGATTTGTTGTCATATAATACAAATAACATCTCTGTTCAGGTGAGGATTCCGTGGTTGGCAAACCGCGAGGACGCCTATTTTGAATTCTGCAAGATTTGGTCTTCAGCCGCATTTAAGAAGACTTCCGAGCAGAAAAGACAATGCCGCGGGACGGATCCGAAGCACAGATATGGTGCCGACGGACATATTCGCCACGCTAAACGCTTGGTAAGACCGATCTGTCACTCTCTAGCTATAGATACATTGTAATGCGACTAACTCATTTCTAATGCACAGGAAGCTAAATCTGGCAACGTGCCAAGTGACATAGAGGTGTATACCTCTGGTCACAAAGGAAGCGATCCGGCACAGCCAGATGTCTTGTGTAGCCAGACAGCCACGGACCATTTGGTGAGATGTTATTAAGAGTTGACGTAATTTCATTTTTCTGCGTCTAGCTAATCGGACATGTTTTTTGCAGGCGCAGTATGGTGAACACATGGTTCGACTCCATGGAGAGAACTATGATTGGCGGAGAGAACCTGTGGACCAAATGGCCGTGTACTCCAGCGGAGGTGGCAAAAGCCATGGACGGTGAGACAGTGTTTTTATTAATGTTTTGTGTATGGTATTGTGATGGTAACTAACCCCTGTTAATGTTGCAGGTACTCCATGTTCAATGGAGTTATTGACTCGAGAGCGGTGAGAGCTCAGAAGTCAGCTCAGTCGTCGCAGAGCTCCGTCGGAGTTGGCTCCAGCCGTCGTCGCTCAGAAGAAACCCCAGAGATGGTTCGGATGAGGGAGGACATGAGGCGGCGCGACGAGCACTACAAGAAACAACAAGAGTACTATACCGCCTGCTTAGCACAACAGCAGGCGATGATCCAAGTAAGCTTACTTTAGAGTGTTGCAGTTCAAAAGTATTCAGAAATAGGTTTAGAACTAACTGATTACATTACAACATGTGTAGCAACTAGCCCAGCAAAACAGTGGATTTGACATGTCCATTTTCCAACCACTACCTCCCCCGCCACCACCACTATCTCCTACATCACCTGAGGTACCTCCTAAACACTTAAGTTAGCGTTTAGAAGGGTAGTTGAGTTCGTTTCTAATTTTGTCTATTTCTTCAGTGTTTCCGTACGCCTGGTCAAGATGGAGCCTCCGGGGCAAATGTGGACGAAGCGGGAGGCAGCGGTGGCGCCCACGACCCAAATGTGGGCGATCAGTGAGTATGTATGTGTATAATGAACCTAGATTGAATCTCGATATGTTATGTGACTTTGTATGTGAATTTGGATGGTATATGTGAATGCGGATGTGTATTGTGACTTTGATTGTGAATTAAGTTGTGTTATGAGATTTTGGATGTGATGTGTGAAGTTTTGGATGTGAGATGTGATTTTGGATGTGAGATGTGAAGTTTGAATGTGATTTTGGATGTGTATTGTGATTTTGGATGTGTATTGTGAATGTATGTGAAATTGTGGTTGGATGTGAGTGTGAGTAGGGGAACCAGGAAAAAATAAAAAAAAAATACCAGGTAACTTCCGTCGGCTTTGACCATAGCCGACGGAAGTTAGCTGGTTTCGGCCACGTGGGCAGAAAGGCTAACTTCCGTCGGCTATGGCCATAGCCGATGGAAGTTAGCTGCCCCTAACTTCCGTCGGCCAGCCTGGCCGACGGAAGTTAGCGCCCCCTCTGCTGACGTGGCAGAGTTCGGGGCTAACTTCCGTCGGCCAGGTGAAGCCGACGGAAGTTAGCTAACTTCCGTCGCCGCGCTTCCGTCGGCCAAAGGCCGACGGAAGATAGCGTTTTGCCGACGGAAGTAGGCTTCTTCCGTCGGGAAATGGCTAACTTCCGTCGGCTTTGGCCGACGGAAGTTGCCTGTTTTGTTGTAGTGATAGGAGTGGACACACCTTTGGAAGCAAGCATATTTGTACGTGTCAACAGATCATGAATATATTTGCGCTGAGAGAGAAGAAGCCCCTGATCAGTTTGTTGAACCTCGATGCCAAGAAAATAGCTCAAAGATCCAAGGTCCTTGACAGCAAAATCATCTCGAAGCTGTTTAAGAAGCCGATCAACTGCCAACGAAGATGAACTGAGGATGATGATATCATCTACATAAATGAGCATATACATCTGAAGTCCATCTTTATTAAAAAATAACAAAGAGACATCAGCTTTAGAAGCCGAAAAACCAAGGTCTAATAATTTTGTGCTGAGTCTAGAAAACCAGGCACGTGGAGCTTGTTTCAAGCCATAGATCGCCTTGTCCAATTTACAGATATGATCCGGATGATGAGAATCCACAAAACCGGGAGGTTGACGCATATAAACATCCTCATTAAGAAATCCATGCAGAAAAGCATTCTGAATATCAATTTGCCGAATGGCCCAACTCCGAGACACTGCAAGAGACAATAAAAGTCGAATAGTAGTTGGTTTGACTACCGGACTAAAAGTATCATCATAATCAATCCCATATTGTTGTTTGAAACCCTTAGCAACCAAACGAGCTTTATAGCGATCAATAGAGCCATCCGACTTCTGCTTAAGTTTAAAAACCCAACGGCAATCAATCACATTAAGACCAGCTTGCGGAGGAATAAGATGCCAGGTCTTGTTTTGGACAAGGGCCTGAAATTCATAAACCATAGCTTGACGCCAGAGAGGATGTTCCATTGCAGTCACATGAGTTGTAGGCTCGGTAGTAGAGGTGCGAACAACAGAATAAGTAACTGTTCCATCCGTTCGAACCTTTGGTTGCCGTATATTGTTCCAAAGCCTTGTGCCATAGCGATGTACAGACGTGTCTGTCGTAGGTTGAGCACCAGTGGAGGGTCCAACAGCAGATTTATCAGGAGGCTGATTATCGGATGTTGTCGGCCGGATCTCAGAAGCTGGTGCCGTCTGACCCGCTCCATCAGTTGGCGTACATGCAGTGGGACACAACACATTTGTTGATGGAGATAAAACCAACGCCGAGGTTCCTGGCTCATTTGTTGGTACGGGTGAAGGACGCGGCGTACAAATAGCAGCCGGTATGGTTCCTTGCAGTGTTCCAGCGGGCTGCACAACAGAAAGCTCCGAATTTCCTAGTACCATATTGTTAGCAGGTACAGATGAAATCATATGATCGTTTTCCAAGATAATGTCGCTGTTATCCACATGCAATGAACGTAAATCAGGGGAAGTATTCGGCTGTGTAGGCTGATTAGAAGTGGATGAAAGTTTAGAGAAAGGGAAAATTCCCTCATCAAAAACAACATCACGAGAAACATAGATACGACCGGAATCAATATCAAGACATTTGTATCCTTTATGCAGATGACTATACCCTAAAAAGACACATTCCTTGGATCGAAAAGAAAGTTTGTATTTATTATAGGGACGAAGATGAGGCCAACAAGCACAACCGAAAATTCTAAGTAAGGAGTAGTTTGGTGGGGAATTGAACAAACGTTCTAGAGGACATTTGTTGTCTATGACACGAGTAGGAAGACGATTGATAAGATAGGTGGCTGTGAGAAAAGATTCATCCCAAAACTTAAGAGGCATGCCCGCATGAGCAAGGAGAGCAAGACCAGTTTCAACAATATGACGGTGTTTTCGCTCAGCAGACCCATTTTGTTGATGAGTATGGGGACACGAAACACGATGGGCTATACCAAGGGAACGAAAAAAGGTATTGTGAATTTTTTGATATTCACCACCCCAATCTGTTTGAACACATTTAATTTTAGTGCTCAACAGACGCTCAACATGAGTTTTGAACTGCAAGAATACACGAGGAGCTTCAGAACGATCATGTAGAAGATAAATCCAAGAAAATTTACTAAAATCATCAATGAAGCCGATATAATATTTATAACCACCAACAGATGTAGGAGCAGGACCCCATACATCCGAAAAAATAAGTTCCAAGGGAGATACAGAGTGATGAATGGAAGACACATATGGCAACTGGTGACTTTTTGCAAGCTGACACGCGTTACAAATAGATAGAATAGACTCTTTGGGACATGAAATATGATTAAGACTTAGAATAGACTACACGGTTTGGATTGAAGGATGCCCTAGCCATGCGTGCCACTGGGCACGACTGATTGTCCTACTCATGAGCGCATGCTTGAGATTATTGACATCGGAAGGCTTGAGGGGATACAGGCCACCCTCACATCGCCCGTCCAGAAGACTTCTCCTCGTCTTGCGATCCTTTACAGAGAAATGCCATGGATGATATTCAAAGAAGACGTCATTGTCACGAGAAAATTTATGAACGGAAAGAAGATTCTTAGCAATGGCAGGGACATGAAGAACATTACGTAATGCAAGTGGACGATCAACGGTATTTATTGAAGAATGACCAATATGTAAAATCTGCAAACCTGTACCATTGCCGACTTGAACTTGTTCACCACCATGGTATCGCTCACGGACCGCCAGGCGATCAAGGTCACTAGTTATATGATCAGTAGCGCCTGTGTCACTGTACCAGTTTGGATCAACCTGGTAGAAGGAGGTGGCTGCCATGGCTGCAGATGGAGGATCCTCATGATAGCTTTCATCCAATCTGTGCCAGCACCGAATGGCAGTATGCCCTACCTTGCCACAGATCTGGCATGTAGGGCGTGGAGAGGCTCCACGACGGTCACCATGGGAGTCGAAGGATCGAGGAGGCGCACCACCCTGAGAACGCCCACGTCCGCGATCATGACGACCACGTCCACGATCACCACGGCGACCCCGACCAGCGTAGTTTGCCGAGGATCCATGGTTGTGAAGCTGGAGTTCAGCTTGGTGCTGTAGTTGTCTTGCCTCAAACGCCATCAGAAAAGCGAACACGTCGTCAAGTGTAAGAGATTTACTCTTGGTAGTCATCGAGGTGACAAAAGGATCATATTCAGAAGGAAGACCGGCAAGTAGATAGGATATCACCTATCACGTAGAGGCGCATTAGCGGCAGCCATCTCAGTGGCCATTCCTTTAATCTTACGGAAATAATCTGCACCCGACAAGTCTCGTTTCTTGCACGTGGCAAGTTCTACACGAATCTGAACCGTGCGATCTCTAGTGGAGGAAGCAAACTTCTTCTGAAGAGAGTTCCAAGCCTCCTGTGACGATGTAGCCTCAATCACATCGCGAAGAATTTCCTCAGACATGGAGGAGAGGAGGCCACTCAGCAATTGTTGATCTTGATCATACCAGCGCTCATACGCTGGATTGGAGACTTGCTCAGCGTCGGCCGCCGTGGAAGAGGCAATCATCTTGCTTGGCGCCGGGATGGTTCCATCTAGGTACCCCATCAACTTGACGCTCCGTAGATAAGGAAGGAGCTGTGCACGCCATATCAGATAGTTGGTGTTGGTGAGCCGAATGGTGACAGCGTGATGAATGGGGATCGAAGCAAAGGAAGTAGAAGAAGATGAGATCGTAGTTGTCATGGTGGAAGGAGAGGAGGAGGAAGAAAAATTTGTGGTGGACATTTAAACAAGCCTTGGCTCTGTTACCATGTTGATAGCAATGATGCCATGATCAACGTAGATCACAGCCTCTTCATATATATAGCACAGGATGCGTACAGGATAGAGATACAAGCATGCATGACTTAGTCCTAACAGGAAATCTCTAATATGCAGGAGCAAAGATAGGAAGACGCATCTCCCTTTCCATAGATATAGTTAATACTGTTTAACAATCTAAACCTATTTGTTTTATTCACGCTAGTGGATTTTATAACACTGTTTTCTAAAAAATCATATATGAGGATAGCGTGTGTATGATATTTTTACCTAGCGTTTGGTTTGATATACGATGATGAATGAAACCAGATGGTTCAGAACTATCTCGTTCGCCAAAAAATTACTACCATACGGTTCAACATCTATAGGGAATATTCTGTTTCTAAGAACAGTTTGGTTCCACTTGATTTCACCCATCTCTCGAACCAAACAACAGTATAACCCCATATCTAGAATCCATTATGTTCCATTCCTCCTCATACATAGAACCAAACACTATCTTAGTCCTATAAGCAAATTTTAAGGCACTAATGGACTAATGTTTAGTCCCGTAAGCAATGTTGTTTGGGATTTTAGGGATTAAATGAGACTAAGAGGGTGTTTGTATGGGGCTAAAATTTTTTAGCCCCTATCACATCCAATGTTTAAATACTATTTTGAAATATTAAATGTAGATTATTTACAAAATCATTTATAATCGGAGGATTATTCACGAGACGAATCTAATGAGTCTAATTACACCATGATTTAACAATGTTGTTGGGGGAAATTACTCCATTTCCAGGACTTAAAGATTAACCCTTTGAAGGCTGATGAGGACTCCAAAGCTGGCGGACTGTTGTTCGAAGCATGCGTCGCCACGACCGGAGGATGCTACGGTGCGAAGCCCTGGAGAACCCTCCGAAGGGAGGATGGAGGCCTCGCAGCCGAAGGACATGATTGATTGGATGTCCAGCTTATCCATCTACCTTGCAGTACTTTACCGTGTATAACCTTGTTTATAATACCGGATAGTTTCCACTATGTCGGTTGTAATCTAGGGGTAAATAGGTCTTTTCCTTATGCTTTTTCCCCTATAAATACCCCCATTGTACCTTGTAAAAGGGATCCAGAACAAGTTGTTCATTTACACTTATTCGGACCACTTGAGCTATTATCCATCTCGGAGGCTCAAAGTAGTCCTAAAGCACGAACTTTCTGTTTGTCCATTCTTGATTTCAGAGAACCTGTTGGCATAACATTTGCGCCAACAGTTGGCGCCGTCCGTGGGGAACCAAGTTCTAAAAGCTTGTTCTCTACTGCTGACTGCACTCCGAAGAGCACTTACGGAGGGAGCCTCGGAGTCCCAAGATTCCGCGCACCCTTCAGTTAAGGGCTTCTTAGTGCAGCTCGAAGGCCTTCTCTCGACCCCTCGAGTCGTTCGAAGTCCTCCATCTCCAAGACCTCTTCGCGGCTAGCTATGCCTCCGAAGCATAGCCAGGCTTCGGGTCCTCTCCGAAGGTCCCCTCGGACCAATGGAGCCAGACCCTCGGCTAATCCGGCGATTCCTACCGAGACCACTGGGCGTCGAGCGCCCCGGGGCCCTCTGGCTCCTCCTACGGTGCTTCAGACCGACTACGCAGCTAGCCGGGATCCAGAAGTGCCCTCCGACGAAGATGAAGGCCCTCCCGAAACCGAGACTACGCAGCTAGCCAGGCTTCAGGAGGAGGTATCTAGGTGGAGGCAAGAGGCCACCGATCGCCTCCGCACTCAAGCTTCCATCGAAACTCCAGGAGGGCCTCAAGACGATGGAACCCGCAATCCCCCAGAAGTTATCCAAGTCTCGGAGGAAGCCGAGAATGCATCCTTCGATAACGAGTCTCCATTACACTCGGATCTGCAGAGAGTGCCTTTCGACCCCAGATTCAAGGCCTCGAAGCTACACAAGTACTCCGGGGGGTCGGACCCCGGAGAGTTCGCCCGCTCTTATGCCCTAGCAATAGAAGCGAGCGGAGGGGTGCGAAGCACCATGGCAAAATGCTTCCCCCTCGCTCTCGAAGGCATGGCACTCCGCTGGTTCTGGTCCCTAAAGCCAGGATCGATCAGTCATGGGAGCAGCTAAAAAATAAATTTGTGAGCAACTTCCAAGGTACCTTCGTGGCCCCGATGTCCACAGGAAGTTTGTTTCAGGTAAAGCGGCGGGTGGGAGAAACCCTCCGGGAGTACTTCACGCGCTTCGCCCACACCAAGTCACAGATCAAGGGCCTGTCTACTTCTTCGGTAGTTGATGCTGCCCGCGAAGGGTGCCGAACCCCGACCTCCTCAGCAAACTCCATCGGAAGCCGGTGACGTCTGTGGCGCAGCTCATGGCATACTTCGAACAGTATGCCAAGGCAGAGGAAGGATGTTGAGGAGCCATGCTGAATAGCGTGGGCCTCGTGGCTCTAGAAGTGATGAGTCATTGTCAACGATAGTCAAAGAGGACAGAAGAAGAGAGGAGATCTGCTGTTTCATGGGCCGCGTGTGACTCAGGTACACGGGCAGCGAGCGACTGTCGGGCAGAGGAGGCTGCGAAGTCGGGTTGGCCCAATCCGAGTGCATGGGCCAGAAGTAGTGGAAGACCCACTGGGCTGTTGACCAGGATTGACTCAGGTACACGGGCGGTGAGCGATTGCCGGGCTGAGAGAGCTGCGGAGTCGGGCCGGCCCAATCCAGGTACCTGGTACAAAGCCGGTGGAGGCTTTGTCAGTTTCGGCGCAAAACTGACAACCGTCGATCTTGTATCCGACTGTCCAGAAGAGAAGCCGTAGTCGCTACGAAAACTTAGCTTCCGGATAAGTCATCTGTAACTCTAGGCCCACAGTCAGTCAGTTGTGTCTGTAAAAATTCCTAAGGGCAGTAGAGTCTTTTCCTTTATTTTTGAGGTCTGTAAAAACCCTAAGGGGCTGGTAGAATATTCCTAGTGTTGGGCTGCCTATAAATAGGACCCCAATCCCTAGGGTTTGGACTACCCTTTTGGCTGAAATCACATCCACTCTATTGGGTCATTTGTCTCTCGTTTCTCTCTCCTGTGTGCGCCGCCAGGCTTTTGCTCCTTCCTGTTCTTGCATTGCATTTGCTCAAATCTCTGGGATGCATTAAAGCCTTGGTCCCTGTCGATTCTATTTGGTGCACATTGTTTGGTTTGGTGAGTTATTGCTTCGGCTACGAGCTGCTGAATTTATTTCGTGAGAAGAAGCTTCTCTTTTTGCTCTGTTCTTCACAAACTGAGTACTAGTTCTTGCTGTTGCAAGTAGTACTACTTTCCTGTAGCTACAGTAGTATGTGCAACTTTTCACCTTCTACTGCACAGCTTTATGATCGAAGCAGACTGGATTGAATGCCTTTTTGACTGTTTTATGGCGAAACCATTATCTCTGTTTCGAAGCCCCTCAGCTCCGTGAGGCAGGCTTCGAACGTATATTCTCAGAGGCTTCGTTCGAACTACGGACTGTTTTTGTATTCTGTGTCTGGCTTCGGAGTATTTTTCAAAACTGTTAGCATCTATACTTCGAACGTCTGTGCGAAGGTACTTTGTCTTGAGTGCTTCGAAGTCCTCACTTCGACTGGTTTCGAAGTTGACTTCGGAGCTTGCTCCTCTGTTAAACTTCGTTTTTGCTTTCTCGGACGTGTATCAGCCTTCGCCTGTTGATTCGAAGCTTACTCTTTTCGAAGGTAGGGCTTAGGCTTCGAATTTGTCTTTCTGTCGTATGACAGGCTTCGCTTCTCTGTTCGAAGGTAGTCCGTGTGTACTTTGTGTTCGAAGTTTTTCTGTTCGAAGGTTTGCTTCGAAGCTTTCGGTTCGAAGTTGTGTTGGAAGTCTTGTCTTCGAAGTGCACACTATCGAAGCAGGCTCTAACTCTGTCACTTCGCTCTGAAGCAAACTTCGCTCCCTGCCCCTTCGAACTTGACTAGAACCAAACACCTTCGGCATCTTCGACATGCCTCGCAACTGACCTCCGAAGCAGGCTCCATCACCAATCTCCGAAGCAGACCTCGACGTGCGAAGGAGGCTTCGCCAAGTTTCAAACAGGAGACAAAATTTGGACAGTAACTTCTCTTTTAATCTTACACATACTTAGATCATTTCGTTGAGAAGTTTAGGCCTGTTACATCTTGTTCATCTGCCTAGTTGCTCTACTTCAATAGTTTTCAGTTATCATCAGTTGCTTCTAGGTAGAAACCTTTAGACTTAGGCCTGTTGTTTATTTTCTGCTGCATAGTCTTTTCGAGGTGCGTCGGGTATTGGGAACATGCCATTGATTCGAAAGAATTTTTTAAGGCGCCCATTCACCCCCCCTCTGGTCGCTACTTTCGGTCCTACATATGTCTTCGGCGAGCTGAAGCACCATTGCCCACCCTCCGAGAAGTCAAAAGGGAGCATGAAGCCTCCGCTACTCTGCAACCTCCACAAGACAACCGCTTCAACGAGTACAAGCGGGGGAAGAAGCATTTCCGCTCGGAGGTGCTAAACATTGCACCTTCAGCTCCGAAGGCACCTGCCAATTTCCAGCAGGCGAAGAATTTCAAGGCCGGGCCACCAAAGCCTCAAGAAAGGATGCCTGGCAGGCGCCAGAGTTTTTTCTGTTGCGTGCATGGCGACAATAGAAGCCATGACACGAAGGATTGCAAGGCAGTGTTGGCCCTTCGGGGCGACTACCTTGAGAGAAATACCGGGCGGGGTACTTCGGATCGGGCCCCACCGTCGGCACGCTCGGAGCCTGTTCAAACTATGGCCCGAGCCGGTGCCCTCGAAGCCCCCATGCGACTACCGGTGGCCAGTATTATGCCACCACCAAAGCAAGAAGACCCGCAAGACCGCGGCAAGAGAGTGGTCCTGCCCATCTCCGGAGGGGGGACCCTCGGAAGCATGTCCAAGAGACAGCGACGCGAGTACGTCCGTGAGGTCGGGCACATTGGGACCTCGAGTTCCGCCGAAGGAATGCCAGAATGGTCCCGTTTGCCCATCTCATTCACAGCCAGCGATGCGGCGGGGGTGAAGTTCCCCATGCTGACCCATTAGTCATCTCTGCTGATATAGCAGGAGCAGACGTTCGAAGGATCCTGGTAGATGGCGGGAGCTCCGCAGACATACTCTTTGTCCAGGCCTTCGACCAGATGTGCATACCTCGAAGCATCTACTTCCAGCAGCCCGGCCGCTTCAAGGGTTCTCAGGACCGCCTCTCGATTCCCTCGGCCAAATAGGCCTCGAGGTTGCCTTCGGAGAGGGGCCTTTGGCCCGAGTAGAAGAGGTGATCTTTGATGTGGTTGATGCCCCATATGCTTACAATGCTATCTTCGGCCGGAGGGATGTTGAACCAGTTCGGGCTATAGCACATCATAATTACCTTTGTCTCAAAATGCCCACGCAAGGTGGAGTGCTTACTATTTCAGGAGACCAAGCTGTAGCCAAGAGGATGGAGTATGGCCATGGGCAGCCATTGGACCCCTGACAAGTGCATAATGTGGCGGAAAGCGTCGAAGAAGTACCGGAGGCCTCGAACCCTCCGAAGGGATCTTCGCTCAAGCCAAGCCCGGAGGGTGATGTTGAGACAAGAATAATCTCGGAAGATGGCAAAGAGTACCCAGTGAAATTCGGCAAGGGGCTATCTCCAGAAATAACCGCCTCGTTAGAAGAAGTCATCAGGAAAATCTGGACATATTTGCTTGGGCTGACGATGACATCATCGAGGTCAATCGAAGCATCATCGAGCATAGTCTGGTCGTCAACCCGAAGGCCAAGCCGGTGTGCCAGGGGCTCCGCAAGCTGTCAGCAGAAAGAGCAAGCCTAGCCAAGGCCGAAGTAGAAAAATTGTTAAGGGCTAGCATCATCAGGGAGGTAGCCCATACCGAGTGGTTGGCTAACCCTGTTTTTGTAAGGAAGAAGGACTCGAGCAAGTGGCGCATGTGTATTGATTTCACTTCATTAAATAAAGCATGCCCGCGAGACCCCTACCCGATGCCCCGAATAGATCAGTTGGTAGATTCCACAGCTGGGTCCGAATTGCTAAGTTTCCTCGATGCATACTCCGGATATCATCAAGTATGGCTAAAACGCGAAGACGAAGCCATGACAAGCTTTATAACTCCTTCCGGAGTATTTTGTTATGTAAGAATGCCTTTTGGGCTGCGGAATGCCGGAGCAACCTTTTCTCGTTTAATAGCTAAAGCTCTAGGTCATCAGATAGGCCGAAATGTCGAGGCCTATAGGATGATATTGTAATAAAAAGTGCTCAAAAGCACCAGCATAGCCTAGATCTAGCCGAAACGTTTGAGAGCCTCCGAGCATGTGGAGTACGCCTCAATCCGGAAAAATGTATATTCGGAGCTCAAGCAGGAAAACTGCTAGGGTACTTAGTTTCGAGCAGGGGAATCGAAGCTAGCCCAACCAGATAAGTGCACTGCAAAGGATGGCTCCACCAGAGAATTTGAAGCAGGTTCAAAAGTTAGCAGGGGACTTGCAGCTCTTAGCAGGTTCCTGGCCAGGTCAGCAGAGCCGAGCCTCCCAATTTTCAAAGCACTAAAGGGGTCCGAAAGCTTTCAATGGACATCGGAGTGCCAAAAGAGCTTCGATGACATAAAGAATACCTCGGAAGATTATCAATTTTGACCGTTCCCCTCCCAGAAGAAACATTGCTCCTTTATCTTGCAGCAACAAATTCAGCAGTAAGCGCAATACTAGTCCGGGAAGTTGAGCTTAAAGGAAAAGCTAGTCCAGAACCTAGTGTATTTGTGTCGGAGGCATTATCCAGAGCTAAAGTCAGATACTCCGAGCTCGAGAAGTTGCTTATGCCCTAGTAATGGCCTCGCGGAAGCTGAGGCATTATTTCTTGCGCATAACCTGATCGTCCCTACGTCGTATCCTCTTGGGGATATGCTCCGAAACAAAGATTCCACAGGCAGGATTGGAAAATGGGCGGTCGAGCTGACACCCTTCGAAATCTCCTTCACGGCGAGGACAGCTGTTAAATCTCAAATTATAGCAGATTTCGTAGCAGAATGGACTCCATCTGCAATCTGGACCCCGGAAGAACCCTCCGAAGGTTTTTGGACAATATTCTCTGACGAAGCTTATCAAGCATCAGGTGCCGGAGCAGGGGCCGTCATCATATCACCATCAGGGCAGAAGGCCATGTATTCCGCAAGGCTCAACTTTAGAACCACTAATAACATTGCCGAGTATGAAGGAATCTTGCTAGGCCTCCGAAAGGCTAAGCGCTCGGAGCTGCAAGAATAGTGATCAAGACAGATTCCCAAGTCGTCGCGGGGCATATTGACAAAAGTTTTCAAGCAAAAAACCCACATCTCGCGCAATACCTTGAAGAAATCCGCAAGGCCGAAGCACCATTCAAAGGGTTTACAGTTCGAAGCATCCCTCGGGCAGAGAATCAACTTGCAGATATTCTTGCAAAGCTGCAGCAGGAGCGGTGGACCTCCTGGAGGGTGCTTTCTACGAAGAGCTAGAGCAGCTAGCGGCTGACCAAATACCCTCGTCAGAAGTAATGTGCATTCCAACTACATATTGGCGGGCTCCGATAATAAGCATGTTGCAAAGTAGCATGGATCCTCCTGAAGGCCCAGAAGCTCGAAGGTTGCAAGCAAGAGCTCGAAATTACAAGCTTGTTGATGAAGTACTATACAAGGCCGGAGTGTGTTCACCCCTACTTCGATGCATCTCACAGCCCGAAGGTCAAGACATACTTTGGGGCATCCACGAAGGACTATGCGGAGGTCATTTAGCCCCTCAAGCGCTAGCAGGCAAGACGCTTCGGCAAGGGTTTTATTGGCCAACAATAGTAAGAGATGCGGAAGAACTAGTTCGAACATGCCAAGGCTGCCAGTGGATGGGCAGACGGAGCCATCGCCCGCCAGCTCAGCTTAGTGTTATTGCCCCAGTATGGCCAATGGCTAGATGGGGCATGGACCTCATAGGCCCTTTCCCAGTGGCAAAAGGCGGCTTGAAATTTGCGGTGGTGGCAATCGAATATTTCTCAAAATGGGTTGAGGCGGAGCCGCTAACAGCTATCACCTCGAAGAATGTGCAACGATTTTTCTGGCAAAATATCATATGCAGGTTCGGAGTTCCAAGAGAGTTGACGGTGGATAATGGAACCCAGTTCGAAGCTGACACCTTCCAAACATTTTGTGAAGAACTGGGCATTAAGTTGTGCTTCGCAGCAGTACGACATCCACAGTCCAACGGAGCTGTTGAGCGATCCAACGGGAACATCCTTTCCGGGCTGAATCGCCGAATTGTTGGATTGGCCAAGGGGTTGTGGGTCGAAGAGCTCCCCAAAATCTTGTGGTCCATTCGAACCACTCAAACCAGGTTAACGGGGTTCACACCGTTTAGATTACTCTTCGGAGATGAGGCCATGACTCCTACGGAGCTCAGAGGTGGATCGCTTCGCGTAGTACAGCCTGGGGACGAAAGTGACCGGAGCACTTCGCTGGATTTATCAGAAGAAACAAGGCTTCACGCTGTCGCGAACCTAACTAAGTACCACAAGCACACCAAGACATGGTATGACCCGAAGGTAAGCTAAATGAATTAAAACCCGGGTCATCTGGTATTACGTAGTGTAATAGCTCCGGGGAAGCTAGGAAACAAATGGGAAGGACCATATGTTATCTTACGCTCAGGACGCCCCGGATCGTTTAAATTAGCCAATTTAGAAGGAGAAGAGTTGAAGCATGCATGGCATGCAGAGCACCTTAAGCGTTATTTGCTTAGGGGCCCCTTGTAATCATTTGTAAAAACTTCCCTTTCTATGAATAAAGATAAGGGTCGAATTTTGTTTGCTCTCCGAATATCCTTACTCCTGATGGACGCATTAGGAGGACAGAGATGCTTGTAGAGCCAAGCATTTTTCTCAAGACCCAGGCAGCCGCCTTCGAACCATTGGTTCAAGGGCTACGTTGCCAACCTACGGATTCTAGGCTCCGGCTTGTTAGGATCCGTAGAAGAGTCTAAGGACTTTAAAGAAAAATAGCTTTTCGGCCCTCCGGGTGCGAAGTATCTGTAAAAGAGCCGAAGGTGGCCAACCTACGGATTCCAGGCTCCGTCTTGTTAGGATCCGTAGAAGAGTCTAAGGACTTTAAAGAAAAACAGATTTTTCGGCCTCCGGGTGCGAAGTATCTGTAAAAGAGCCGAAGGTGGCCAACCTACGGATTCCAGGCTCCGGCTTGTCAGGATCCGTAGAAGAGTCTAAGGACTTAAAGAAAAACAGATTTCGGCCTCCGGTGCGAAGTATCTGTAAAAGAGCCGAAGGTGGCCAACCTACGGATTCCAGGCTCTGGCTTGTTAGGATCCGTAAAAGAGTCTAAGGACTTTAAAGAAAAACAGATTTTCGGCCTCCGGGTGCGAAGTATTTGTAAAAGAGCCGAAGGTGGCCAACCTACGGATTCCAGGCTCCGGCTTGTCAGGATCCGTAGAAGAGTCTAAGGACTTTAAAGAAAAACATATTTTCGGCCTCCGGGTGTGAAGTATCTGTAAAAGAGCCGAAGGTGGCCAACCTACAGATTCTAGGCTCCAGCTTGTTAGGATCCGTACAAGAGTCTAAAGACTTAAAAAAAAAGCGAGGAATTTTTAGTCTTCGAAGCAAATGATAAGTACAAAGTTCGAAGCATGCAGGTGTTCGGACAGTCATTGTGCCTAGCGAACCCTTTTCTATGGTAAAGGCTCCGCCACCCACAAGGGGGGTCGGAGGGTACGAGTCATACAACATACTTTCGAAGCATTCCACATTAAATCTTTATAATTGTAAATAAAGAGAAATTTGTGTCTAAGCCTAAATAAAATCGGAGACCCTTTCGGCCCCTAGAGCTACCCCTACGGCTACTTTGCCCTTCGGAGCTCGAAGCCACCGAAGTCGTCCTTTTAGTCCGGGTGCTTCTCTTCTTCTTCGAGGCTCGCAGTTTCCTCTGCTCCTCTTGAAGCTCAGCCCATGTCAGGAGCCTTTCGGAGTCAGCCTCCGCAGGGTCTTCAGCTCGGTACTCCGAGTCGGACCAGTCAATAGGTTCGGAAGACGAGGACCCCTCCGTCTTCTCTTCCTCTTTAATATAACTAAGACGTCCCTTCGAACTTCAAGGGTGATCTCCCCCCGTCTCCGCGAGGAACAGAAAAGCGGGAGCGGCGGTAAGGCCTCAAACCCTCGAGGTTTGCCCACTCCTTTCGGAGCTCGTCGGTAATTTCCAGAAGTTTGAAGTCAGGGCTCGAAGGGCATGACAAAACCTAAAAAAGAGCAGAACACCCAAGACAAGTTCCCATTTAGAACTTTTCCATTAATAAAAACAGGGTTTACAAGGCTTCATATACATAGCAGTCCTAAGCGGCTAGACCTGCGGGTCGGTCGGCGGAGCAGGAACCGAAGGGGCTGGCGAAGCAGGAAGTGGTGGCTTTGTTGCGCCTTGCTTCGGCCGACGGGCCTCGTCAATCCAGGCCTTAGCTGCGCCCTTATGGTCCGTCTTCCAGGTCGACCGGAAGGCTTCCAGGCCGAAACCACCTCCGAAGATGGCCGCAGCAAGTCGTCGTCCGCGAAGCCTCCAGGAGATGAACCTCCGACTGAGCCAAGGGGGATCCGAAGGGATTCAAGATGACGAAGAACCCCGATACCAGCACACTGTCCGGAGATCTCCCCGTACCGAATACCAGAGTTCTTCATCAACGACGAAGCGACCTGGATCCTCGTCAGCTTCCGATCAAGGGGCTCGTGGGTCGCAGCAAGAAGACGAAGGGCACATGGTGCCGAAGTACTCCAGCGTACCCTGAAGGGCTTCCAAGGTACAATCCGCAGTACTAGAGTTCTTCTTCTCCGCTGCTTCCAGGCCTGCAGCAGTCGCACCCACTTCGGCCACCCGGAGCATCAAAGAACTCTTGAGGGTCATCGCCTGACTAAGAGCCCCCTGAAGCTCCACCAGCTGCGCACTTGAGGTAGCGGCCTCCTGGCGGAGTCTTTCAACCTCCGCTCGAAGGACAATGCGCTCGGCCTCGACCTCCTGGGCAGACGAACGGAGGGCTCCGAGGGCTTCGTCAGACGCCGCCCTAGCCCTCCGTTCCTCCAAGACTTCTTCCTCTAGCCTGAGGGATCTCCCGGTGGAGTCGTTAAGGGCCGTCTGGAGGGTAGTGACCTTCCGTTTAAGTCGATTAACTTCGATCTCGTTGGAAGTCGCTGCCGCTCTAGCAAGGACAAATTGCTGCAAAAAGAACTAAGTAAGTACTGAAGTATTTATGACCACTAATGTGAAGTAGCTATGGTGTCTTTTTCATACCTGAAGGGCGGCCCTTTCGAGGGCCGTGTTGAGTGTCGAAGCCCTGGCCTCGCTCAAGACGGAGATCAACTCGAATTAGCAATGTCCTGGCTTTTCTCAGCCAGGGGCTCCATGAGTCTTCGAAGGCCACTCCGGTGCTCCAGGAACGGAGCCAGCAAAGGAAGCCAAGACAAAGCTTGAGCATCATCCGCTGCGGCCTCATCCCTCCGAATTGCCAACGGAGGGTGCGGCCTGGCCAGGAAGAAGACCGAGGCTAGAAATACTCTTGCCCCTCCCCGGTACGAAGGAGGGCGAAGCAGGAGTACTCCGACCATCGGCAACCACCTCTTCGACCAGAACCGCAGCGGCGGAGGCAACCTCGGTGGTCGAGGCGGCCACTACAGGAGTGACCTCCGTCGCCAACTCCGTATCGGCGAGCACATCGTCTGCCCCGAAAGACACATTCTCCGCCGCCAAATTCGGAGCCTCCAGAGGCGCGGAGGGGTCCGCTCGAATGGCAGCCTCCGAAGACGCAGGGGCTTTGGACGCCACCAAAGTATCAACACCCGAAGAGGTACCTATTTCAATAACAAAATTAATAAGCATGTTTTCACAGACAGCAGGCAGGTATTAAGTAAAAAAAAGGAGCTTCGGAAAGAACCTCCGGGAGCTTCGTGGGGAAGGATTGCTGGATCCTCCAAGACTTCGTACATCTGGATGATGTCGGTGAAGTCATCCCCCGAGGTCCTGCCCTCAACATTTCCCGTCGGAGCCACGTCCTCCGCAGGGACCACCTCGGGTGCGGGCAAGTTGGGAGTAGGGGAGTCTGACTCCACCTGCACGACGGCGGGCGAAGGAGGAGCAGTCGGAGTCACACTTACCACCTCCCTGACGGAGGCGTTAGGGGGGACTTCCCTTATATCTTCGTCGTCCAGGAGGTAGGCTTCGAAGGTCGCCGCTGTCTGGCCGTCGGAGTCCTCTGCCTCTTCGGAGGCTGAGCTTTGCGCACCCGGCGACGAAGCAGATGAGGCAGACACCAACTGCGAAGGGTGCTTCGCTACCTTCTTCTTCCGAAGCGGCTGCTTGCCGGCCTTCTTGGAGGGCTCGACAGCGGCTTTCCTTTTACGGCCAACCGCTCCGGTCGGGGCGAAGTCAGGAAGATTCGGGGGCTCCATGCCGAGAGCTCTCCACACTCTGTTGGATCGCTCCCAGCTCCCCACCAGCTCCAACCTCCTTTGCCTCTCGGCCACCGAAGGGGCTCCGAGAACTCGTTCGGTGGCCCAAACTACGTCCTCCGGAGCCAATGCCAGAGGCGCCGCTGAAAGAAAAATGTATGAGAATATGAGTATAATTGATTTCTTCATTTAAATATGATGCAGCAAGGAGAAGGTTTACCTAAGTTTCGGAGGTCCCCCTCCGAGGCTTGTGGGAACACGATCGGCCAGTTGGCTCCGAGGGGAGGGATCCGAAGGGCGATGAACTCCTCGGCCAGGTCACGCATGCTCATACGATGAGCCACCGAAGTAAGCAACCCTAGCCTCATCGAGAGCAGGCTAGGGTTCGGAGAGATGTCCGCCTCCTTCCGGAACCAGATCTCCTGGAGAGGACCAGCGAGGGGGGAGTCCTCTCCGACTTCGGCATAAAACCACCGAAGTATCCAGTTTGTGTACCACCTGTCGTTTATAGCTTTTGCAGGGAAGTGGAGGGCATGCTCCCTCCGCAGCTGGAAATTGACGCTGCCGAAGGCTATCGTCACCTTGGAGTCCCCTGGCCCGTCTTGTGGCTTCGGTTGGCATATGGCTTCGTGGGTCGCGGCGAAGATTTCGGAGCGTCCTTCGCACCCCTCCGCCCGGAGCGCCCATTCGAAGATGGCCAAGCGGGCGATGGCGTTGGGGGACAGCTGAGGCAGGGTGATATGGAACAAGTCCAACACCTCTGCCAAGAAGTCCACGGCTGGCAGCCCCAGGCCTGCTTCAAAGAATGCTTCGAAGACCACCACCTCTCCGCTCCGCGGCCTTAGAGTCGACTCCGTCCCAAGGACTCGAGTCCTCAGCCCAGCGCCCAACTTTCCGTCCACCGCTTCTTCAATGGACTCGGCGGTGCTCAAGGATTGGCCGATGATGAAGCTTTGAGCAATCTTCTTCTTGGATGGCGGACGGAGCGCCCGAGGATTCTTGGGCCAGGCACCGCTCGGAGCCCCCACCATTGCCGCTGCTGCCGAAGCGGCCCACGCCTGCCTCTGCGCTAGGGTGTTGGCCACCGCTGGGGTGGTGTGGCTAGTTCTCGCCATCGTGCTCGAGTGTTCAAGAGTTTGGAGGATTGGGGAAAGGTAAATCGCAGGTGATGAATGCGGTAAAAATCTCGGTTAATCTCTGTCTCTCCCTTTTATAACCACACGACCAGTACTACTCTTTGATTAATTTCACACCGCAGGTGATGAATGCGGTCCGGCTTCCGTCACCGACAAGTGGGTCCGGTAAGTGGAACGGCGTACAACCGCTGTAAAAACCGACCGTTACCTTTTTTGCAGAGGGTAACGGCTACTTGCGCTGTAACGGCTACTTCTAACGGCGCCCCACGACGTTCGCTCTCTGGAACCGTCTCCACGACGTTCGCTCTCTGGAACCGTCTCCACGACGTTCGCACTCTGAAACCGTTCCCTTCCCAACGTGCGTTCCAAATGTATCAAGAACTCGAAGGGGAAGGTCCGAATGCGTTGGGCTCAAAATCCTCGGCTAAGTCGCAGCATCCCCAAATCCTCTTTAAGCCTCAGAAAATAGAAATGTTCTTTTCGTATACTGCCTTCTTTCTAAAAACAGGTTAACTACAGAAAGGCGTATTCGAGGGGCTACTGTTGGGGGAAATTACTCCATTTCCAGGACTTAAAGATTAACCCTTTGAAGGCTGATGAGGACTCCGAAGCTGGCGGAATGTTGTTCGAAGCATGCGTCACCACGACCGGAGGGTGCTACGGTGCGAAGCCCTGGAGAACCCTCCGAAGGGAGGATGGAGGCCTCGAAGCCGAAGGACATGATTGATTGGATGTCCAGCTTATCCATCTACCTTGCAGTACTTTACCATGTATAACCTTGTTTATAATACCGGATAGTTTCCACTATGTCGGTTGTAATCTAGGGGTAAATAGGTCTTTTCATTATGCTTTTTCCCTATAAATACCCCCCATTGTACCTTGTAAAAGGGATCCAGAACAAGTTGTTCATTTACACTTATTCGGACCACTTGAGCTATTATCCATCTCGGAGGCTCAAAGTAGTCCTAAAGCACGAACTTTCTGTTTGTCCGTTCTTGACTTCAGAGAACCTGTTGGCGTAACATTTGCACCAACAAATGTGATGCTACAATAAACATTTGTTAATTATAGATTAATTAGGCTTAAAAAAATTGTCTCACGATTTAGTCTCCAATTCTGTAATTATTTTTATAATTAGTTAATGTTTATTCCTACAAATTAATGTCGAAATATCCGATGTGACACGGCTAAAATTTAGCCCGAGGATCCAAACACCCCCTAAATTTTAGTCTTTAAAAACAAACAACCCTAATCTAAACAGGGCCTAATGTAGATGTTATTTTAGTCTATTAAATTTAGACTATTTATAAAACTCATTTATAATCGATGATTATTCACGACACGAATTTAATTAGCCTAATTACGCAATGATTTGATAATGTGATGCTACATTAAACATTTGCTAATCATGGATTAATCAGGCTTAATTTTTTTTGAGAAAAAGCGGCCCCCCGGAAGGAGCGCCCTGCTTTATTGGAAAGCAGAAAACAGAACCAAGTTGAGCTGGGGTTACCAGCTTTACATCAAGCTCAGAGCCACAATGGGAAGACAGAAGGATAAAAACCACACGTACTGCCCAGTTTTGACCAAACAACACAAAAGTAACTTGCAAGAAACTGAAATATCAGACTAGGACAGAGCACAAAACGAGACCGAAGCGTGTTCTAAGTCCAACACTGAGATGAATCAGAGCTTGTTCCGGCTCACCACCCTCTTCTTGCTCAAACCAAGCGACACATTCAGGTATTCACGCTTGAGTTGGATGGACTCTCCAGGCGGATGAGTTGTTGCAGTCTTGCACGGAGCAAGCCCAAGCACCGTGCTGATTCCTCCTTTATACGAACTGCCACCAGTTGAGTCCACTGAGTGAGAAATGTCATTAGTTTATGTAGCACCTGGAAAACGTTAGTACAAATTTTGTTTTGAAAATAAATTCATTGCGAAGAAGCCACACTGTCCAAGAAACAGCCCCTAAAATCTGCATTATTATCATTTTTTTCGCCACCCCCCTAATATTGTCCATCATATCCAAAAACCCGTTTACACTATAGGTTGTGAGCCTCAAATCTAAAGTTTCTGTAATAAACAACCAAAGCATCCGGGACAGACCACAGTCAAAAATTAGGTGATCAATAGATTCAAGCTGCCCACAAAGTTACACTGTGGATCCCCTTTCCCGTTCATTTTTCCCAATTGCTCTCCCACTTGAATCCTTTTTTTCAACAACAACCATGTGAAGATTTTTACTTTGAGAGGAGCCCCACATTTCCAGATTCTCATACTGTCCACATCGACCATCCCCCTATTAACAATAAATCGATAAACCGAGTTAGCAGTAAAACTTTGTTACCCAACAACCAACTTAGTTTGTCAACCCCCTTCTCTCCCCACTCTCCCTAATGATAGAGGCCAACTCCCCCCATTCGTCCATATCTCCCACATGCAGACACCGCCTAAGCAGCGTATTCTCTAGGAAAGCTAAGCCCGCCTCCGTCACTGTGAGGTTTTCATCGCTGCAGACTTCAAAAAATTTATGAAACCTTACTTTAAGAGGAACCTCTCCATTCCAAACATCATGCCAGAAGGACACCTTCTGACCATCCCCTAACATGAAACCACATCCCAAACGAACCCATTTTGTACATCTGCCTAAGCCTTTCCAGAAATATGATCCCTTACTAAAATCCGCTTGAAGAACCCCTCTGCTTAAATTATATTTCTTCTTTAGCATCTCATAACAACAACCACCATGACCATCGTCCAGATTGTAAATCCATTTACAAAGCAAAGCTTGGTTCATGCTCCTAACATCATGCTTAATAGATTCATCTCACGAATAATCCTCCGAATCTACAATAATTTATAATTAGCTCACATTTAATTAGTCTATCGATACAGATTAAATCTTAGTCCGTGGAACCAAACGGTCCTAGAAGCGGGATGTAAAAATATTACTACATATGTTCTCTGCCCGCATCTTTTTCTGAGCTAGTGGGTTTAGTCGATTGGTTTTACATATTTTTTAAAGATATATATATATATATATATGAAATATATGAATATATAATTTGAGATAACCTAATTTTTATTTAGACATGTTTATCTTTGATAGCTTGTCCACCGGTCATGCCGGATAGACATGCTCCCCGGCCGCCTTAATTACCGGATGCTTTTTCACGCACGTACGGCAACAAAATCGATTACTGCAATTAAAACCGAAAATTACTGCAATTAAAACCGAAACAACTGTTGAGAGAAAAGTATACGTCCTTATCCGAACAACACGTACAGGAGCTGAGGCACCATCACCGGCCCAAAATTTAATTTAATTTGCTGCGACAAATCCAAAAACTTATAATCATTATAGCTTACTTTATAAATTTGTAAATCAAATTAATTTTAAAAAACATGTTAGGTAGCGTTTGGTTCACTAGTTAGGTAAAGCGAACGGGTCCGTTCTATTTTACGTGCGTTTGGCTTGGAATTATATAGAACAGAGTGTCTCCAAAAAAGAATATTCCTCGTAGATCCGGAACCATCCACTCTCAAAAAATCGACCGAACTGAACGGCTCGCCTCCCATGCCTCCCACATCATCCACTTTTCTTTTCATTTCATCGGCCGCTCTTAAACCAAATAAAGGACAAAACTGTTCCATTCTATCAGATTTCAGAACCAAACAAAAACAGAATGTCTGTTCTTGTTTCCAAACGTGGAGCGGAACCATTTCATTTTCAAAATCTAAAACGAAGTCATTCCATTCTACCAGATTCCTGAACCCCGGATTTGTCTACGTATATCTTCAAATTTTAATAAGATATCATTATTTAAAACATATATTGAAACAAAAGCATCCTACTACGCTATATTCACCGCCGCATCAAACACGAAAAAATTGATAATTTATCGTTACAACGCTACTCGTAATAATAACATATAAAATTATTTAGATTAATGGATATAAATATTTTGGTAAAAATACAAATGAACTCTTTGACGGTGGCAAATTGTTGAAAAGTGTTTCCAGCCAGACACATTGGATAGGCAGACGCAGACAGCTGCAGTTCACTTTTTTCTGGCAACGATGGCGTCCATCCGGCCGGCGAGCTGATGACGACGAGCTGAGCGGATGAGGCCTATCTGAAATTCCGAGAGGAGATGCCCTTCCGCCCACGGAAACATCTCTGCATGCATATCTTCTCCTCCTCTTCCTCTCTCGCTCTCTCTCTTTCTCTCTCTTTCTCTCCATCAATGCATCCGACGCGTCGCCGTCCCGGATCTTTGCGTATAAAAGGGGGCCGTGCATTCCAGCCCATCGATTGAATTGATATTGATAGATCGTCGCTTGCTTGATCGTGTGTGTGGGGGGGGGAGGAGGTGAGGTAGCTTGGTGCAATGGGAGTAAGCGGACGAGGAGAGGAAGAAGATGGTGGCTGCAGGTGCAGGGTGTCGGAGCAGGCGGCGTCCGGGTTCTCCGGCGGCGGGTCGCCGGCGTCGAGCCTGACCGACGACGGCGAGGTGACGTCGTCGGCTCGGGATGGGGACTGCTCGTTCTCGTCGGAGTCGGAGTCGGATGAGGAGACGATGCAGGTGGACGAGAACCGGCACGCCGGCGCCGGGCCGCTCTACGAGCTGGCGGCGCCGCTGCTGGCGCAGCTCCCTGTCAGGTACGTGTATCATCCATGCCTGTACTACAATTTACAAGTTTACAACTTGCAAATGAAGCTGCCTTTGTGTTTCAATCTCCGAATTGTCGAGAGCAAAAAAATGTTTTTTTTTCAATCGCCTACTTGTTCCAGATCGTGTTGCAGTCTTGCAGCCACACTTAAGCTATGAAAAGAGTTTCAGATCGAATGAAAACTCGAGAAAACTTGCTTCAAAACCGGAAGAAAATTGCTGCCGGAAATCCGGAATAATAGCTGCCAGCTTGTTGCATGCTTAGCAGTTAGCTCATGGCATCTGACAAGTACATTTTCACATGCCACAGGACAGGACTGTCCAAGTACTACCAAGGGAAGTCCCAGTCTTTCACATCGCTCTACCACGCCAGATGCGTGGAGGACCTTGCAAAGAAGACATCCCCTTACATCACCCGGATGAAGATGCACAGAGGCCATGGCGCCGTCGTCGGCACAGCAGGCCGGCCGCCGTCGAATTCGCGTCATGCTCCGGAGCCGTGCAGGAAGACGATAGCCAAGAAGACGACGCCCAGGTGCTCGTCTGATACGTTGCTGTCAAGAGCGAGGAGGACGAGCCTCTTGCACCGCGGCGGCAAGCCACCTGCTGCTGCACACCAGAGCAAGAAAGAGCTGTCAAGATGCTAGAGTTAGAGTGAGCAAGGCAACATGTGCATGGTACGACTGCACAAATGAGATGAGGTTTGTTTACCAGATGTCCAGATGAGCATCACTTGGAGCAAGAAATGTAGAATACATCGATCCGGTCTCCTGCAAATGATGCTTTAAGAAGGAAGTTTTGTTTAGTTTCATTTATTCTGTGGATCATCCATTTGTCATTCACATGCTCAAATGGATGAACCAAGGTTAGATACACGTTATGATCAAATTAACTTAACCTGGAGACAAGAACCACCACAAATTTCTGTTAGCGTCTTAGGCTTTAGCTCCACTCACCTTTACCCCATGTTCTCTTGCGTATTCGATGCACCTTTATAAACGAAAAATCTTTTCCATCTCAAAAGATCGGCATGAAGGGAGGATGACTACTCCTTATAAAGAGGTCATAGCCTCCTTTCGTGAGAAAGATGGCCTGTCCCCTTAGGTAGGCATAGTTCTAATAACAATTATTAGCGCCTTAGGCTTTAGCTCGACCCACCCTCGTCTCATATTCTGACGTTCATACACATCCAACACACCCTTATATATATATATATATATATATATATATATATGCTTATTCGTGGTAGATTATCTCAACGGTTCACGTAGCCTCTTCTTATACGGTTGTTTAGGTAGTGTTTGGTTTATTGTACGATGAGGAATAGAATAGGATGGTTCCAAACCATCTCATTCAGCAAAAAAATTAGTATCATATTAAACAGACATTAATATGTCACCAATGACTTGTTGTAGATAGAAGAATCTAGCATAACGATAATTGCGTCCATAGTACATAAATCAATACATTATTTTGAAATTTGAGCAAGAGATATACGTTACAAAGCCAACATTGGGTATTGGTCCCAAATCCCACTTGGCCTTCAACATGACTGTAGAAGATCTGCCAATTATGTCCAAAAAATTATTCATGAATTATTTATGAACTTAAATAAACGGTAGAGGAGGTTCCTGAGTGGGACGATTGGAACGGTGCGCGAAGAACAGATTTGTGTCCACTTTTCACCCAGTAAATTTAGCTGATGAAATACATTGGGTTTGGAAGTTTGAAGGATCTTGTAGCCATTGGCAATCCCAGCAAATCACTCCACTGATCCCCAGAATTTCCAAGTATTTTGAATCCTTCAGCTTCCAGTGCTGCTCGTCTCTCTGATTTGTATTGCACGGCTGGCTTGCCAATATCAGAGGATTGCCTGTAGCACGAGTATCTTTTCGATTAATGGAAAAAAAATGAGAATAGAGCTTTACATTACAATAACTTCATGCAGTTTCAAGTCCTGATGCCACAAAGAATTTCCACTAACACACAGATGTGATGAGAAAAAAATGTCACGAGATTTGGAAAGGAAAGAAAGTACTTCTGTTTGTAATTACCGTGGAAGTGTGGATGCTTCAGAAAGAAAGTAAATCAAGGATAAGTTTGACAAAACTAGATAGGTATTGTACCCAAGTGGCAGTTGAGAAATATGGCTAACAATTTAACTTCAGTGTAATAATCCAATCTTGCAAAACAAAAATGGAAAGCATATTCTAAAGTGATTGTAGATTATGGATTATTACCGGCTCGCTTCCCAAGTTACTAAATGGTATGATTTCTCCGAAAACTTTCTTTAACAGTATTTCTTAGAATTTTTTTAAAAATAAATTTTCAATTTTAACCCTTAATTTATTCGTTTGTTCCTTAGCAAGTTGTCATAAACTTAGGGCCCATTTGGATTAGTCAAGTTTAGTCTCTAAAGTCCCAAACAATTTTGTTTATATGGGGACTAAACTTTAGTCACTAAAATTTAGTCCATAAGTCACTAAGAAGTTGCTTATAGAGACTAAAAGGTACCATTGACACCATCTACCCTCATTTATGAGGGTTTAGGAGAATGAAAAAAAATAGGGATAACAATGATTTGGGGTAATGTGATCATTGTATAGTACTTTAGTCCTTACATCTAAACAAAGAGACTAAACTTTAGTACCTACTAAACAAGCAAGTTTTAGTTTCTAAAAATAAACAAACAATCCAAACAAGGCCTTAATCCATCACGGTCAGAACTTTAGAATGGGTGGGGTGCTATACACTAGTTCTGTCTGTAATACGAAGATGGGAAAGGATGGACACATCACCACAAAAGCACTGACTCTGAGTTCCATGGAAATCTGGCACCAGTCCTTACATTGAAGAATAGTTATACTCAAGTGTTTCACTGGTAACTTTCCTAGGATAAATCATAGTAATTGACAAATGCTAGTTCTTTAACTTTACAAGAAGCCTCTTCGAGTTCATACAATAATGTATCGAATGATCCAAATAATATTTAGAAGCTAGAGCCATCTAGAAATTGTTTTGATCCAAACTAGAGAATCTAATAGTAAGTAGCCAACTCATTCATACATGGGTTTGACGAAATACCTCAGTATGAGTTTTTCCCACGAACGGTAGCCAGCAAACAAAAGATTCTCTTCTGTAGAATTACGCTGGAATTCACTTCGACCCGTCAAGAGGACAATATGGAACCCAAGACCCTGAAGCTCATTGTACAGTTTCAAGCTGGATGGCAATGCAGGTGCCTCTGCTACATTTACCCACTCATCAAACGAGGTCTCATTGAACTCCTCCAATCTACAAATCATCAGAAGTGTGAATAAAATAATAAATAATGTACTGACCTTTTTCAATAGATCTACAAATATGATTAAAGGCCTGTTTGGTTGGCGGCCACAATTTGCCACGCCTCAACTTAAGAGGCTGCCATACTTGTGACGAGAAAAAACAACGCCACAGTTTTGTGTGGAAAAAGTGTGGCGAGAGGGTTTCTGGCTTGTGGCAAGCTTCAACTGAGTAGCCAACCAAACAACCGCCAAACTCACTGTGGCAAGCCTAAGGTTAGGCGTGGCAATCCGTGGCTGGGAACCAAACACGCCCTAACCCTTCCCAAAGAGCCATATTATCCCACCCTTCAAAAGAAAAAGATACCAGGACATTGCTTTAACTTCATCATTCAAACAAATTTGATATGCCTCAATTAAGAAAAGATAACATGTCCCATGATATTCAAGAGGAAAGATAACCTATGGCCTTATTTGGAGGAGATTATGGTCGTTACAACTACTCCTAGAATCAGTAGCTCTCTTAAACAGTCTAGATTTTTGTTTTAGATTATGAAACTCAAATAGATACATAATCTGAAAATGAACTAGGTAGTACCTAGAAGCTGAAGAACCCTTCTCACCAGATAGATATTCACTAGCTGCTTTTCAGAATCTTAAGCTCCCCAAACAAGGCCTATAGCTCAAAACGGATTAAGCATTATAATATATCCTACCAGTTACAATTCTTCAGATAGTGTTCCAGTGCATTGGATTTTACCCTTAAGAACAACTTTTGATATAATATAAACAGTCAAGTGCTTCTAATTCTGGCAGTCTCGTTAGCAAACAATTACAATCCCAACTCCTGTTGCTATTTGCGAGAAATCAAATCCACCACATTACGTGCGAGATAAGTATATGTTCTTTCCCCCTCATTTTCTGAGTCAATGTCCTTGCCATAATACCATAAGTCCATAAGGAGTTATTTCTTCTACTGATTTTTCTTCATTTTCTTCTAAATTTTTTTGCTTCATGCCCATATCTGACAAGCTATACCAGTGACATTAGTCTGTTAACCAGAACTAATATAAAAGATAATTAAATGCTGGTAAAATGCAGATTATTGGGACGGGAAGAAACTGAATTTCATTCCCTAAACTGATATTTTCATACATTTCAGCTCAAGTTCACTCCAATAAAAATATATAAAAGTTTTTATAAAATTATTCGATAATATGTTCTAAAATATTGTTGAGAACGTGAATTGCACGTGTAAAATTATTAGTAACGGAAAGTGAAAAGCAGAGTTGCGCAGGCGTGGATTACCCCCAGCCACTTTCGGCGTAGTAGGGCGCGTTGGAGAGCAGCGTCTCGTCGACGTCGAACACCCACGCCGGCTTGGTGGCCCCCTTGGCCGACGCTGAGGACTGCGCGGCGAAGGCGAGAGAGTCCGCAGCAACGACGGCGGAGTCGGACGCGTAGCGCTCGCCCTCCATGTACGCGCGCACAAATTCCCCGCAGCGCGCCGGGACGAAGCTCCAGGGCCCCGCGTTCGCCGTCTCCACCGAAAGCCTCCAGCTGTCGAAGTACAGAGCGTCGGAGTCAACGCCGACGCCTCTTCCGCCGGAGGAGACGACGGTGCGGAGGAAGGGCTCGGCGGCGGCGGCGGCCGCCGCCGCCGCCGCCGCGAGCGCGAGGACGACTTGGAGGAGGATGCAGCGCATCAATGAAGGCGTTGAGGATGCCAGCGATTAGGGTCCCGCCGGATCTGGCAGGATGGCCGACTCTCCGCCGGCAAACTCGCTGGATCCGACCGTCACCGGCGAACGGGAGGGGGAGGGCCAAAGTGGGACATTCCGATGGCGTCGCGGCGAGCCTCTCTTCTAGTAGGTCGCCACTCGCCAGTCACGTGGTGCCCAGTGGCCTCATCGCTGCCGTGTCACGGACAGGTAGCCCCCCCCCCCCACGGATTAACGAGGTGACGTGTGACGGGATTGGGAGCAACACTTTTCCACCGAGACTCGCCATCCCGCTGCATGTGGGTCCCACTCTGTCTCGATAGGCAAACTATCCGGCGTACGTGGACCCATCGGCACGGCAGCGGTTGAGTCACACGGCGGCTAATTGGTGCATGATTCCGGTGGCTCGTGCTAACACCAAACTACTCATTTACCTCCAATTTTTTTTTTAAGTTTAGAATTGTTGGTTGGTCAACGTAATTTTGTATCACATGCAAATAAAAATTGTTACACTTACCTAATTAAAAATTATTAAATTCTTTACTACAGATTAGCAAACACAAGAAAATTTTGCCATGTTTTAAGTCATTACCGGTATTATATGCATGAATCCCCGAGCTTCAGCTGGCTCCTAAGTTCCAAGCTCAATTATCAACCCTACTCTTTAGGCTATTCACAATGGGAGTTTCATGGATTGTTTCATGGTATTAATTATCATGCCACATCAGATTTTTTGCTTACATGACATTCAATTAATAAAGAAAAAGAAAGAAGTAGTGTCATCACCATGACATGGTGCTAATCTATTTTCAAGACAGATGAAACAAAATGAAACAACAATTGAGAGCTAAATCGTTTTATCAGAGAGAGGGTATTTCATGAGAGCTAGTTGCGTTTAATTACACTGATTAGCCTAGGAAATAGTAAAATGAAACTCTCCACTGAGAGAGGGTATTTCATTCCGTTGTAAAGCTGACGTGACATTCTAGGAAACAGTGCTATAAAACCCACCATTATGAATAGCTTAATACATATATTTAAGCTGAAAATTTATTACATTTTGAAACCGATGGAATATGTTAGACAAACAAAACATAGAGAAACAGTAGCACAATGTATCATGTCTCGTGAAACCTTCGAAGGCAATCGGACAAATATGAGCTAATTGTCTCACCACTGAAGCAAACTGATCAAATTGTTTAGATTACCACTATTGTTAAGTTACGTCGATTTGTTCGGCCAATGGAGTACTTCTTCTAGCTACTGCTAGTAAATTTATGAAATGGTGTTCTTTTGTTTCTCATCTTCTCTCTCCTTTCTATAAATCTATCTATGAGCAATATTGTTTACTGGATTTAAAGCCTAACTATCATTGTAAGAGTTTGCATGATACAATGTGTTATTACTTCTAGGCTCCGAGCTGAGCCATGGTCTTGGTGTGGGCCCTAGGTTTGTTGCTAATTACTACTTCTGTTCCATAATATTACAATTTAAGATTAGATTTGATATAATATAGTACAATGAATCCGGATGGTACAATATCTAGATTTATTGTGTGCTATGTTGTATCAAACTCAATCCTAAGTTATAATATTATGGGACTGAGGGAGTGGTTATTAATCTCAACCTTCCGTATGAGTGTCTTCCTCGTCATTTTCTTATTCCAATGTGTATGTTGTTATTAACCTTAACCTTCTTTGTTGGTGTCTTTCTCATCATTTTCTTAGTCCAATGTTTCTCTTATTCCAATGTGTATGTTGTTATTCAGACCCTATTTGAAACTACTCCGTTCCATCAATTTTAGCTCCGCTCCACAGAAGTCTAGCCAAACAAGTTCAAATCTACATTTTTAGATCCATGAAAAATAAGAATCCACTCTCCATGTCCATGTATTTTGTGGATAAACTCAAGAGGTGCTCTACGAAATTAGTTTTCAGAAGCAGTCGTGAAGTTCCCTAAAAATTACCAACCAATGCCATTAAAAACTTACTAATTCACTTTCATGTTCCTGCGCGCCTGTATCTTTCCATGTGATGGCTCGGATAGGCGAAAATAGATCGACGGGTGACAGGGGCTCTTATCGCCATCAGCGGGGATGTACTACACGCGATGCCTACTCCAGGGGTGAATCGGCGGTAGTGTGATAGTCGCACTGGATGTGTCGAGAGCAGCGGCGAGGAGAGGGTCAGTGTAGTGGGACTACACTGGGCTGAAGCTATGATAGGAGATTCGACGACGCTAAGGTGATCGGCGGGGATGAGTGGCACTCGGGTTGGCAACGATGAGAGAAAATGGTGGCTCGATGGTCGGGTTAGCAACGTTGGTAGTAGGGGCAGCAGTGGGATTCAGCAGTGGGGTTGTGTTGGCCACGATGGGAGTGGCAGAAGTGGGGCTCAACGATGCAATGACTGCCTCCTAGTCATGGTAGAGAGCCCCCTCCCCCACCCGCCACCGGTTTTATGGACATGCAGGTTTGTGTCCAGTCTCTTTTCTTGTGAATATTTGATGATTTGCATCTTTTACCTCTTAAATTTGCAACACGGGGAGTGCAGTTCCATCCAGAGAGCATCATAACCATTGAAGGCAGGCTCATAGTCAATATTTTCATCAAGATTATTGAAGACTATGAGGCCTTGAATTGCACCATTTACCTGCTTACTCTCCTGTTCTTGATTATGAAATGATATGATCTCTTCTTGGCACAACTAATATATCAAGGTGCTAACACAAGTTTCTGCTTCAAGATCTGATTCTTCTCTTCTAGATGATGGTCTAGTTGCATATTGATATTGGAAACTATTGTTTCTCGTGTTGTATAGTAGACACACCTTCATTCCTGATCCTTGCTAAGCTACAAAAATTCTAATTATAGCTTTCTAGTAGATATTCTACAAAAATTCCTGATCCACAAGTGTTGATTCCTTCTCTTCAAATAGCAGAAATTATGATTGAAAAGCAGAAGACATTCTCTAAATTATTTGTGAGGGAAGGTGTTGTTCATGTTGTGGATTCGTTTATATGTTCGTGCCTTCTTAGATATCGCCACAAGATGAAGATAACGATTCTATTATGCCCTCGTGGGCTATATACCAATGTCAGCGTGGTGGTGTTGCACCAATAGAAAATTGTTCACTAAATGAATCAAACACTTCCAATCCTGAGATTGCAAGCTCAACACATTGTTCAATAGAAGCCAAAGAGAAGTCAAAATGCTTTCGATCTTATCGTTGCTTATTAGTGTGCGATTGTGGGCAATCTTACCTCATTATTACTTAAACTTGTATAATGCACTAAGAAAACATAGGTAGGTCATTGTAAAAGTGTGATAGAATTATGTAATTGATAGATCTTAAACATGGCTTTATATATAGATATCATGATACCTGATATCTCAAGCATACTTATCATTTGTTAGCTCTTTGTGACGGTGAGGTACAAAAAATGCTCAAATGTTGCGCTTGGTATAAACCTAGATGTGCCATTGTCACCTGCTCATATAGCAGTGTAATATGAATTATTTTAGTTTAAATATACAAAACATTTTCTATTGTGGTATTATTTACATTAAGGTATGTTAAAAAGTAGCATACACCTACTTAGGAGCAAAATAATATATTTCTACCGAATTCTATCATTCCTGAATCTGAATCTACTCTATAAGCTAAACATGTGAAACTACTCTATAATAGGGATGACAATTCTACCCATTTACCCGTGGGTCAAAACCCTATTAGAGTCGGATACCTTCTTAATATTGTACCCGATAGATAAACGGGTACGAGTATGGGTATTAACTACTCATACCCGTTTACCTGATTATAAAAATAAATCCCTAACCCTAACTTTTTTCTTATCCTTTCTCTTTCCTCCTTTCATTCCCACCAGCCGCCATGAAATTCCCAATCCACCGATTTGCTTCCAGCAATCCCACGTTAGCTTCATGTGCACCTCTCCACTCTAGCGTCTTGTGTTGCCCCAAGCATGGCGTGACGCCACCTCAAGTGCTGCTCCCTGCGCCGACCTCGTCCCTACGCAATGCCGCCCGCCAGCCCGCCCTGAGCACAGCGCAACATTGACCCCGAGTGTTGCCTCGCGTTGCCCCGAGCAACGCTCCCTGCACCGAGCGCCCGAGCCACCGAGCTCGCCCCTACAACTAGGGATGGCAATCGGATCTGGCGGGTACGAATAGTGCATACCTATACCTGTGCCCGTTTACCCGATGGTATAAATTTGTGCCCATACCCATCGCCCGTGGACGCCATATACCCGCGGGCATACTCGTTTACCCGTGAAGTCAAATAGAGAGAGGAAGGACCGAAGGAGGGGACGCCACACACCATCGGAACAAATGTGAAGGAAGGCAGACAAGATGTTTGATGGGAGGACTGGCTGCAGGTAGAGCTGGGACTTGGGCCATGCTTTGCATGGGCCGGCCCAAAGCACGTAGGCTCGGCCCATGCAAAGCACGGCCCGGTACGGCCCATGGATGGGTCGGGCCGGCACGGCCCGTACAAGGGCCGGACTTGGGCCTAGAGGTTAGGCCCGGTGGGCGGCCCGGGTACGGCCCTTAAAGTGGGTCGTGCCTGGGCCGGCCCGGCCCAAAAAAAGCCCATGGGTAAATAATTCATATGTACAAGGAGGAGACATGTTATTAAAAATTAAAAAAGTCTACAAATTACTATTTGAATATACCTTGCTCTATATCATGTGTAAGACAAATCAAAATTTGAGTCATTCATATATAGGACAAATCAAAATGTAAATATATATGCTCAAAAGCAAAGAAAGTAGTATTAATGAACTAGTATCATGTGTAAATTATTAATAAAATTCATTTCCCCCTATTTTTTGGGTTGTTCTATTATTTTATGTGAACTAGAATTTTCATTATTCAAAGATAAATTAAATAAATATTTTCATAACCCTGGTAAGAGACCATCTAACAATGTTACAAAGTTAGGGCCGTTTTTGGGCCGGCCCGGCCCATCCAGGCCCGTCGGACTTTGGGCCGTGCCTGGGCTTGGCAAACACAAGTTCGGGCCAGCCCGGCACGGCCCTTAATTTTTTCGGGCCGAAAAGGCCCGGCCCATTTCAGGTCCTGGCCCCAAGGACCCGGACCGGGCCGGCCCGGCCCGGCCCATGTCCCAGCTCTAGCTGCAGGGGCGAGCTCGGTGGCTCGGGTGCTCGGCGCAGGGAGCGCTGCTCGGGGCGACGCGAGGCAGCGCTCGAGGTCGATGTTGCGCTGCGGTCAGGGCGGGTTGGTGGGCGGCATTGTGTAGGGACGAGGTCGGCACAAGGAGCAGCACTTAAGGTGATGTCGCGCCATGCTTGGGGCAACACAAGACGCTAGAGTGGAGAGGTGCACAAGAAGCTAAGGTGGGATTGCTGGAAGCAAATCGGTGGATTGGGAATTTCGTGGCGGCTAGTGGGAATGAAAGGAGGAAAGAGAAAGGATAAGAGAAAAGTTAGGATTAGGGATTTATTTTTATAATCGGGTAAACGGGTATGGGTAGTTAATACCCATACTAGTACCTGTTTATCTATCGGGTATAATATTAAGAACGTACTCGATCCAAATAGGGTTTTTATCCACGGGTAAACGGGTAATCGGGTAGAATTGCCAGTCCTCCCATCAAACATCTTTCCTGCCTTCCTTCACACTTGTTCTGACGACGTGTGGCGTCCCCTCCTTCGGTCCTTCCTCTCTCTGTTTGATGGCTTCACGGGTAAATGGGTATGTCCGTGGGTATACGGCGCCTGTGGGTGACGGGTATGGGCACAAATTTGTACCCGCCGGGTAAACAGTCATGGGTATAGATATGCACTATCCGTATCCGTCAGACCCGATTGCCATCCCTACTCTATAGTAGAGCAATAACTCTATTATAGATCTACTCCTTGGGTGAATTTCTACAGTAAAATAAATTTCGGTAGAGTGAAGCAGTCTCAAACAGACTCTAATGCTAACCTTCCTTGTGAGTGTCTTTGTCACGATGATGAATCGAACTCAACCTCGGTAGCGAAGGAGGCCATGCGTGTATTTGAATCGAATAAGTTAATTGTTAGGAATCAATTAGAGTACTTCCAGATCTGGCTAGTACTGCAACTAGACGACTAGACCTAATATATTCTTTGTTGTTATGAGCTGGCTGATGAGCCAATTTACTTCTCTAAGGATGATCACTAATTCACTACAGTACCCTTGAGTGAGTCCTACGTTACCTAAAAAGTATTATGAATCTTAAAATTTAGGTTTTTAGTCTAAAAGTTTAGTCCCATCACATCGGATGTTTGGATGTTATTTTGGAATATTAAATGTAGACTATTTATAAAACTCATTCATAATCAATGGATTATTCACGAGAAATCTAATGAGTCTAATTATGCCATGATTTGACAATGTGATGTTATAGTAAACATTTACTAATCATGAATTAATTAGGCTTAATAAATTCATCTCGTGAATAATCCTCCGATTCTACAATTATTTTTATAACTAGTTCACGTTTAATCCTTCAAATTGATGTCCAAACATTCGATATGCCACGGACTGAATTTTAATCCATGAAACCAAACACCTACTTAGACTTTAACTAGGTATATGTTAGTGCTAGGGATATAGCAGCGGTTCTCTCTAATGTTGATGAGATCAAAGTTATCTATATATATTTTCACTCTACATTTATCTATATATATTTTCACTCTACATGGTGACATAACTTCATGAAATCTTGCAAAAATGTCATTTTGATGACATCAACCATAAAAATCGAACTTACGTCACTAGATATTGTTACTGTTAAAGCATAATGACTGAGATTTATTGTCAAATTAAATTTACCATGGTTAACAAACTAGTTCCATCTATCCTTATAAACTAGGATAAAAAAATATAAACATTCATATATAGACACGTGAAAGACGATTAAAATCCATTGACAAACTCCAAAATCATAATATTAGATTCCATGTGCGTGCCACGCCATTAGAGAATGAGAGAGACGGGCTATTTCACACGCATCAATAACGCTGCATTATTAGTGACGGGTCGTAATTGAACCCGTCACTAAAGAAGAGGTACCCTCATTAGTGACGGGTCATGGTATGACCCGTCATTAAAGATCTCTCCTATAGAAACATGTTATATTTTCACCCGTCACTAAAGAAGTTTATCACCCGTCACTGGTGACTCCTACTAATAAATAGACAGGGCACCGAAGTTGAATCGTCACACTTTCCTTTCACGCAACCCTAACCCTATACTCTTGGCGCCGCCACCATCGCCTTCGTCATGCTCTCACCGCTCCGTCGCCTTCGCTAGTTGCATTCTCAATATTCTCGTAAGTTATTTCATTCTTACTATTAAATTTCAGTTTATAAAATCATTTATCCGAAATTTGTGAATTAGGGTGTGGTAAGGATTCCAAACGATCTATAAGTACCAACTAATGTTCCTGATAGTTGTTTAATAAAGATCAATCATCTAGTTCACGGCGGACGTCACCAGGTTTAGTTATAGTTTTTGTACATTGCATGTCCTGTTTATTCATGTGTTAACAAATTGAAGCACATCTGTTACTGTTGTAGTATTTATCAAAAAAATTTGTGAAGTCAATAACATTCGTGCTGGTGACACCCTCAAAATAATGACAAGAGATGGGTGTACCACTAAGGTTGAGGTTGTGAGCTGTGGAGGCGACGGTACGATATGCCTCCACAAAGGGTGGGTTGAATTTAGCCGAAGATGTGACCTAACACAAGGGGACTATTTGGTAATAACAATGGAACAAGCCGCATTGACTGTTATGGAAAAATTACACACTAACTTTGGTGATGAGAAGACCCCAACGTCCATTAAAGTGGACAACGACGATAGTGGTATACATAGAGAAGTGACATTACTACACATGCACATCTTTTGTTTACGTTCTTATCATGGTTTCTTATAATGTCAGAGGAGGGTCCTAGAAATATTGTAGATAGGAAGGAGAAGGGGATAGCCAGGGAGGTTGACACCAACCTAATAGACCAATTAAAGCACATCTGTTATTTTGGCAATCCAACAGATGTAACTCTAGCAAGGAATACTTTCCTACAAGACCTCTCGACATGTTTATCCTCCGAGAGTCAGTTATATATCTGCACAATAAATAACACGATCATCAACAAGAAGTCGCTGGTAAGTTATTTGCACATGTAGTTGGTCTATACAAATAGCCTTCTCTAATAGCTTTGTTTAATTTTTTATATTACTTTTCAAGACAGTACTGCGAAAAGTATATCACACCTCACCTGCACCACCAGACCACCGAGATTCAGGTGGCAGCAGCAAGATCTGACACAATCCCAATTGCGGTGCACAAAGCGATGGATGGACGAGCTATCTAACTAAAGGTTTTGGACAATTTCTTAGTGACAACTCTTTAGAAGTTAGCAATGTGTGCGTCTTCCATGTCAACATTGTTACTAATGGCATTGAGGTTATGATGTATGTACTGTAAACCTGTGGTATGAAGCAATATTAGGTTATAAATCTTTTGTGATGAATTATCTATATTTTGTGATAAATTGTCTATGATATAAATTTTCTAGCTTTAATTCAAGCTCCTGCCTAAAAATTGTCTGTGATATGTTTTGGATATGTTGTCTGCCAAATCCTAGCTTTGATTCAGGTTGCAGCCTAAAAACTATTATTTTGTTTTCAAAATGACCATAGCATTAGTGACAGGTAATAATAATAAACCATAAATAAAATGTTGTTTAGTGACACATCTATACCTGTGAGACTCCTCTATATCATCAGTGATGTGTTTTAGTTATACTCGTCACTGAAAGCCCCTACATCATCGATGACGGATGGTAGCTACCACTCGTAACTAATGACTTCTCCCGCCTATAAATAGGCTTAACTGAAGTGAATTATCATTCTTTCATTTCCCCCAACCCTAACCCTAACTCCCGTCGCCGCCGTCATCTTTGTCATGCTCTTCGTCGCTCTTGGCCACACGTACCGTCGGCGCTCGTGGTCACCCTACTCGCTGCCACCTTGGTTGCATCCTCCTCATCCTAAACCTAAGGTCGTCATCTTCCTCCTCTTCCCCGTCCGAATGCACCATCGATCGTTGCTAACTTTGTTTTCATTTTATTGTTATAGGGTAAACTGACCTACTACTTTAGCCAATTTTTCCGAGATAATTGATGCTCTTAGCCAATTTCTTCGAGATAACGCACTCGAAGTTAGCATGACTATTCACGGTGGTGCTCCTTACCGGATGCTGCCACATGGTGCTCCTGCTACTACCCACTGGGCTTCTATTCAAGCTATCCATGGTGGTAGTGGTGAAAGCTTGTATAGTGATAGGATACTATCCAAGTATTTGATATCGCTATAGGTTAGCTATTAGCTATTTAGAAGCCATGAAACAATTTTGTGTCGCTCTTTGTTCGTTGTAGTCATTTTCTTCGAGATAACGAGTATGTAGTTAATGTATGTGATACTGATTTGGTAATGAATCCTTTGTGATGAATTGTTTGTGATGTGCTTTGGATGTTGCATATGTTGGCTTCCAAATCCTAACTGTGATTCAGGATGCAGCCTAATTTTTTTTTTGAAAACGACCATATTATTAGTGACGAGTGATAATAATCACATGTTAGTAACAAGCACATTAGTGACGGGTGTAAAGTCATCCCCGTCACTAAAGGGGGGCATGTCGGCCATGGAGGGGAACTGGAGCGACCATTTAGTGACGGGTATTTACCCGTCATTAATTATAGGGCTTTACTAATGCGATAAGGGTGACATAGGACACGCTCGTCACTACTGTATGTTATGACTCATCACTAATGTATGTTTCTATGGTAGTGTCAAATAATATAAAGCGTGGACTTCGTCCGCGGATTCCATCCGCGCCTCATTCCAACCCCTCTTGCGTGCTCGCCCGCATGCACAACCGCCCACCCGCATGCACAACCACCCGCCCGCATCAAATCCACAGGAAGAAAAAGAAAAAAGGAAAAGAGAAAAGAAAGAAAAAGAAGAAAAATAAAAAAGGAAAAGTACTTGTTTGCATTTCAGTCCTTTAATTTCTGTATTTTCCACAGAAGTACGAATTTTGCTCACGCATAAACTAAGAATTTTGCGCAAAGGCCCTTGAATTTATGAAAAATCACACAAAACTATGAATTTTGCATATAGGTAGTTAGATTCGCTGAAAATTTTCTTATTATCGTAGCAATAAAATAAGTTGTGTCACAAAGCACAGACCCCTTAATAGTATTTAAAAAATGATCCATTAGATGTGCCAATGGCATGATGTCGGCTCTTAAAATAACGCGGGTTTGCTGAATGCTACTAATAGGTACTCGGTAGATTGTTGTTTTTGGAACTCGACAAACATCCTTTTTCAGATACACAGGCATTCTACCACGTGTCCCGAGGGTGTTGTTTGCTGAGTGTATAGGAGTGATAATACCTTGTGTCCCTATAGTTAGTGCGAGAATAAGCGCCCACAAATAAAGAAGTCTAAGCACTACAAAAAAACTAAAACCTTCTGTCATCCAAAGTCGATGAAAGTTAAGCCAAATCCGATGGAAGATGGTAACTTTCGTCAGATAAATGTTAACTTTTATTGGTTTTTGGCCGACAAAATCCCTAGACGTAAGGTACTGATCTTCCATCGGCCGTCGATGGAAGTTATACGTTCGACATGAAAAAATAACTTCTGTCAGCTAAAGTCAGTCGACAGAAGTTATTTTTTTGCATTTTTCTGTCACATTATATTAACATTAACATTCACAGACTACTTCACATTATTCACAAAACATTCACATTCACAATCACAAAACTAACACATTCAAAGTCACAAGTCACGTTCAAAGGCACAAGTCACGTTCAAAGTCACAAGTCACAAGTCATATCCAGAACATAACATAACGTTAACATTCAAAGTCATTCACAACCTTACTTTGTCTAGTGGGAATTTTGGTTGCTGCCTCTCAGAGTAGTGGCATGCTGCTCATCAAGATTTGAAGTTGAGGCTCATCCCGATTGAGAGTACGGAGAATCTAAAGCAATATATAATGTAGGAAAGCATTATCAACTAACAATCCAACTTAAGTAACCCTCCAAGTTTTCATTCATTAAAAAAACATTAAAACAAAGTAATATGCTAGGAGGTATGCAAGCTATGAAATACAAACAGATAAGAGAGAGAATATATCTGAGTTGTAGGAGGATTATCAAATGGAAATGGTGGTGGGGGAGGTTGGGCTATAAATAACCCTATAGATTTAAGTTGTAATTTGAGTTTTTATTAGATAAAAGTTTAACCAATGCTACTTGTCCGTGTAAACCCATGATCGGTTAGATCGCCGGTTTCATGTTTCATAACCCCAACTACCCTTTGTGCGTCTTTTATATCCAACAATTCTAGTTGCTTCTTTATCTTGTTCTTACTCGTTCTTTGATTTCTTGTAGGAACAAGGTTGATCACCGATAAGATCAACAAACCTTGGAGTTGGTGTATTGATCACTAAGGCGCAACACAAACGTCTCGTACGGGTGTAGTCGGATCGTCAACGTCATCTCCTTCCAATCGAAATTATCATCCTCCTCTCACCGACAGATCGGGCCACCCAAGTCTTCATTAAGAGAGATAAAGATGACCCGACCTTGAACAAGCTCACATTCAAGACCTGAAGATTGATCGCGAATTCTGCCAAACACTCGATGAAGAACGGGAGGAAACAACATTACCTCCGGTCGAGGAAAATCGAGATGGAAGGGGCGGCAACGGGTGGAACATTGGGCTTTGACCTTGCTATTGAAGATGCTCCGTGCCCTCGCCCCGCCTCCTCCAACGACAAGGCCTCAACCGACTCCCTGGTCGGATTGTCAGGCCCTGAGAACTCATACCTGGGGTGGAGTCGCTTCTTCAGTGGTTCAACCCGACGGAGAAAGAAGATGATCACGGCCTACAAGACCGTGAGGTTGCTTTCTCGAAGACGACGGATCAATACCACCAACTCATCAACTGTAGGACCGAAAGTAGCGACCAGAGGGGGGGGTGAATGGGCGCCTTAAAAATTCTTTCGAATCAATGGCCTGTTCCCAATACCCAACGCACCTCAAAAAACTAAGCAGCAGAAAATAAACAGAAGACCTAAGTCTAAAGGTTTCTAACCTAGAAGCAACTGATGATAAACAGTGTAAAACTTAAAGTGGTGCAACTAGGCAGATGAACAATTTGTAGCAGGCCTAAACTTCTCATTGAAATGATCTAAGTATGTATAAAATGAAAAGAGAAGTTACTGTCCAAATTTGTCTCCTGTTCGGAACTTGGCGAAGCCCCCTTCGCACGTCGAAGTCTGCTTCGGAGGTTGGTGACGGAGTCTGTCCGAAATGCCGAAGGTATCACTGTCTAGCCTAGTTCGAAGTGGTAAGAAGCGAAGTGTACTTCGGAGCGAAGTAAAACAGTGCCGGAGCCTGGTTCAAAGTATGTACTTCGAAGACAAGGCTTCGAACACAGCTTCGAACCAAGAGCTTCGGAGCAAAGTGACAAAGTCGGAGCCTGCTTCGAAGTGAACACTTCGAAACAAAACTTCGAACACAACTTTGAACCGAGAGCTTCGAAGCACAACCTTCGAACAGAAAGCTTCGAACACAACACACAAACAGACAACCTTCGAACAAAGAAGCGAAGCCTGTCACGTGACAGAAAAACAAGTCCGAAGCCAATGCTCTACCTTCGAAAGGAGCAAGCTCCGAAAAGAGAGGCGAAGGGTGACACGCTACACAGAAGACAGTGCGATGCCTAACGGAGCTACAGGCTTCGAACCCAACTTCGAAACTTGTTGAAGTATGGACTTCGAACAGATAGGGCCGAAGCCCCTTTGCACTATTGTTCGAAGTATGTAACGCTGTCGATCAGAAAAATGCTTCGAAGCTTAGCAACACAGCACACAAAACAAAGTTTGAAGATTGAAACGAAGCCTTCGAGTATGGTCGGATCGAAGCCTGCCTCACGGAGCTGAGGGGCTTCGAACAGAGAGGATGGCTTCGCCTGAAAGCAGCCAGGAAAGTGATTTGAGTCCTGTCAACCCGATCGAAAAGTTGAGCAGTAAAAGCAAAAAGCTGGCAAAGGAGTACTGTAGCTACAGTGGAGTACTACTTGCAAACAGCAAGAACTAGCACTCTGCTCGTGAAGAACAGAAGCTTCCCCACGCCTGCCGAAGCCCAAAAACTCACGGGAAATAAATTGATGCAAGCAAACTGAAGGAATCAAAGCTGAGAAGTAAATGCAGCATTCAACCAGAAGGAATCAACCACCAAACAGACCAAGGAAAAACGAATCTGAAATAACCTCACAGAAGGTTCCTGGCGGCGCATACAACCAAGAGAGAGACAATACAGGGAGCAAGAGGAATGACCCAATGAATGATGCAAAAAGTGAATTCTAGAAGGGTAGTCCAAACCCTAGGGATTGGGGTCCTATTTATAGGCAGCCCAACACTAGGAATATTCTACCAGCCCCTTAGGGTTTTTACAGACTCAAAAATAAAGGAAAAGACTCTACTGCCCTTAGGAATTTTTACAGACACAACTGACTGACTGTGGGCCCAGAGTTACAGATGACATATCCGGAAGCTAAGTTTTCGTAGCGACTACGGCTTCTCTTCTGGACAGTCGGATACAGAATCAACGGTTGTCAGTTTTACGCCGAAACTGACAAAGCCTCCACCAGCTTTGCACCAAGTACCCGGATTGGGCCGGCCCGACTCCGCAGCTCTCTCAGCCCGGCAATCACTCACCGCCCATGTACCTGAGTCAACCCTGGTCAACAGTCCAGTGGGTCTTCTACTGCTTCTGGCCCATGCACCCGGATTGGGCCAGCCCGACTTCGCAGCCTCCTCTGCCCGACAGTCGCTCGCTGCCCGTGTACCTAAGTCACACGCGGCCCATGAAACAGCAGATCTCCTCTTCTTCTGTCCTCGTTGACTATCGTTGACAATGACTCATCACTTCTAGAGCCATGAGGCCCACGCTATTCAGCATGGCTCCTCATCAACTTGCCACTATTCCTCGACCAGGCACCAGTCGGTCCAGGTGGCAGATGCCAGCGGCACTCGGTCAATCTCTGGAGATAGGGATGGCTCGTGGTTGGCCACATAAAATAAACCTGAGTGCAACCCCTTGTTTGAAGAGGGAAGTGGGACGATGATGTACTTTGCCGCCTTCCCATAATGAAGTTGAAGCCCACATCCCGCGACCACTTTGCTCTGAAGAGATCACAAGCAGAAGAAGTTACAGAAAATATTGAAATAGGGATCGATCCCAGGAAAGACTCACACAACTCGACGAAGATGGCAAGGTGAAGAATGGAGTTGGGATTCAGATTGCAGAGAGAGATGTCATAATGATGCAGAATACCACGAAGAAAAGGATGCGTCGGCAACCCGAAGCCACGAAGAAAAAGGAATCAAAGACCATGATCTCGCGGGTGTCTGGGAAAGGAAATGTCTCGCCGCCGGCCACTCGCCATGACGAGATGGCCTTCAGTGGGATCTCTCCCCGATCCTCTAGCGCCTGCACCGCGACATCCCCTATGGTGGAGATGTGGACCTCTTTCAGGCGATCCACCGGCTTCCGAGGAGTGTTTGCCTCCATTGAAGTCCTGGAGACCCTCGCCAAAGGTTTTAAATTGAACAGTCGCCGGGCATTGCGGTAGCAAACCACACAGTTATAGTGCCGAGAACTTTAGCGAGGCGCTAGGAGATCAGAAGAAGAAGGAGAAGCGACAAATAGAATACTACTTCAAAATGTGTCGGGGATGTTACTTATAACTTTCCTCCCGGTGGTTCCCCGTCTCGAAGTGTCGTGACTGCCAAAGCGAGCGGTTCGGAAAAGCACTTTTCACCATCAATCGCGCCGGGGCGGTTCCCATGGATCGCTTAGAGGGTCTTGAATCGCGCTCTAGAAGACGAAGCAAGAAAAAAGCAAGTGAAGCGACAATGCCAATTGTCATCTCCTCGCGTGGTAACTTCCACCGTCAGGGAGGCCGCATGGTTTCAATATCAACTACGCCAATGATAAACCCACCGAATAAGATGTTTTGAGACTGAAGCTCATTTTCTGAAGGAACTTTAGCCTCAGGGGCTGCACTCGGTAGGTGCACCTGGACAATGCATCGATCGAAGACATGACTACATCAAAGTTACTTAGAGATCTTCCCACTCGTTCTGAGCACAGCGCACGCCGAAAAGAGCTCAGGGGATGCTATCGGGGATATGATCCAGGGTACCCCACCGAGCGGTTTAGCTTGGATCGCTGACTGCTAGCTTGGCTAGCCTATGAAGGACTTCCCGATCGCCAGGCCTCCCCAGGAGCGAATGTGCTCGAATGGTGAGACGCCAATGGTCGTCCCAGGGCCATCTTCCCAACGGTTATCTCCTATCAACGCCAACGCCTCGATGACAGTCATTAGCACCAATTAAAGGCAGTTATACTGGTAGTTATTCGGTTGTTTTCGCATGTCATCAATGTTATGGTTAATCTATGTAACTCTCTAGTCCTTCTCATATAAAACAATTAGGGGAGGCCCTAAGAGAGAGGGACAACAGAAAAGAGATCGACACGTGAGATCACCTAAGAACTCATATTGTCAGACACCCCCCATTCATCCATACACACCCAGGAGTAAAATTGTTATCCTCCGAGAGGTCCGAACCTGTCTAAAATTCTCTCGTGTCTATCTCCTCATTGTTTTTACCCCTTTCTTGCCCCTTTCAACCGGGGTAACCATCAAATCCATAGCTGTGACTCCTCCTTTCTACCTACACAAATCACACTACAGGTACCCCCTGTAGGCTTGTCGTTCCCACGCAACGACAATGCCCTAAAGCTCAAAACTATTTTGATGGCTTTGTTAAGCAAGCCAATATTATGATTGTGGATGTTTATCATCAACCCTAACCAGTTAAGAAAAAAGATGGCACTCTGCTTTGCAGACCTACCATACAATGATAAAAAACCGTTGTAGGTGCATCTATTAGTAAGGGCATCAAAAACTCTTAATTTTATGAGGGAAACTATTCTAACATGGTAATGATGTCTAACACATACAAAACATGAAAGAATAGTATGTCAGGAATATAATAATAATCACATGCATTCATATTAACTGTGACATAGTGTGACCCTTTTCACATGGTTATCGCCATCGTCATGGGTCATGTCCTTTGGGTCATCACGCTTAAAGCCTCTATGATATTGTATAAGTCTATTACATCTAATATTACTATAAGAATTACATGAGAAGAAGCATCACATGTCGACACACATGTAGTTATACAACAATAGAATAACCTTGGGTTATAATTAACCATGACACACAGGCCATGAAAATTACATACATGCATCACATACATCACAAGGCCATACTAGTCATAACATTCTATGCAAAAATGAGTTAAATGTTGAATTTATGCATGTTTGAAAAAAGACGCAGAAGTTTTAGTTCAGCTGAACCCCAAAACTTCTGAAATCAACCTTCTATATTGAATTTATTTTGGCTCAGAATTTCCGGGTCAAACCCAAACTTCCGAAAATAACTTTCTATATGAAATTTATTTCAACACGGAACTTTTGGCTCAAATACAAAACTTTCGAAAATAACCTTTTGTACGGAATTTATTTTGGTCTACACTTCTAGCTAAGACCCAAAACTTCCAAAAATATCATTATGTATCGAGATTGTTTTATCATGGAAGTTCCGAAAATAACATACTTTACAAGTTTATTTCTGCCCAGAAGTTATGGCTGGAGTTTGGAACATCTGAAAATCCGATACAAGAACAATAGATTCAATATATGTCCACCACATATCACCTATATGTGTATGATCCAAATTGAACATTGTGCATGTTGGCTTTGATACCACTGTTGGGTAATGGATAGGCTACGCTAGTAGGAAACAAAACTTTTGTCTATCATATTTACCTAGGAAACCATGCGAGTAGGGGATCATGGATCATTACTTCTAGATGCGCTAGGGCAACGGAACTAGAGTTGGAGAAGTGCATCCTTGATCAGCTTCGCCTAGATCTATTCAATCATCAGCGATGAAGACGCAGCACTATGACCTCTACGGGAAGAAGATCAACATCACAATCGTAGTCTGACTCCTCCATGACTTGCCTCTAGGGAATATCACCATCACAATCTTCCCCTCACATAATCTTTCAATGGCAGAACTATTCTTGTCACTGATAATTCCAAAGCCTAAATACCCAAAAAATAATATGAGTGTATACAAGGAGCCATTGATGAATGATTTGGTCTATGTCTAGGAAGATAGTGTGTGGATATATGACCGAGCTATGAATAGAAACTTCATAATGCATGTTTGTACCTATTCTCTCTACATGACATGGTTGATGGATGGTGTATGCATGGGAAGTTCACATGCTTGGTATGTTGGGCGGCTCTAAAGTTCATTGTTTGGCCAAGAGTGGTAAATATTTTTCATTCAACAAGCACTAGCAGTTCTTTCCTTGAAACCATCTATTCAGAAGAGATAGTAAGAACTTTACAAAAGGTATGACTATCAAAGACTCAGTATCACCTAAGATAACCAACACTGAGGTTCATGCTCATTTAGACTCTGTCATAGGGAATTGGTTTTCTCGGATATGGTGAGCAATACACATGCACTCATAGACCTTGATTATAGAATCTTTCCTATTTCGATGATCTACTCCTTCCACACAACATTGATGTAATGCACACCAAGAAGAATGTTATCGAGACTATTTTTGGCACAATCATGGACATTTATGAGAATACAAAGTATAATGTAAAGGCTCAAGTGGATCAAAGGGCTCTAGCAATAGACCAAACCTAGACATGGTACCTCCTAGAGGTGGGAAATCATAAATGAAGACAAAGTACGATTTTGTTCTTACAAGGGTCCAAATGAGAGAAGTACTTGAGTGATTCCAAACCTTGATGTTCACTAATGGTTATGATGCTAATATGAAGTGGGGAGTGAATCTAGCCACTCTATGAATCAACAGGATCAAGAGTCATGAATATCACATATGGATTGAGTGACTGCTCCTAGTGATGATTTGAGGCTATGCCCCTAAGGATGTTTGGCGAGTGTTGGCTGAGTTGAGTAATTTCTTCTAACAACTTTGTGCTAAAGAGTTGTCTCACACTATGGTAGCAGACATGGAAACAATAGTGCATGTGTTGCTCTGCTAGTTGGAAAAGATCTTTCTGTCGACTTTTTTAATCTGATGTAACATATGATCTTGCACCTTTCGTATGAGGCATGGATGAAATGTCCGGTCTAAAGCCATTTGTGCTATTCAATTTAGAGATTCCAATGAATTCTTCGGAACAAATGTAAGATCAATTGCAATATTGAAGCATCCATAGCTGAGGCATATATTCTAGAGGAGGTGTCAAACATCACAATCAAATATTATGTAGACAATCTCCCCGGCGTGCATAATCCACCTTCCCATTGCAATCTTATAGAAGATGAATAAAACCTCAGCATCTTCAGAGGCCAACTAGGAAGTGCAAGTGGTGTGGCTAACAAGACCTTGCAACATGAAGAGTGACGCTTGATTATGTTGTATGTCTTAACAAACCCTTCCGATGTGGAGCCGTACATGGAGTAAGTACTCAATAAGTGACACCCTCAACTTGATCTTACATGTTTTGATTCTAACCCTGATATCACTCGTTGCTTTAGGGAATTTCATTGGTGATTTTGGCGTGAATCAAGGAACCCTACCCTTCAGGAATCTTTGACCCTTTTTAAGGATGGCGTGGGAAATGGTCATCCCAATTTCATTTATTGGTTTAAATAGAATGTACTTTCTTACTTGTCTTCTAGTTAGTTTTACATTTCAACTTTATCTTACATACGACTAATAAATTTGTCGATCTCGTTTAAACCTATAGGGAAGAACCAACAGGGCTATGAGTGCTGAGTTGAGACAAGTTACAAATGGTTGTGTGTATAGGGTCAAGTCATTCAAAGCTTACGACATGAACAACTATTGCTTCAACACGACAAGCCCACACAACAAGCCATGAGTAGAGACGGCCCAACCAAAGAACAAAAAATTCTGGAGTTTTTACTCTATGCATAGATGGAGTTGACTATTATGGATGAATCGAAGAAATATACGAACTGAGATTCTATGGGAGCAAACCTCTTAATCCCATCGTATTCAAATGACATTGGTTCTTTTTTTATTTGAGATTTTAATTTTATGCGTTCAATCTTGTTGGTACGAGCAAATGTGGAATATAGGTGTTGCGCTAACTAAAATTTTTGTTTTTCTCCTCTCAAGAAATCCCACTCAAGTTGGCTCAAATTTGACTAGCATTGATGAAAATGTACCAAATGCTATGGTAAGCTTATGTAGTAAAAGTCCTAGCTCATGCAATGTTTCTACTCCCCAAGCCATTTGCTACATTACACAGACAAAGATTCCACTAATAGTCTTGTGCATGCTTGCAAATCACAAGGCATAATTGATGAAATAGTTGGCTGGTCTAAACTTATGATCAATATTGACACTGATGAAGATGATGATAGAGATGTCATTTTGGAAGAATATGTTGTTGGGGGAATATATTTCCCTTGAACAGGGGCCAAATGACGTTAGCCTCCGACAGCCTTCGGCCAGAGCCCAGCGCTGTCGGAGCCTGTTTTCTCTCTAAGTGTTGTTTCCAGGTCCCAAGGTGCCTTTCGGGGCCTGTAGCTTCGGAGCCCTCAGGTCGGGAGGTCCGGCTCGGAGCCCCCAGTTCGGGCCCTGGCACAGGGCGTCGAAGGCCATCCTCCGGGAGCCAAGTCCGGAGGCCACCCTCCGGGAGTCCAGTCCGGAGGCCACCCTCCGGGAGCCAAGTCCGGAGGCCACCCTCCGGAAGCATAGTTCGGAGGCCGCCTTCTGGAGCAGGCTTCGAAGCCCCCCCTCTGGGGTGCACTTCGAAGCCTTTCCCCCAGCCTCCACCTCCGGTGTGTCTTTTAGCTGGTCAAAGCCTGGCACGGCCTGACACGTCTGTAAAGCTGTAAAGTTGTCTGATACTTTTGCACAGTAGCTAGCTCTCTTTCCCTGTCTACCCCTATAAGCCTAGGGGCTTGTAGAGGGTATCTTGGTCTTTTCCTTAAAGTCCGCGTGCCTATAAAAGCAGGGCCAAGCCCTTGTAGCAGGACACACGCTCCAGGGGGCAAGAGGCCCTAGAATTATTGCTCCATACTAGGGCATACCATGTCAAATCCACTACAACTGGACGTAGGGTTATTATCTCCCAGGAGAGGCCCGAACCAGTATAAACCTTTTTCTCCCTCTGTTAGAGTCCTTCGAGGCTCATTCTCCACATCACACTCCACCACACATAAACCTGCTGGAACTAACGCAATTGCGCCAACAGTTGGCGCCGTCCGTGGGGACCTTAGTCCTAGAAGCTAAGTTCTCTACCACTGCCTGCAACCCGAAGTGCGCCCGAGGGGGGAGCTTCGAGGCTCTCTTGCTTCGCGCACCCTCCGGCAAGGGGCTTCGGATGCAGCTCGAAGGCCACCTTCGCCTTCCTCCATCCTTCACATACCGGAGCCCACTCTCCGGCAAGGGGCTCCGCTCCACGTTTCAAAGGCCATCAAAAGCCCCAAGGGCTACAAGGTATGTACGGCCCGAAGCCTTCCTTCGATGCACCAATCTGCAATTACATTAATATAAATTTGAAGCCCTGCTTCGCCTTAAAGCCGAAGCTCTGCTTCGCCTTTAAAAGCAAACCTTTGCTCCATCTTGTTGAAAACCGAAGCCATGCTTCGCCTTATTTAAAACCGAAGCCATGCTTCGCCTTATTTAAAACCAAAGCCTTGCTTCGCTTTACAAAATCCGGAGCACCCCTCCGAAGGCTACACAGCGCCTCCAGGCCCGTAGCAGTGGGCTTTGAGACTTCCGAGCGATGGCTCGGCAAGTCCGGGATTCCAGGCTCTGGCCTGATGCATCCCCGGGTCGAAGGTGGCCTAGGGTCGTAGGTGGCCCAGAGTCGAAGGTGGCTCAGAGTCGAAGGTGGCTCAATTTATCACAGGTTCGGTGAGTCCACACCAAATATCCTTTTCACTACAGGATCAAGCTCCGGAAGCCTTGCTTCGCTATCTAAACACGCGCCGAAGCCTCGCTTCGTGTGACGTGATCCAAGCTAAAAAGCTAAGCTTGTCGAAGTCAGACTTCGCTAAAAATCTAAGTGCGTTCAGAGCCTCGCTCACGCACAACATCCAAATCCCAGCATGCCGAAGCATGCTTCGCTTAAATTTGGTTATACGGAAGCCTTGCTTCGCACCAAATTGGCACGTTCGGAGCCCACAAGAGGCCTTCGCTCAGTGAAGTTTCAAATATTCGAAGCCGCCGAAAAGGCGCACCCTTCACATATTTACATTTTGCCCGCACCAGCAACAACTAAGTCCCTAACTGCCACGTGCAAAGGGGGAAGCATATATGCGAGGTGTGCGAATGTAATGTACAGTACGAGCGTGGCAAGCTAAGCGTTCGAAGCCAAACAATGTGGAGCATACAAACGAAGTATGCAAATATAATAAACTCCGTTCATAAAAGACAATTGGGAAGTATGTTACAATACACTTCGGAAACAAAACTACGAGTAATCTGTGTCTAAGCCTAAGAAGAACCGAGTGCGAGGCCCCAACCCTCGCTTGCCTCTCCTTCGGCGGGGGCCCCCTCGGCTGGATGTTGCCTCGTCGGAGCCCGCTCTCCCTCGACCGGCCCGTCCAGGCTCCGAAGCCCGTAGGCTTCGACTTCCGCTTTGCAGGTCGCTCCAAGTTCGCGAAGCGGGCGGTGCCGTGTCGAAGGCAGAAAAGTCTAGGGCTTCGTCGCCTGCTAAGGCCGCTCGCGAAGGCAAAGATAAAGAGCTCTGAAAGGGCTCCATCTTCACAGCGGCTAGTAAATCCTGAGCCACTTCGGAGATGTCTTCACCCCTAGGCCCCCTCGGAAGCTTAAACCGAGGGGGGCCTTCGGACCTAGCTACTTCGAGGATCGCCCACAGCTGTTGAAGCTCTTCAGAGTCCTCGAGGATTTCGAGGTCTATGCTCGGAAGCTGAGCCTGGGCAGGTATAAAAAACCCCCGCATTCATATTAAAAAAACTGATAAGTTTTTACAAGCCTATAGCTAAGTATTACAAGGAAGCCTAAGGAGATCTACACCTTCGGAGGCGGAGGCGTCGAGGTCGAAGGCTTGTCCGGCGCAGCGGGCCCCTTGGACCGGCGTTGTCGAAGGGCCTTCATGAGGTCAAGGACTGCTCCGCAGCCTTGTTCCTTCCAAGGTTCCTGCAGCCGCCGCCAGGCTCCGCGGACGTCAGGCGAAGGCGTCACCAAGTGCTGACCACCGAAGACCACTGGGGTCACGAAGGTTGCTGCCTGAAGATGGGTGCACCCCGCTTCACGAAGCATATGCAACACCCCTTGGCCCGCAACTCGGCCGGCCATGAGAGCGAAGCCCGTCAGCGCTTCCTCCGAGATCGAAGCTGCGGTCTTCAAGAAATCGGCGCGGTCCCCAATCGGGTCCTGATCGCCAAAGTCTGGAGCCCGGCATTCGGTCCCTATTTTCTGGAGGACCTCGGTCAGGCTCTGGGTGGCTTCGCCAAGATTGGCCACGACGAAGTCTTCGAGGTCCTTAGCCCGTTGGCAGAGCTCCACGTTCTCCTTCGCCTGTCGGGCCTCGGCGTCCCTCGAAGCCTTGAGCTCCGCGCGAAGCCGGCTCACCTTCGAAGCCAAAGCCTCCTTAGCTTTATCGGCTTCAGCCTTCGCCGCCTCTGCCGCGCCAGCCGAAGCCTCGGCCCGCCTTCGTTTCTCGGCCTCCGCCGAGACTTCGCGGCGAAGGGCCTCCTTCTCCTCCGCAAGGCGCTCCATCTGCCTATCCGCAGAAGTCGAAGCTGCCGCGTTCAGTGCGAAGGCCTGCAAGAATTCAAGAAATCATAAGTATCAGCCAAAGACTAGAGCATAGGGTCTCGTTCGCACTAACGAAGAGCTCCGTGGGGCTCAAGTGGCCAAGTTGTGCCACCAAGTCTCCTGCCTCCGCAACAGCACAAGCCTCGCGGAAGCCATTGATTGCTGCCTCCGTCACGCCTCCCTTCGGCTTGAAAGTGTGGACGATGGCCACGGTCGCCTCCGCGGGCTTCGGCTTGGCAGGGCTCAGGCCCACCACGTCGACATCTTCGTCGCTCTGAGGGTCCTCCGCGCCACGGCCTTCGCTGCTTCCGTTTTCGGATGAAGTCCCCTCGGAGTCCGATTCACTGTCGCTGCCACTGCTGCCGCTTCCTGAAGTTTCCGAAGGCTTCGCTTCATCGAGCTTCGCTACGGCTTCGCCCGGCGGCTTCGCCCCTACGGGCCTCGCATCGGCTTCGTCATCTGTAGAGAAGCCAAGTCAGGATCCGGGTGTTGAAAAGAAGAAGACAAAAAGGGTTTACCTTCGTCGAAGATTTCTTGAAAGGAAGTTGGGGCTAGGTGTGCCCTCCAACTCCTTCGCTGCGAAGCCGGCGCATCCGCCTCCGCGCCCGGAGTTGTCACCTCCGGGGCCTCCGTGGCCTCCTTAGCGGCAGGGGTATGCGCGTCGACCTCCGCCGCTGAGGGCTTCGTCGTCGGGGGCTTCGCCGCCTTCTTGGGAGTCGGGGCAGCTACGGGCTTCGCCGCAACCTCTCCCGGATTAGAGACTTCGGCCGCGGGAACCTCCGGCCGAGGCCCCGAAGTGTCCGGCTCATCTTCGTCCCCCCTCTTCCTCTTGGCTCCGGCCGACGAGGTAGTCAGGTGGACGAAGTCCGGCAGAGCAGGGAGCCCTCCAAGTTCGAGCGCGCTCCATACTCTGTTCCAATGTTCCCAGGATCCCACCAGGGCGAGGCGCTGCGTCTGCTCCTCGGGGGTCGGAGTCCCGACGACTCGGTCTGCCGCCGCGATGGCCTCCTCCGGGGTCCTCAAGTCGAGGGCGGCTGCATTAAAGTTGGAATTAGAGGCGAAGATCTACGAAGTTTTAAAAGCAAGAAGAGTGCGAAGCATTACAGAAGCGATCGAAGGCCAACTCGCTAAGTTCACCTCGATCCGAAGCCTGGAAGAGACCCTCCGGCCAGGAGCGCGCGAGGGGGCTGAGCCGAAGGGTGATGAACTCCTCCGCGAGGTCCCTCATGCTCATTTTCGCCGCCACCCTTCGGAGCAGCGAGATCCGCGAATGAAGGAGGTCTTCACTGGTCTTCACCACCCCTTCGCGCCGGTATAGGATATGGGCGTTGGTACTCCGAAGGGGAGAGTTCGCACTAACGGAGGCGTAGAACAACTCTTGGTCCCACCTCGAGTACCACTTGTTGTTTACAGCCCTCGCAGGGAAGGCGTCCTGGAACTCCTTTCGGAGCTGGAAGTTGGCGCTGCCGAAGGCCAGCGCCCTCTTGATACGGTCTGTCCCCTCCCTTGGCTTTGGCTGGCAGTTGGCGTCATGAAGGGCAACAAAGACGTCCGCGCGGCCCTCGCAACCCTCGGCCCTCATGGCCACTCGAAGACAGCTAGCCTCGCCACTTGCGTTCGGCGAAAGCTGAGGGAGCTCGAGGTTGTAGGCCTTGAGGACTTCGCTAAGCATCCCCACTGCAGGCAGTCCGAGGCCGGCCTCGAAGAAGGCCTCGAACACCACCACTTCATCAGCCCGAGGCTCTGGTACGACCTCCGATTTCGCTGGAAACCCTGAGTTGGATTTTTGCTGCAATCTTCCCCTCGCAGGCCCTTCGGACGGACTCCTCCGTGGAAATCGAAGCTCTCATCTCCAAAGTCTGCTCGAACTTGTCGGAAGGCGTCCGAAGGTCCCTCGGTGAGGAGCCATGCTGAATAGCGTGGGCCTCAGGGCTCCAGAAGTGATGAGTCATTGTCAACGATAGTCAACGAGGACTAAAGAAGAGAAGAGATCTGCTGTTTAATGGGTCGCGTGTGACTCAGGTACACGGGCAGCGAGCGACTGTCGGGCAGAGGAGGCTGCGAAGTCGGGCTGGCCCAATCCGGGTGCATGGGCCAGAAGCAGTAGAAGACCCACTGGGCTGTTGACCAGGACTGACTCAGGTACACGGGCGGTGAGCGATTGCCGGGCTGAGAGAGCTGCGGAGTCGGGCCGGCCCAATCCGGGTACCTGGTGCAAAACTGGTGGAGGCTTTGTCAGTTTCGGCATAAAACTGACAACCGTTGATTCTGTATCCGACTGTCCAGAAGAGAAGCCGTAGTCGCTACGGAAACTTAGCTTCCGGATAAGTCATCTGTTACTCTAGGTCCACAGTCAGTCAGTCGTGTCTGTAAAAATTCCTAAGGGCAGTAGAGTCTTTTCCTTTATTTTTGAGTCTGTAAAAACCCTAAGGGGCTGGTAGAATATTCCTAGTGTTGGGCTGCCTATAAATAGGACCCCAATCCCTAGGGTTTGGACTACCCCTTTGTGCTGAAATCAAATCCTCTATTTGGGTCACTTTTTGTCTCTTGCTTTGTCTCTCTCCTCTTTACTCCCTGCTTGCGCCGCCAGGAAGCATTTGCTCCTGTGTTTAATGCTTTGCTTTTAATGTTGCAGTAAATGCCCTATTTCATTGTGTGCTGCATCTGCAAAGGTTTTAAATGGCTGCATTTCATTAGCATAGCAAGTTTTTCCCGTGATTTTTGAGGCTTTGGAGGCTTCGGCTGGGTGTGTTCTTCATTCTAGTAGTACTAGTTCTTGCTGTTGCAAGTAGTACTACTTCCCTGCAGCTACAGTGTACTGTGCAGCTTTTCACCTTCTACTGCACAGCTTTTTGATCGAAGCTGACAGGGTCTATTACCTTTTCTGGCTGTCTCTGGCGAAGTCTTTCTCTGTTCGAAGCCCTCAGCTCCGTGAGACAGGCTTCGACTTAGCATCTTCGAAGGCCTCGCTCAATCTTCGATTTTCGGTGTATGGTCTGTGTTGATAAGCTTCGAAGTATTCTTGTGAGCGGACAACATCGCATACTTCGAACAACGTACTCCGAATCTACCCTTTCGAAGTCCACACTTCGGTAGGTTTCGAAGTAGGGTTCGAAGCTTGCCTTTTCTGATAGACTTCGTTTGGATTTCTTTGTGGCGTGTCAGCCTTCGATTCTCCTTCCGAAGCTTTCCTTGTTCGAGGATAGAGTGTAGGCTTCGTACTTGTTTTTCTGTCGCGTGACAGACTTCGCTTCTTTGTTCGAAGGTTGTCCTTTTGTGTGTTGTGTTTGAAGCTTTCTGTTCGAAGGTTGTGCTTCGAAGCTTTCGGCTCAAAGTTGTGTTCGAAGTTTTTGTCTTCGAAGTGCTCACTTCGAAGCAGGCTCCGACTCTGTCACTTTGCTCTGAAGCTCTTGGTTCGAAGCTGTGTTCGAAGCTTTGACTTCGAAGTACATACTTCGAACCAGGCTCCGGCACTGTCATACTTCGCTTCGAAGTACACTTCGCATCTTGCCACTTCGAACTAGGCTAGACCGTGACACCTTCGGCATCTCGGACAGACTCTGTCACCAATCTCCGAAGCAGACCTCGACGTGCGAAGGGGGCTTCGCCAAGTTCCGAACAGGAGACAAATTTGGACAGTAACTTCTCTTTTCATTTTATACATACTTAGATCATTTCATTGAGAAGTTTAGGCCTGTTACAAATTGTTCATCTGCCTAGTTGCACCACTTTAGTTTTACATTGTTTATCATCAGTTGCTTCTAGGTTAGAAACCTTTAGACTTAGGCCTTCTGTTTATTTTCTGCTGCATAGTATTTTGAGGTGCGTTGGGTATTGGGAACAGGCCATTGATTCGAAAGAATTTTTAAGGCGCCCATTCACCCCCCCCTCTGGTCGCTACTTTCGGTCCTACACTCGGCCCCAATCGCCTGGCTGCGGGCTTCGCTACCGCGGCCGCTGCCGCCGCCGCCTGCACTTGGGCGGAGCCTGAGCTCGAGCCCAAGGCCAAAGGCTTCGCCACTGCCTTCTTCGGCATTGTAATGAGGCTTCGGCTCGAAGGGCTAAAGATGGCGAAGGGCTAAAAACTAGCGAAGGGGGCTCGAAGCGAAGCTAGAAGGAGAGGAGAGCGAAGGCTGTAAGGCGACGAGAAGAAAGCAAATGAAGGTGTGCCGGAGCCACACACGGTAAGCCCCTATTTATAGGCGCGGTGAGAATTCCAACCGTCGTGGGCCGAACCCACCGCCAGGTGGGCCTCCAGCGAAGGCCTTCGGCCCAGAACAAGGTAACGGTAACTTTTTTGACCGTTGCGGAGCCGTTCGGGCTCCCCGAGGCCGTTCTGGCAATTAGCGCGGGCATTTATTACCCCCGGGTATCGAGGTCACCTTCGGTCCAGTCTCCGAAGGTATGTTTTCTCTGAAGTTGTGTTTTCAGGTCATTTGTCCTAAGGACGCGTGCACCCCTTCGTCCCGAAGGCCTGCACGCGAGGGGCTACTGTTGGGGGAATATATTTCCCTTGAACAGGGGCCAAATGACGTCAGCCTCCGACAGCCTTCGGCCCAGAGCCCAGCGCTGTCGGAGCCTGTTTTCTCTCTAAGTGTTGTTTCCAGGTCCCAAGGTGCCTTTCGGGGCCTGTAGCTTCGGAGCCCTCAGGTCGGGAGGTCCGGCTCAGAGCCCCCAGTTCGGGCCCTGGCACAGGGCGTCGAAGGCCATCCTCCGGGAGCCAAGTCCGGAGGGCTCCCGCCAAGTCCGGAGGCCACCCTCCGGGAGTCCAGTCCGGAGGCCGCCCTCCGGGAGCCCAGTCCGGAGGCCACCCTCCGGAAGCATAGTTCGGAGGCCGCCTTCCGGAGCAGGCTTCGAAGCCCCCCCTCCGGGGTGCACTTCGAAGCCTTTCCCCCAGCCTCCACCTCCGATGTGTCTTTTAGCTGGTCAAAGCCTGGCACGGCCTGACACGTTTGTAAAGCTGTAAAGTTGTCTGGTACTTTGCACAGTAGCTAGCTCTCTTTCCCTGTCTACCCCTATAAGCCTAGGGGCTTGTAGAGGGTATCTTGGTCTTTTCCTTAAAGTCGCGTGCCTATAAAAGCAGGGCCAAGCCCTTGTAGCAGGACACACGCTCCAGGGGGCCAAGAGGTCCTGGAATTATTGCTCCATACTAGGGCATACCATGCCAAATCCACTACAACTGGACGTAGGGTTATTATCTCCTAGGAGAGGCCCGAACCAGTATAAACCTTTTTCTCCCTCTGTTAGAGTCCTTCGAGGCTCATTCTCCACATCACACTCCACCACACATAAACCTGCTGGAACTAACGCAATTGTTCCAACATATGTGATGTATGAATTCATGGGTATGAGGGCCGAGGATGATAGGAGGGAGGCAAGGTCCAAGGAACCAAGTGTGGATCCTTTACCTCCTGAATTCGAGAAGAAGATAGCAATTGCATCAATGGAGGTTGATGACAATGGTCTTGAAGATGTTGAATATATGGATGAAGAGGATCCTACCATGAATGTCAGTGATACATATCCAACTATGGATGCTTTTAAGATGACCATTAGACAATATGCAATTAAGGGACAGTTTGATATTTACATTATTAAATCTGATAAGACCGGGTTCAAGGTGAAGTGTAAGGGACAAGGGTTTTTATGGAAAATTAATGCTCATATAACGGATGGGAGAGCCATCAGAATACTAACTTAAATTACTTTGTATGCATTTGTGATATTCTCTATGCATATTTCTAACCATATCTTGTTGCATATGCAGGTGACAAAGAAACCATTTGAGCAATATTGCTCCTCAACTAGTAGAGTAAAAACAAGTATGGGGTCACAATCTTGGGTTGCTAATAAAGTAATGAAAGCAATTAGAGGAAATCTAAATCTGGGTGCAAAAGAACTCAAAGAAATACTAGAAATTGAGTATAAGGTCACTTTGCAATATGAAATGACTGGTTGACAAAGAGCAATTAATAAAAATTTTGGAACATGGGAGGAAAGTTTTTGAATATTTGTACAGATTCAAAGTCGAGATTGAGTTGAGATCACCAGGTAGTATCGTAGAGATTGGCACAAGAAAAGTAGATGACAAAGTATATTTTCATAGCTTTTCCATGTCTTTGAAACAATGTATAGATGGCTTTCTCAATGGTTGTATACCATACTTAAATGTAGACTCTACACATCTTAATAGAAAATGGAAAGGTCAATTAGTAGCTGTCATAGCCTTAGATGGCCACAATTGAATGTTTTCGGTTGCATTTAGCTTTATAGAATCTGAAACAACCAATAATTGGACATAGTTTATAGAACAATTGAACAAAGCAATTGGCACTCCTCCTGCACTTGCTATATGTTGTGATGTGTGCAAAGGCTTTGAGAATGCTTGCAAAAAGTCTTCCCTTTATGTGAGCAAAGGGAGTGCCATAAGCATCTCATGCAGAATTTTGTGAAGTTTCAGATGAATGCCATTTGAATGTGGCTAACAAGAAGAGGTATCTGATATCTCCTTTCTGTCATTTTTTCTATTGTAATTGTTTAACTTATTAGTACTATTATATTTGTAGGAAGAAAAATAGCAGGAATAAGAATGAAAGTAATCTCCTTGTCGGTACTCTACCTAGAGTGTATATCACATTGCCACCATCACTATTGATCGACCAAAGGTTGATAGGACAATTGATGACATTTCAAATATTGATACGATTCATATCGATTATTGGACGGTAGATAGTACTCATAGCTACGCAGGCAAACGATGCGCATGGGTGAGTCCCATGTGCAGAGTGTGTCACACCTTCGTTGGGCGGCGTCTGCAAATCATTGGTTGTTGACATAGGAAACTTTATCTCATATTAACCATCCAATTGTCGACATAAATCCTATTGATATTGAAGTATCGATAGTTGACCTACTAACGCTTTGGTTGATGGGATCTATCTTTGTAATTTTTTAAAAGGCGTAACATGATTATAATTTTAAAAGATATTATTTAAAAATTCCATAATTGTAAAAGGTATTATGTATATATGTGAACTCTTAGTGATACATAATTAAAATACATCTAAAATTTAACCAATTTTTTTTATTTCTAACCAATTCAGTTTTTAGAAAATAGAAACGGACGGTGATATAAAATACTAAAACAAAAATTTAACAAATTATTTTTTTCAATTTTCAACACATGGTCGAGCAGTCTTTCGATCAGATCGATCGATCGGTCGGTCCATCTCATTCCCACTAAATTTGATCCCATGTTTCATATGCATGAGTTTCCTTCCATGCATGGTGTTGCAGCTTGCTCAGCTTAAAGGTAAGAATGGCTAATAACTAGCTAGCTAGCTTCTCTCGAAAACACTATTATTGAGTATTTAACTAGTAAAAATCTACTTTACATCTCATTATTAGATTCATGCAACTACAAAAGACTTACAATACAAGTCAATAATCTAGAATATTTAGGGTCTTCAGATTTTTGAACCAGCTTTCTGGCTCGAAAGCTGGAATTTGGACCAAATAGCTCTTTTGGTCACCTAGTTTTTTCAGAATCTGTAGATTCTCGTAATACAAATTTAAAAGCTGGTATAACCCAGATTTTACAGCTTCTCAATTCAACTTTGAATGAATATTATCTACCATGCTATTAAAACATATTAGTTCATGTAAAATTTGAAAAGATGAAATTTTAGTCAAATATATTATTTTAGTATAATTTAAAAATATATAATTTTAATATAATCATCCCAAAATTCCATGATCAGAATGATTTACATGTAAAATTACACATGAATAATGTAACTAAACATCACGAACTACCAAAATATAAATCCATAACTATTTCAACCAAACAGCTTCTCAGCTTTTCTACGGCTCACAACTCACAACAGTTTTTTCACAGCTCATAGCTCACAACAGCTTTTTCACCTTAAAAGAGTTTTAATTCTAGAGTACGTGTAGCGGAAACTTCTCAAACAGGTCCATAGTTTTGGAGGATTCTCTTGGCGTTTTTGGGTGCTAGCCGAACGGGTTTATTGTGGTCGCGACGACTGTTTCTGTTGCTCATTTGTTCCGGGGAGAACGTGAACGGCACAGCCTCACTGACTGGTTTTCGTTGCCTCGGCCTACATCAAGCCAGCAGCTAGCCATCTACTGTATTTCAGTTCACTTTTTATGGGCGAGGATTGAGCCCAAGACTTTGGCCTGTTATGTTGATGAAACCCAATAACCCAATAATACATGACAAAATTAACTTAACACAAAACTATATCTTGTAAATAAAATAAAATAAAAACTATACCAATCGTACTATCACTAATAATTGATCATTACTCATTTAGAGATAAATTATACATCATGTGTATCATTAATAGTTTTTATTAGAGACATGTATATGTCCGTCACTAATGACGAAGCGTTAGTGACAGAGAACACCATTATTAGTGTCACAATAAGAATTGCATGTTGCACACCTGTCAATAAGAGCATCCACAATGTATAGTGTACTTACATTAGTACTATATGGACATGTGGCAAAGTCTTTTTTTTAGTAAAAATTTTATAGTGTATAACATCTCTAAGGTGAGATCCTTAACAAAATAAAAATGTATCTGCTTGCTTAGCACCACCCTCATATTGTATATAACTAGTACTACGATTTTAAAGTAATATTATTTAATTCATGAAACTAATACCCTTACATAGGACTCGTGTCTTCACTTTTGCTTGCTTAACCCCACCTTCCCATTATATGGAACTAGTACTAAGGTAGAAGAATTCACTTAAATAGGCCTATAAACTCAACATTGTGGATGCTCTAATAGCATAAGCTGACAAACACATGCAAAGAACAATTTTAGCATTGCCCATGGCCCAACTAAATTATTTTCCACAGCAAAAAAAAAACAAAAAAAAACAAGAGAAAAAGTGGTACAGGAGTGACCACTAAGAGGTGAGATCAAATATTTTTTTCGTTTCGGACATGACAAGCTTTTCTACGCACCTAGCTAGCTCTCTTCTTTTGCATGTGACAGAAGAACATGGTCACATTTATTCTCCCTCATGCATGCCATGAGGAGTTTTTGGAACCAAAAGATGATATTCCTTGTGAAAAAAGAGGGAGATTTTGAAACTAAAGCCATCACCTTAATTATCTAGCAATAATCTCTAGGGTTTCATGCATTGTACAGGGAATATTTATTCATTGAGAAACTATAAAAAAAATCAAAAAATGGTCCAATCAAATGAGAACATGTACTATATATCTTTACAAAATCGATACTTCAATTCATTTTTCCAACACGTTAGCTTCTTTGCTCGGTGTAAGGCAGAAGGAAAGGTTAACGGGGAAATATCATGTGCAATCGTGTAATCATGTAATTGTGCGATCTGGTGCGTCCAATCAAGATCCAACGGTTACATATGAAAAAAATAAAAAATACTAGGTTTCATATATAACCGTTGGATCTTGATTGGATGCACCAGATCACACGATTGCAGATTGCACAGGATATTTCCCCAAGGTTAATGGTGTACAAAATTAACCAATCAAACCAAGTACTAAAGTGCATCATAGTACTCCTGATGATTATTATACTAAACATTCAAACAATTTATCAGAAAAGGCACGGGCGAGCAATGATCGCCATTGTGATTTTGCATCAATCGGTGTGAGCAGCCCACGATTAACGACTGATGACCTTCCTTGTGATGCAGGCCAACTTTGTTTCCTCTCTTTTTCTTTGTCTGTCTCTCCCTTAGCTTTTGCTTTCCTTCAATATCATCTTTGTCTCTTTAGACATCATGCATGTAAATTTGAGCACTCAAATGAAACTTCCATCCGGTTATCCAGACGCATTGGTTGAAGAGAAAGATGAATAAGGAGGGAGGGGGGTAAAAGTTGGGGCTGGATTTTGTTGCAAACTTTGCCTTTTGTGTGTGCTTCTTGGAAGCCACTCCTATGCTGCTACACTTGTGCTTTCGCCGTATGTTTGTAAGAGATTCCGATTCTTAGAAATAAGAAGTGAGAATCTAGAGAAATTGATGTTTCCTAATCCTAGCTTTCGGATCTATTTCATTTCTAGACTCGGTAACTTTTGAGTTTTATAATTTAGATCCAAAATCTAAATTTTTTAAGGAAACTTCAAATTCTAAAAATACCTGCAGCTACTAGAAGCTCTCTAAATATACCCTAGAGGGTGTTTGGATCCCTTGGGCTAAAGTTTATCTCTTGTCACATCAGATGTCCGGATGCTAATTAAGAGGATTAAATATGAGTTAATTATAAAACTAATTGCAGAAGCCATGGTCTAATTCGTGAGACGAATCTATTAAGCCTAATTAATCTATTATTAACACATTTTTATTGCAGCACTACATTGTCAAATCATGAACTAATTAGGTTTAATAGATTTGCCTCGCGAATTAGCCCTCGTTTATGTATTTCGTTTTATAATTAGCTCATGTTTAGTCCTTCTAATTAACATCAAAACATCCGATGACGTGATAAGGGCTAAATGACTATAGTCTTGTAGCATAGTGTATGTATATATGCTGCTCCTATCATGGTAGTAATGATGTTGTGAGGTTTTGCTTTTGGTTGCCTCTCCAAGATTGGCTACTGCTCGAGGTGCAGCAAGCAGATACGTTGCTCTTTTACCCATGGTGATCCTGGCTGTCAGATGTCCAGAAGGATGGGTACTGCTGCCACTCTGAGCCATCCTTACCACCTGATGTTTCCTGCAGATAAAGAGAGAGTGAGAGAGCTAAAAAAATGATTGTTAACGAGTGTTACCCGATCGGATGAGAGGCTAGGGCATGTTAAATTAATTAGAAAACAAAATGGAGATGAATAAATATAATATGGGAGAAAAAATAATCTTGTAATCAGTTGTCCAACTCTAATTAATGCATTTTTCACCATCAACAAGCAGTGCTCCCTCGTCCCTCGATTTCTAAATAAAATGTCAATATAAATGCATGCACATTTAGTGAGCTAGCTGATTTTAGAGCATCTCCAATAGTCACTTTAAAAATTGATTCCCCATATAATTTTTTGGGATCTATTTTTAAATATACAAATAGTTTAAATATGTTTCTTTCCAATAGAATCCCTAAAATAAAGTATGTGAATATGTTTCCTACAAGTAGGGAATACAATGATTAATTTTGAGGATCCTTTATTTTTGGGAATCATTTAAAGTATCTATTTGAGGAGATTTTTTAATTATAATCTCAAAAATTTAGAGAAGATAACTCTTTAGAGCTTTTTTTGGAGATGCTCTTAGTTTTTACCTGATAAACCACCCTCTTTTTAGGAAGGATTTTGACTACCAAATTAAGATATCTAATATGATTTTAGTTTTGAACTCATCTTGGGGCAGTGATACAAGTGAGAGTGATTTTATGACTGTTGAGGAGGTAAAATAGGTATTGTTGATTTGGATAAAGGAGATGTCGACAGATACCAAAACTTGGTATCGGTGTTGATACTTTCTCATGAACTATAAAATTTAAGGTAAATTCCCTGTGAATCAAATGCTGCTAGAACATCGTCCTTAGCTTGGTGCAATTATTACTTACGTATGTGCACACGCTAATACATGGTGCTATTGTTTTTTATAATGCATGGAAAGAGAACTTCTGGTCGGTCTTAATTTGCATCATGTGATGCACACAACCACAAATATATGATATTTTTTATTTAAAAATAGAGTTGCATTTATTTGTTATATTTTTGTGTGCTCAAACAAATGTAGCATGAACTAAATATCCGATAAATCTACACCGTTCAAATACGGAGGACGCCACTACGTACATATGTTAACCGTAGATAAACGTGAATGGTTACGTACCCTTCTTCCTCCTCCGGACATCCTGGAGGTGCAGCCCGTGATCACATCTTCGAGTCCAGAAGTTGACCGCCGATCAAAGTTCCGCGGTTGGTGTGGCCGTTCATCCTCCTATTTGATCAGTTCGTCACAAATCAGATCAAACCCTAGCTAAGACCACCAGCTATCAATTGCAATAATCTATATATAAAGCCATTAGGTCATTGGTCAACAAGTTACTAATTAATGAGTTCGAATTAATTAACAAGCTAGCAGGTATAGTAGTATGTAGGTAGGATTATAGGTAGCTAGCTAGCTGTAGCTAATAAGCTACCTGGTGATGGCCGTAGTACGGCGCCGGCTCCGGCGGCGGGAGCAAGACGACGCTGCTGCCGCCCGCCTGGTGAGCACGCGGCGGCGAGATCAGCGTGGAGATGGGGTTCGCCGCCGGCGAGCTGACGACGTGGTACGTCGCCGCCACGGTTTGCTCCAGGCCGACGTAGAGACGATGATGGCCGAGCTCGTCCTGCTGCCGCTGCTGGTGGTGACGGAGGTGGGGGCTCTGGTGATGTCCTGCAGGATGATGATGACGATGATGACGCACTCCATCGTCAGCCCTAGCATGCACAGCTGCTTGCTGATCTGACGACGACGAATCTCCCAGCAGCATGCCCGCCTGTGTGTTTTACATTAATTAGTTAACTAATTCAACAACATGTTAATTAATTATATATATAATCATATTACTTGCAGGACATACATAAATACCGGTAGTAAATAAACTATAGTGTTTAACATCTGAATTAATTATATATATATAGTGTTATAAATTTAAATGGTAGGTATAGGGAAGATGAGCCAATTTGGAAACTGAGTAAATTATTATTATTATTATTATTATTATTATTATTATTATTATTATTATATATACATACAAAAGTGCTATTATACACCATGCATGGGTATAGAATAACTATTTTATACCGACTACTTTAAGTAGTAGATTTTCTTAGTAGAATAGTAATTGAGTACTATTTTTTTCTCAGTAGTAGATTTCTCGGTAGAATAGCTATTCTACACCCGTGGTGTAGGATAGCATATATATATATATATATATATATACACGGGAGCGTTATTCTACACTGACTACTTTCAGTAGTAGATTTTCTCAGTAGAATAGCAATTGAGTACTACTTTTTTCTCAGTAATAAATTTCTCGGTAGAATAGTTATGCTACACCCATAATGTACGATAGTATATATATATATATATATATATATATATGCATGTTGTTTGATGTTAGATATTGACCACAAAATGGCACGCATCTATCGATCAATATATGCAGATCATATCCTTGATTATTTAGGCTGGGTTGCTTGTTGTTTGAACAAAATTATATTATGCCAAGTACATACACGGCATTGATATGATATGATATATATGCAGACGCATGGTCAACTAGTGCATGCCCTAACTACAAGATTCATGAAAGTCTATATATATAATGTAGTCATGTATATATATATTAGGGTTTTGTTCATAATTTCAACTGTTTTAATTGTATGACAAGATCGAGCATTTAGTACTTGATGTTACCGCAACTCTTCGTGTAGGTCAGACACACACGTCAATTTAGGTAAGCTTAAGATCTCAAACCCTAGCTTGTACTGTTCACCTGAAAATGTTTAATTTCTTGTGTCCTACCATTGAAAATGGTCTGATTGATTTGCAGAAAATTTAACTATTTCCTTGTCAACCCACACTGTACCCTCCAAAATTTAACATATAATCATGCATATTCCTACCTACATTTCACTGACCGAGAAAAAGGAATTCTTAACTACAAGGAACCCACATACATTATTAAAAGAAAATATTAATTGCACTATTGATAATGCATGGTCCTACAATTAAAAGAGTTATATATGTATTCGATTCTTCAAGGGGCCATATATGTTGAAGCCACATCCGTGTTCTAACATGTACACGTCAGATTAATTCCTAATGTTTTTATAAATAATATTTTTTCTGTAATTGAAAATGTACTGAGATGTATTGTAATTTTCAGTGTAAATTTTGATATATCATGCTACTCAGTAAAATCACTCATTATAAGGCCCTGTTTGGTGGAGCTTCTGGCTGGCTAGATACTTGTAGTATTTAGAAGCTTCCCAAATAGTACCTCGGATAGCTTAGATTTTCAAAATATGTAGAAACAGATAGTCCCTTCAAGCCTAGTAGCCGAGAAGCTAGTTAACCCCAGCTTCTCCAGATTCTACGGATTTTTATTTACCCACCACGCCACTAAATAAAACCCAGTCACCCAACAACCAGCTACTCTAACCAGTCAGCTAGATAATCAGACTAGCTAATTCTGAGAATGTACGACTCTCCCAAACAGGCCCTAAATCCCTTCTTTAAGTATTTGTCTTTTATAGGTGTTTTTTTAACATGGATTAATCTGGATTGTATATATGTTGAACATAAAGGTCAAAAATAAAGAAAAGATACCTCGACGGTTACTATATAAATATGTCGCATTGCCCCGATAAATACGGATACAATAAAAATGAAATAGTGTATATGATTGCATTTGAGTTGGATGTTCTTTAACATATCTCAATATAAGTTTGTGTGTTTCCACAAATTAAATCTCACTTTGACTCGTCCTACAAAATCTGTTTGAATTTCAAAAGTGTTTTTCTTATTTCCTTCTAGATATATACCTGAAATTTTCCATCAGATGTGTGATATTAACTGGAGATCGAGGTTGGTCAGGCTCACTTACCTCCTCGAAGATGCTCTTGAACTGCGCGAAGCCGAACTCATCAATGCCAACGCTGGTGGCGGCGCCGTGGAACCCCGCCGCGCCGACGTTGGAGGAGGCCAACATGGGGGGAGCCACCTCTGCCGCCGCGTCGTCGGTGGCAGCAGCAGCCACAGCACGGTCCCTAATCTCCGACGGCGTCCTCCTGTCCACCACCGCGGCAGTATGGGCCGAGGCGGAGGCGGCGTCCCCGGCCGTGGTGATGATCTGCCTCGGCTGCGTCTGGTAGAAGATCTTGGAGACGACGAGCTCGCCGTCGCGCTCCTCCTCGGCCTCGCCAAGGTGGTACTGGTGCATCACCCAGTTGGTCTTTTCCGGCTTGCGGTGCTTTCCGAAATTGGTATACAGAACCAGGATCTTCTTGCACCCCCGCTGCCGGCCCCCCACCACCACCGGCCGCGTCTTCCCGGTCTTGTGCCACCGCGTCTCGCTCCTCTGCTGCTGTTGCTGATTCACCGACGACGACGCACTGCCGCCGCCGGCCGAGGAGTCGCCGGCGCCGGAGCTGCCTACGGCCTCTGCGGCTGGCGGCTGGATCTTCCGGCGCTTGCGGGTGCCGGTGGTGTAGGCCTTGGACGGCCGGTGGAAGAAGTGCCTGCTCAGGCCGTCCATTCTGACACCTGCATGGCCGGACACATGGATCAAGATCAATCGATGCATTGCCAGTCAGCATGCTTGTGCTCTGTGCACTGTGCAATGCACCCCACCATTGGACAAGTCTGTTTCTACTGGAGGCTTCCTGCTGTTTGTTTCTCTTTCAAAAAAAAAAAGATGAGAGCTAGTGACGATGATCGAGCCATTGCTGTTTGGACTTTGGAGCCGGATTTTGGAAGCTAACCTTGAGAGGAGGACAAAACCTAACTTTGGAAGCTAGATGTGTGTAAAGGACACACAAATCTGCTCATGTGTATGTCACATTTCATTAATGCCATGCTGTTACAGTATCAAGCTCCAGTAAAACAAATCAAGGAATGCACGGAAAATAATTAAGAGCACAAAACAAAATCGAAAATTGGTGAAAACCAAAGCTAGTAAAAGAAACAGAAAGCATATATATATATATATATATATATTACCACATTTACTTGATAGATTGATTAACCTGGTAATTTTTCAGGGTGGGTGTAGCAGATGCCGTCCTCCCCTTCAATGGTGGGTATGAACTCGTCGATAAGCGGGTGCGCAGCGGCGCCGCCGCCGCCGCAGCCTGGCCGGACTTTGGCCTCCAGGTGCTCAATCAGCTCCTGATCCGTCGGGTCGAACTTCACCCCCGCCGGCAGCCCAACCCAGTCCTGCACATCGCAAACGCAAAATTCAGTAAACATCTCCATCAGAAATTCAGAATTCAAACACACACACACACACACACACACACACACATATACATAATTAACAAAGTGTAGTCATCACTGCACCAATCCTATGTGTTACATACACACAAACACATATACATGTAAATATGTGCCTTTGGGGTGCACACACATACCAGCTTCCGGTCGATCTTGTGGCCGCACCTCGGGCAGCAGCTCGACTCCGACATGTACTTGCGGTGCTCCTCAATCCTGGCGCCGATGAGGCGGTGGCCGCCGCCGCTTGCTTCTGCTGGTACTGCGCCATCCATGCCGGCCGGGCCCGGGCTCTCGTCGCCGTTCTAGCTAGCTTGTCGATCGCCGCTTGCTACCTGTGCATGATCACATGCGAGAGAGGATTGCTGAGTGCTGACACGAGGCCGAGCGAGGAGTTGCTGGCCGGGATGGAGGAGGGAGAAGGAGATCGAAGACGTACCACAGAGCTGGAGGAGAGAGAGAGAGGAAAGGGAATAGAGGTTTTGAGGAATTGAAGCAATAAAGAGTTGGAGACCGGAATTCCATGTGTTGATGTGGCTTTATCTGAAGGAAGCGATAGAGAGAGAAAGAAAAGCTTCTCCCTGAACACACGAAACAACTTTGGCAAGGAAAAAATACAATATAGCACTACTACAAACTGTCACTGTAGTGGCGTTGGGCAAAACCACTGTAGTGGCGGGCCATTAGATGCCCGCCACTGCTGTTGACATAGTGGTGGCGGGCGTGCTGACATCATCTGCCCGCCACTGCTATTGATAACGGCAGTGGCGGGCAGATGATGTCAGCACGCCCGCCACTGCTGTTAACACAGCGGTGGCGGGCGCTCTGACCGCCACTGCTAACCAGCGATAGCAGTGGCGTTAGAGCAGTGGCGGACTGGATGCCCGCCACTATAGGTCGATTTTGCCCGCCGCTACAGTGTCGCTTTGTAGTAGTGTAGATGGTGTTTGTATGGGGCTAAAATATGTCACATCCAATGTTTAAATACTATTTAATTTGGAGTATTAAATGTAGATTATTTATAAAATACATTCATAATTGGAGGATTATTCACGAGACGAATCTAATGAGTCTAATTACACTATGATTTGACAATGTGGTGCTACAGTAAACATTTGCTAATTATGGATTAATTAGATTTAAAAAATTCGTCTCGCGATTTAGTCTCCGATTCTGCAATTATTTTTATAATTAGTTCACGTTTAGTCCTTCAAATTAATGTCGAAATATCCGATGTGACACGGGCTAAAATTTAGCCCGTGAATCCAAACACTATAGGTGTTGGACGTCACCCTGCAGCCCAACGATGGATTGTTGACGCGTGGCGACATGCTACATCAACGATGGCCAATCAGAACGTAACAACCGTATCTCACTTCCTGGAGTATTCATTCAGCTCCATAACAATACAGTCTGGCTACTGGACGTTACCCCTACAACCCGATGATAGATTGTTGACGCGTTAGTGATGTTCATCACTGTCACCTAGCCCCCAGCCGCCGCTAGTCGCTATCAGACAGAGAGTCGTAAGGTTTCCTAGGCACCGGTGCAAAGTAGTGGTCCTCACCGTCACCTAGCTCCGGCCACCGCTAGTAGCTAGCAAGGAAGACCGCCGTTAGGCTGCCTAGGCACCAGTACACGGGAAATTTAACTATTCGACACTCTTATCGTTGTCACCTCTTCAAATACCACCTTTATCGTTGCAATTAATTTTTTGCCACTCTCTACATGAGCCAATTAATTTTTTGCCACTTTGCGTCCAGTCACTTGCCACGTCACCTGCCATGTCACATTTTGTCACGTCATCATCTTCTCATCCTCATTTCTCTCTCTCCCCAAACTCCTCCAGCCGCCGGCCACCGCGCGCCTCCGCCCCCCGCCGCCCCTGCGCCCGCGCGGCTCTGCCACCGCCGCCCTCGCGATGCCGCCCCTGCCCCTGCGCTCGCGCTCGCGCGCCGCAGCTCCCCCGCCCCCGTGCGGCCGCCCCCGCGCCGCAGCCCCCCGCCGCCCCCTGCTGCCGCGCTCGCGCTCGCGCGCCGCAGCTCCCCCGCCCCCGTGCGGCCGCCCCCGCGCCGCAGCCCCCGCCGCCCTGCTGCCGGCGGGGGGCGGAGGCGCGCGGCAGCAGGGGGCGGCGGGGGCGGAGGCGCGGGGGCGGCCGCACGGGGGCGGGGGGAGCTGTGGCGCGCGAGCGCGAGCGCAGGGGCAGGGCGGCAGCGCGAGGGCGGCGGTGGCAGAGCCGCACGGGCGCAGGGGCGGCGGGGGGTGGAGGCGCGCGGTGGCCGGCGGCTGGAGGAGTTTGGGGAGAGAGAGAAATGAGGAGGAAGAAGATGATGATGTGGCATGTGATGTGGCAAAAATGTGACATGGCAGGTGACGTGGCAAGTGACTGGACGCAAAGTGGCAAAAATTAATTGCAACGAAAAGTGTGGCATTTGAAGAGGTGGCAACGATAAGAGTGGCAAATAGTTAAATTCCCCAGTACACCGTAGCGATCGTCATGGTCACCTAACCTCCAACCGCCGCTAGTCGTTAGCAGGAAGAGAGCCACAAGGTTTCCCAGGCACCGGTGCAAAGTAGTGGACATCACCGTCACCTAGCTCCAGCCACCGCTAGTAGCTAGCAAGAAGACCGCCGTTAGGCCACATAGGAACCAGTACACCGTAGCGATCGTCACGGTCACCTAACCTCCAACCGCCGCTAGTCGCTAGCAGGAAGAGAGCCGCAAGTTTCCCAGGCACCGGTGCAAAGTAGTGGTCATCACCATCATCTAGCTCCAGCCACCGCTAGTAGCTAGCAAGAAGACCGTTGTTAGGACGTCTAGGCACCAGCACACCGTAGCGATCGTCACGGTCACCTAACCTCCAGCCGCCGCTAGTCGCTAACAGGCAAATAGCCGCTAGGTTGGCCCCACCAGCCGCCGCCAACCCTACAGGCTGCAGTACGGCACTCGCTCGCCACCATCACTCACCGCCAAAAACCACCATCGAACGTCGTCGGAAACCTCCGCCCAATCCCTGAAATGTCGATTCGCCGAAATCCATCGTCTATGTTCTCGTTAACTCCACTATTAAAATCAGAGCAAAATAGCGGAAAGTACATAATTAAATTGACATGAGCTAACTGTTTTTAAAAAATGTAAGAAACATTATATTGAGCTATCATATGAGCTAACCATTTTTTTTAAAAAAAATGTAAGAAACAATATATTGAGCTATCATATGAGCTAGCCATTTTTTAAAGGGGAAATTTTGTTTTTGCCATTAGTACAGTCCAGATTTTGCTTTTGCCATTTCGGTTTTGGCACCTGCAGATTTCAAAATTATTGTTTGAAAATGGCAAAATGCCATCACCGTCACATTCTGTCAGTAAAGCCTGCTTCGTTAGGGGCATAATTTTTCCGTTTTGCCCTTGTCTAATTTTCTGGAATATTTTAAATTAGACTGATACTTTGCATTATATTGGACTAGAAATACCACATAACTTCTATCAGATTATTCATTTTATTTTTCCATGTGGATTTTTTTGCCCGAAGAAAGTTTATTCCAGCAAAACTAGACAAGGGCAAAACAGGAAAATTATGCCTCTAACGGAAACTTAACTGATAGAACGAACTTGGATGTAATGACATTTTCGAACAATAATTTTGAAACAGATGGCAAAAACCAAAACATGCCAAAAGAAAATTGCAGAAAAAAATCTAGAATGTGGAAATGGCGATAATAAAAAATTTCCATATAAGAATAATATAAAAATTTAGTGGATCCATTTGCACCCGAGTTTTAAGGGGACTGACACCATCCCTGGAGAGAGAAAGGGACATACTGACACTGCAAATTATACTTATGTTGTTCCTTTATTAGTGCCTGCTCTAGGATTTTTTTCTTTAAATTTTTATAACAATATAAACTTAATGTATAATACATTTTTGTTTCAAAATATAACATAATATAGAATTTCTATTTCATAACATTATAATCAACTAAAATAAACAACTAGGTCCAAAATGTTGTAAAATTGCAACATAAAAAGTCTCACACAATTTAAGCAAATTATTGTTCACTAAAACTTAATTAGAAAGGACATTAAACATATTTCTCTTATTTTGCATTATTAAGTTCAAAACATTTATTGTGTTCTCTATTACAAGCCGAGAGTCTGGATAATGTCATCCAAATTGTGGACATAAACACAAGTAATATTATTTTCTGCGTGTAATAAATAGTTCTGATCCAGAAACACTACAATTTTGAAAAAAAAAATCTTTGTGAATCAGATACGGCAATAGAGCTTCCATATTTACCTTGATTCTTATAATTTTCTAGTGCATGTAAATCTTACCATAAGAATTTATAAAATCTCTATAATAACATACATTTTTCTGGCATTTCGTGGCCGAGGTGGCCGGCGTGGTGTTGGGGCGCAGTTACATACACAGGGTGGATGTGACCGCCGGGGTATGGGACAGGGCATAGACAACCCAGGTGAGGGAGGGGGTAGGGGCGATCAGCGAGGTGCGAGAGGTGGGGGCAAAGAACGGCGGTGGGGCGTCGATGCGGCCACACGAGGGTAGAGACGCTCAGCATGCGATGGTTCACAAGCGCTAAGGGCAGAGATGTGGAGGCAACTGACAAGATGTGGGGTCTAAGGAACTAAGGAAGGGGTAGAGGCGACAACGATGCTCGACGTCGCACGGGGATGGCTGAAGACAGCAGTGTCATAGAGGGGCTGGGCAGAGGCATCATGTGGGGGCTAGACAAAGCCGTCATGTGAGGGGCGGGTGGAGCGTATGGGAGCGGAGGCGGCGGAGGGAGTTCTACGTTCTCCAGGTGACCTGGCTACTTAAAATGGGCCAATAACTAATATTGGGCCAAAATACAGGATGGTCCAAGCTCACTTGGACCACACTACAGAACTACCTTTGGTCTTTAGAACTGTTCAAAAAAATAGTATTCCTTATATGTATCCTTGTAATTTTATTAAGCATTCTCGAGATATAAGTAGAATGTTTTTCTGAAGAATAATAGTCATAATCGATATACATTTTAACAATTGTGTGTTTCACCCCTTCGATCATTGCAAATTCCTTAGTCTCGAGATATAAGTAGAATTTTTTTCTGAAGAATAATAGTCATAATGGATATACATTTTAACAACCACGTATTTTCATAATTGAATGCCATCGGAAACCTCTGCCTAAACCCCGAAGTGTCGATTCGCCCAATATAGTCGCCTATTTTCTCGTTAAGTACACTATTAAAATCATAGCTAAATAGTGGAAAGTACGAAATTAAATTGATATGAGCTAACATTTTTTTCAAAAGTGTAAGAAACAGTATATTGAGCTATCATATGAGCTAAACATTTTTTTCAAAAGTGTAAGAAACATTTTTGAGCTATCAGATTTTCCTTTTGCCATTGTCTTGTAGCATGTTTCGGTTTTGGCATCAGGTTTCAAAATTATTGTTTGAAAATGCCATCACCGTACCGTCACATTCTGTCAGTCAAGCCTTGCCCTTGTTAAATTTTCTGGAATATTTTAAATTAGACTGATACTTTGCATTGGACTAAAAATACCACATAACTTCTATCAGATTATTCATTTTATTTTTCCATGTGGGTTTTTTTGCCCTAAGAAAGTTTTATTCCAGCAAACTAGACAAGGGCAAAACAGGAAAATTATGCCTCTGATGGAGACTTAACTGACAGAACTTGGATGTAATGACATTTTTGAACAATAATTTTGAAACCCAATGGCAAAACCATTACATGCTAAAAGACAATTGCAGAAGCAAAAATCTAGACCGTGCAAATGATGATAATAAAAATCTTCCATAAAAGATATTATAAAAATTTATTGGATCCATTTGGACCCACGAGTTTTAAGGGGCCTGGCTCCACCACATCCCTGGAGAGAGAAAGGGATAGAGTGACACTGCAATAATTATACTTATGTTGGTTGTTATCCGTGTCGGTTCTAGGATTTTTTTTTCTTTAGGTGTTTCTATCCCATACTCTAAGGCCCCGTTTGGTAGGGATTCTCCTACTTGATTCTTAGCTCATAAATCAGGAGAATACATACCATATAGTTTGTTTTTTCTCAAATTCTAAGCTAAATCAAGAATAATCAATTCTGGTTTTGTGAAGGGAAGGTGAATCCGCAAAATACCTGATTCTCTGCTGAATTCCACAGACTATTTCGTAAAAATTACCCACCTACCATTGATATACCCTAGCACTGCCTCTCCTCCCTTGTGCCCTAGCTCGTGCATGTTCCTTGCCCTCCTCTCCTCCCCGCCGCCCTCACCGTTTCCCCCTCCCACTGAAGCCCTCACCGCTGATGCCCCAGCGCCATCCACCCCGGATGTCCCATCGTCGTCCACCCCGTTGCACCCTTTATCGCCCGCGCTGCCTCCATCATTGCCCTGTCCCCATCATCCAGATCACCGCCCCGACCCCACCTCCCCCATCATTGTCTATAACCCACCGCCTAGTTTGTCGTCCCATCCTCGCCGCCCAGTTCGTCGCCCCTCCCCTGACGGCAAGGTATTCTCTTCCTTCTCTTTCTCTCCAGTATTATCTGAACTTTAAAAACCAATATGTGTTATACTAAACTTCCCTGTTGTAATCCCAAGTTTGTACATAGAAAACATAATTTATGTTTTTTGTTCTCTGATTCATGTGGTCAAAGATTTGTATTAGATAACATGTAACATGTAGGTGATCATTTTTATGGTGATGATCTATATGTTCTTTTATTTTTATGGAAGTAGTGACCAACCGGAAAAAAATGCTTTTCCTTTATGTATTGGATATGCATTCGGATGGTTCAGATGTTGAGAGTGAGCAAATGAATGTCACATAATATTTGAGGTGTTTGGAGGCAGAAAAAATAATCACATGCACGGGAAAATTACTCACATAATATTATAATTTTCAAAAATTGCCTACATGCCACTGTCAGTGACTGTGGCGGCTCCCACCTGTCAGTGACACACCGATAACATATTAGCAAACTGTGAAAATTATAATGGCACAGAAAAAATTAACCCTAACTTTTTGTGTCACTTATGAGTATACTAACTCTATTAAAAATAAACCTTGTATTATGTGGGGGGTCAACATGCTGGTATAGCTACTTGTAGAATTTGAATAACCTTAGAATGAATCTATGCTCATGATAATTGAAAATATGCAGTGGAAGAAGAGAGCAAGGAGGCTCAAGAGAAAGCTTGGAAAGATGATGCAGAGATCCAAGTAGATGTTATCAGCATGGGTGAGTGTATTCTTGCACCATGGTCTCAATGCATTGGGATGATGGTGCCTTCTGATTCTTGATGTGTTTTGGCTATGACTGCAGATGTGAAATCTCTTCTGGGATGGGAGTCTAGTTATGTTTCTAGACTGGTGTTTTATGTAATGTGATGGTCATGTTTTGTTCTATGACAGTTTATGTGATTTGAATGAAGTAACCCGTGGCACTCTTGAATTCATATGCTGTGGGGTCGACATGCCTGTGTGCACTCTTGAAATTCTACGTTGGATTGTGTTGTAAAATCCATGTTCTATTCGGTGCAAATTGAGGGAACACCAAGTTAATGTGTATGTTTCGTGTATATATATACATATACACATATATACAATATACAATATACAATATACATAAATAACGTGTACACAAGGTATATATTATGGAAATTCAGTACACACTAAGCTAATGAATAGCTAATTATGATTCAATCACTTCTCTAGATAATTAGAATCAGAATTAAGAGAATCAGAATCTAGAGCCATACCAACGGGCCCTAAATTTTCATAACACTATAAACTCAATGTATAATATATTTTTTTTTCAAAATATAACATAAATATAGCATTTATATTTCATAACATTATAAACCAACTAAAATCAACAGCTAAGTCCAAAAATTTGCAAAATTACAACATAAAAGTCTCGCACAATTCAAGCAAATATTGTTCACTGCAACTTAAATTAGAAATGGCATTAATCACATTTCCCTTACTTTGCACTGTCAAAACATTTATTGTGTTCTCTATTACAGGTCAAGAACCTAGATAATGTCACCCAAATTATGAATAGAAACAAGTAATATTTTTTACACATGTAAATAAATAGTTTGATCGAGCAACACTGTAATTTTGAAAAAAAAATCTTTGTGAATCAGATATGGCAATAGAGCTTCCATATTTACCATGATTCTTATAATTTTCTAGTGCATATAAATATTGACCATGCATAATAATTTATAAAATCTCTATCAATAACATACCTTTTCTGGCATTTCGTGGCCGAGGTGGCCAGTGTGGTGTTGGGGCAGTTACACAGGGGTGGATACGTCCGCCAGGACACGAGACAGGGCATAGATGACCCATGGGTGTGGGAGGGGGTAGAGGCGATCGACAAGGTGCAAGAGGTAGGGGGCAAAGGCCGATGGTGGGGCGTCGATGTGGCCGCAAGACGATGGAGGCGGTCAGCACGTGATGATTCGCAAGAGCTGAGGGCAGATCTGTGGAAGCCGTTTGACAAGACGTGTGGGTTAGGGGAGGGGCGGAGGCGATAGCATTGCTCACCATTGCGTGGGGGCGTGCAAAGGCAGCAATGTTGCGTAGGGGATGGGCGGAGGCATTGTGTGGGGGCTAGACAAAGGCGTCACGTGGAGCGGGTGGAACGTGTGGGGGCGGAGGCGGTGTAGAGGGTTCTCTATTCTTTGGGTGACCTAGCTACTAAAACATGGTCTGATAATTAATATTGGGCCTAAATACAGGATGGCCTAGGCCCACTTGACCACCATGTAGTACCGCCACTAGTCGTTAACTGTTCATAAAAGAAAATAGTATTCCTTATCTGTATCATGTAACTTTAGTAAGCATTATCAACAGTGTGTTTCACCCCTTCGATCGTTATAAATTCTATTTGTATCTACCATTCAAGTTTTTTATTCAATCGTATAATGTACAAAAAAAATACAACAGTATCAAAATTTTAGCCGAATTATCTATTGTTGAATATTATTTTACTGAAAATATATGTAGCGTTAATTCCAGAAAGAAAGATGATAATTAACTCTTCTTTCGAACTCTTTCTATTTCATAATATAGCAACCTCTGATCTCAGATCAGATTTAACATTTAATGGTATAACAAATTAGAACAGTTCTATTATCCAAATTTGTTATATTATGAAATGACAAATCCAATTCTAAATTGCAATATTATGGTAAAGTATGAAGGGGTTTTCAATGAAAGATGCAATCGGAGACTGATAGGTTAGTCTTCAACACTTGTCTGACCAGAGTTATTAGGATGACATCCTAATCTATTACTATGGTGGTTCTGCATGATGCCGGCTAGCTCCCTGCAGGAGAACCTGCAGGTAAATTATCAGAGCACATCCAAACCAAACAGCCATGGACATGGTAAGCCAATTGCCCCTGTTATCATGGTAAGCTACATTGATCATGTATACAGTTATACACCTCTCTCAGCCCAATATAACCGGTAGGTAGTAGACTGATTAATGAAATATACATATATTAGTCTAAGTTATAATATTATAGGACTGAGGTTATAATATTATGAGACGGAGGAGTATTACAATAAGTCAATAGTCAATTAGTTAAAACAGAAGAGCAACGACAGCAAGCAATGGACACGAACAAACAAGATGAGCACATACCACTGATAGCACGTAACAGTAGTCCCGACCAACACTCTTTGAATTTCATTTTACAACAAACGACTGTGACTTCCAGACTAAGCACAGTAGGGTATTACGGTGTTGTACAAATGGAATGAACAAAATCAATCATGAAAACCAGCCTCAATGAATACTAATATCAACTTTGAAAAGAAAGAACTCATTAAATTTGGTCATGCAGAAATTACAATGTACAAAATGAATGACAAACTACACACTGAATTATTCTTTATAGCCTCAGCAGATTTTCACCGGTGAACTTCCTGAACTTCCTTTACAATTGCATCTTCACACACAGAAGATTGTGAAATCAGGTGTTTGTCTTCAAGATCACCATCTTCAAAATGCTCATTGCTGGATGTGTGGGAACCATCTAAAGTCAAAGGCAACATTAAGACAGAGAAAAACATCAGATTTCCCATAAAAATAGCATGATCAACAGCCATAACATATAGAAGCTAATGACAGGAGGAATATCAGTATCTACCTGAGGAACGACTGTCTGCAAGATGCTTTGTCTCAGTTGATTCCAACCGTATGCTTTCTGGCAGAAGGCAGTTGCAAAAGGCACCTGAAATAATTTGAATTATCATGCATGCTACAGAAAGGGTGGCATTAAACAATTCAGAACAGAATTGAGAGCAGTAAATAGTACATATTTTGCCATTTGGCAACTTAGAATAATGTGGTGTTGACTGTTGACAGACTTTCTTTCCTAGTACTGGCATGAACTATTAGGGTCTGAGTCAAGAACTGTCAACTAAAGATGCAAAACCACTGATGATAACACAGTAATGTGTGATCTTGGATCAGTTTGTCTTTTGGTCTCACATGCACCACAAGGGAAACATTTGGAAAAAAGTTATGCCCAGTTTTCCTAAAAGAGAAATTTATACCCTGCCAATCTATCAAACTGCTTATGCTATATTTAAATTGAATCACATATGACCCTCACATAATTCTCACATTTAAACATATATGATGAAGGGTTGGGTTAAGCTAATTCAAATTAGGATACAATCTAATCCTTCCTATAAAAAATTCCTATTTTTGGAAAGATATATGTTGTGTTGGAATCTGACCAGTTTATACATATTTTCTTACCAGCAGGAGCTAGATATTGATATTTTCTAATTCTACATGGATTTAAAATCTGCGGGTTCAGTATATTAAACTTAGCAACTAACAGAATTACAGAACAATAACTTGGTTGGTTATCAATTTACATGTACTCTTGTACATCAACTCATCAAGTTTATATAAATAATAACATACACATTTCAATTGACACCTGTGAAGTTATCTAGCATACTCCAGAGTCCTGATTTGTTCATTCAGTAATCCTCATACATATTGCTTACTATTTCAATGATTCTATCATCTACTGACTTCATCATCATAATTTTTGTGAATGCTCTGTATAGTATTATGTGCAGGAGCTCGGTAGCGTGGCCGACTCAGTGGGGCTCAACGGAATGAACTTGGTGGCGGAGCGGCAGAGCAGTAGACTCAGTGAAGCTCAGCGGCGGCACCTCCACCATCTCGCTCCTGCCACACTCCCTCATGCTGCTCCTTCACCACCTCACACTCCACCACTCCATTGCCAACGCGAGGGACCTCACCACACTCCACTCCCCGTCTTCCCCTCCACCTCACCTGGCGTGGGGAACCCTGAGCAGATCTGGGCACTGACTCTAGGAGGGATTCTCCAACCAAACAAAAGACAGGATGGTCCTGAACTCCAGATACTACAAGTTGAATATCTGTTTCATTTTTCTCTAAACAACTCTTGTGTGTAACAGATAGGCTTTCTTGCAGTTCTATTTATAAACCAAGGTAGCAGTTTGATGTACTGCTTGCAATAATAAAGTTTAAATATAATGGTGTAAAAGGAGCATGAATTTTATTACCTAGCCGCGCAAGTCGATTAACCCAGCCAGGAATTGGTTTTCCTGTTAATCTGGTGCTAAGATCGTCCGTAAAGTGGTTACAATTTTTGGAAATGAGGTGGTAAGTATCTCCATGGTACTCTGAAGCCATTCTCTGAATATAATCTCGAAACTCTAAGGGATTCAAATTTGAACGGCCTATAAAAATTGAACATCTGTACAGGAACCCTGGGCAGTTCTTTGGTTCTATCTCAAAAACCCCACTTGACGGGTGATCATGAGCTCCAAAACTGTACTCCGATCCATGGACTGTTCAACAGAGAATGAGATATATCATTAAAAAATGCAGACTTCAATAGAAACCACCATTCACAAGGACAAACAAGCTGTCTAAAGCGCACACAGTACACACAACACCAAGAGAATCTTATAAAGTTTACATAACATCATAGAAGCACGATGATGACATGAAAAAAACAATAGCAAAAGTATGTACAGCATATACAATGGACATAAAATAAAAGTTAATCACAGTACTAACACTGCTTCATCTACATTTTATTATAGTTTTAGACACAATCACACAATGAATAAGAGATCAAAGTCACAGAAGTTTACACATTGTCCTCATTTTAGGGAAAAGCTTAATAGATAAAGAAAACTGGGTAACTGACAAGTGACAAGTATTTGAACACCTAAACTGCTCAAACAACATGAGTTAGATACGTAGGCAACCTAGAGGTAGCCTTCTAAGACTTGAAGTCTTGAACCAACCAAAACTTAAAACACTGTGAAAGAAATATGAGATGGATTGGGGAACAGGATTCCAGTTTAATGATGTCATGATGGCAAAGGTGAGAACCATGATTAAATAAATGTCTGTCTCTACCAGCAATAAAACATATGAGAGCCACTTACACATTTTTCAGCTATTTCTTTAGTATTCCACAGTTTCAAGAAAATTTAGTGGCACAAAAAAAGCATAAATAAACTATTAAATCTATTTCTGGGAGATTGTCTGAAGGACCTAGACCCTTCTTAAGTTCTTATATCTAAAATCAGAATGCACATATCAATGTGTCAAGGCAATGCTATATCTTACAGGCTATATGTACTCTCTGATAGCAAGTTTCAGGCTTAGGTTTAACCTGAATATGGTTTATTTAAGTTTTGCAATATGCAATACATCTAATTCATTTTCATTTAATTTATCATAATTCATAAATTATAAACATATGAATTGTCATCCCGTCCAGCAGAGTGCTTAAGATAACAAAAGCCTAAGAAAATGATTTGCTACACTATGCAGTCCCCCCTCCCAAATACTTTTCAAATGTGATGTATAACTGTTATACGAAGAATAAAATTAGTTTGAAAGGAAGGTAAGAACGTGCTAAGAATGAGTCTTTCCCAAATGAAATGGAGTAGAAAAGCTTCATCAGAAAAAACTCGAAAAGATATTTGATGCCATATTCAAAACCAACAGTAGGTATGTCTGGTTTCAATATTAAACAAACTGTTTTACTTTCCAGCAATTGGGCATACGCATCAGGCCTCACGAACAGAATTACCAGTATTCATCCCGCAATTCAAACGGTTACTGCTTGTCATCCCCATCTATTCTGAATCTGGTTCCAAAACGCTTCAGGCACGCCATCTAACTAACTTACTAGCGCGAGAAATCTTCCAACGCCACCAAATCTTTCGCCATTGTTGATTCGCATAGGAACCACCTCAAAAGGAAAACAAGATCTAGCAGAAACCGAAAGGAGCTAAACTTACCTAAAAAGAACTGACCTTTCCATCAAACAAAAGCACGGATTCCATAAGAAATCATGTCGAATCATCACATAAAAACAACACCGCACCGCGGGGTCCCGGCCAATCCCTCTCGCGCCCACCTCAAAGAGGGAAAGAAAATGGCATGTACGGCTCGAGTAGGCGTCTTCTCACCTTCGACTGCGGAGTGGAAGATGCCGAGCCCGCACCAGTGGAGGTAGTTGTTGAGCGGCGTGAGGTCGTACACGTTGAGAACCACCGGGTACAACCCCGCCTCCTCCAAATCCGCCGCGCCGCCGTCGCCGCAGGAGAACGCCCCGCCCATCGCCAGCTACCTCCCCCTCGCCACGGCAGGGCCGCTCCCCACACCTACGTCCTACAGCCCACGCACCCGCCCGCCCGACGGATTGAAGCGCAGCCGCAACCGCCCGGCGCGCGAGGGCTAGGGTTTTCGATCCGGAGGGGGTGTGGGGGAGGCGATGTGGAGGCGCGAGGTGCGAGGAGAGGAGGCGGGGAAGGAAGACGAGAGACGACGTCGACGAGCGAGCAAGGCGGGGCCCGATCGGAGATGCCCTCTTAACATTAATACTCACTGAGTGGAGGGACCCAGTCCTGCGTGGGTCCACGTTGCAGTGAGAGGAGTATTGCGTAGGCCTGGTCGGGAAGGGGATGTGTGTTGGGTCGGAAGAGGCCTGGATGGATCCAACCGACACGTTGGATCTGACTGGCGTGTGGGTCCGGGTAGTTACCTTATAGAAGATATTTGGCCACATCACACATGATGGGAGTCTTGATCCAGCGTAAAGGTTGCTTTTATTTTCTCCTTTTAAGACTTCTTTGAAACATGATTATGAAAACACATAAATACAGGATTTTAAACACATAAACAACACCCTTCACCGTGCCTCATCAACCAGTATGAGGTATTGGTTAATACCTTGCACGGACTGATCAAGAAGATCGTTGATGGTTGATGGGGCAATCGCTCAAGAGTCGGCGCAAGGTTCAACATACTTTTCGACCAACCATTCGTGCCTACTGCAAACCCTTAGCATAGTCGGCCAGTGCTAACACCACAAGGGCCGATGAGACATGATCGACCGAGCACTTCGTTCAATCGGGAAGCTGACGTGACGACTCCGTCGGCCACGCCCGTTCTCCAAGGGGCAGGTAGACAGGATACGTCCCAAAACACACACCCTTGTGGTAGGGGTACGCCACAACTCTAGCCTTCGGTCGCCCCGCAAGGGCTGGTCAGGCCAGAGATACCCTAGCTCGTGTACAGAGTCGCCAAGAACATGCTACCATATATCGTACCGCCAAGGGGGGCACCCGATGGTATTCCTTAGGGATATCATCGAACGATTTATTTAAGAGCATAGCCTTATGGTGATGAAGAGAAACACAGGTATAATGTTGTCTAGCTAGATCAATATCAACAAGCCTCAATGCTCGATCAGTATCTTACGCCAAGGCGATAGGAAGACGACTGGATGAATCGGATCACATAAGTTATCCGAGACCAATTTGGGCTGAAGCCCAAAGAGCAGACGTACATGTATCGGCGATCGTACCCAGAATGGTTTGATCGAGTGCCACTACCAGGCTGATACAAAATACTCGATTTCACAAAGTTCTCAGGACAAGACTCAATCTTTACGATCGAACACATCAGTCGTTTCCTTGCTTAGTGTGGAAAGGCATTGGCCGATGAAGCGTTGAAGGTACGATTCTTCCCACTCTCTTTATCGGGATCGCCCTTCGCGTGGTTTTCTTTACTATTGGCAAATTCTATCAAGGGATGGGTAGACTTGAAAATGAAATTTCACAAATATTTCTTTGTTGGCATTCATGATATGAAGATTACCGACTTGACGACCGTGAGGCAAAGGATGGACGAGTCGATATAATATTATGTTCAGAGGTTCTGGAACGTATGAAGTAGATGCTATAGCTTGAGCCTCAGTGACACCCAATTGGCGGAGTTGGCATTCTAGGGACTCCTGAACCCAATTAAGGAGAGATTTTCATCACATGAGTTCGAGAGCCTCTCACAACTGGTACAAAGGGTATCGGCACACGATATCCAATTCTAAGAAGCAAGGAAGGATAGGTATCATAAGAAGGTGGCGTACAGTTAGGCTTACTATTCAGACCCCGACGAGAGTAGTGACTCCGAGGTAGAGGTATGTTTGGCCGAATGGTCCAAGAACAAGAAACAGGGTATGTGCCCTTGGGTGAGGCTGATCGATAAGGAAGAGAAGTACGACTTCGATGTCAACAAGGCCGATATAATATTCGACCTATTGCTCAAAGAGAAGTAGATCTAGTTGCCACCAAACCACGTGATACCACCCGCCGATGAACTGGAGAAAAGAAAATATTGTAAGTGGCACAATTCCCCATCGCACCACACTAATGAATGCAAGGTATTTATACAACTGATTCAATTGGTCGTAGAGCAAGACCGAATCAAGTTCGACGATGGGAAAAAGCCAATGAACATCGACGGGCATCCGTTCTCGCTCAACATGGTATATGCACACCACATGGACGACCGGGATACAAGAAGAAGTAGGTGGGCCAATAGAAGTGTCACCTCATCAGATCTGATCAAGAAATATGAGGAAAATTCAAGAGAATAGGTGGATGCGGATAATGACTGGAGCTACTCATAGTTCAACCCCTATTGGAATTGTGAGTTCTTCAAATTCTGCTGGAACAAAGGGTTGCGCTTGCCATCCATAAACAACTGTCTGGAGTGTGGCGCCGAGGCAAGGTATGAGATGATCATCAGTCGTAAAGCAGTAGGTCAAGGCCGCATGATCAGGAAGTTGTTAGTTGGAGATTATCACCACCAAGGGTATTGGTGCTCAAGAGACTTGGCCCCATCAACATTGAGGATGACAGCCAACCAGACGACGGTAAAGTCATGCCAGATAAGCCACGGTGGTGCCCAAACATGATTTTTACAACGAACCAAAAGAGAAGAGTACAACAATTGCAGTAGAGAGAGCTGAAGGCACAAAGGTGCGACGAGGAAACTGATCGGCCCCGCGGGATCAAAAGTGAATGGCGAGTAAAAGATAAGGCCTATCACGACAATAAGAAGGATGTAGGGGTAAACATGGCTTTCTTTCTCCCTACAGAATATCGGGCATCTTCTAAAGACAGCACAGATCAGACCAATACAATAGCCCAAATGATGTTAGCTCCACAGCCAATAGTTTGTGATAAGCTAGAAGACCTTGGACATCGGCACCTAAGACCCCTATACATCAAAGGGTTGGTCAACGGAAAGCCGATGTCTAAGATGATGATAGACGGGAGGCAGTTGTCAACTGAGAAACCAAGGGTTGGTTTCGGTGTTTGTGATGAGTGATTGACAGGCTTTTTACCTCTGTTCGAAGGGGTACCTTCGAAGGGTGTTCGGAGGTTGTACCTCCGAAGGGGTTTCAGAGGTTGTACCTCCGAAGGGTGTTCGGAGGTGGTTTCACCGAAGGGTGTTCGGTGGTTTGGTTGCTGCAGCTGTTGCAGCGGAGTGTGCCTGTCGGAGGGGTCCGACAGTACACGATGACTGGGTGTGTACCGATGGCTTCGGTACTTTGGGCGGTACACCGGAGTGTGTGCCGGAGGTTGCTAACTCGGAGAGGTCTCTGAAGTACTGTATACACTTGTCTGTTTGTCTGTGGTGCGCAGGGACTTCGGAGGCGACGGACGAACGTAGCAGGTGAACCTGGGTCAAGCGGGAGGCTTGATGCCAGGGGAGCGGGGAGCTCCATCACGGTGGCTGCGAAGGTGGTCCGGGTCGGTCCTCGGGTCGAGGTGTGCCAGGTGAAGGCAGAGAGTGCGGAGCGTGGCTCCGGGTGAAGGTATTCCGAGACAAAGTCCTCGGAGGTGAGGCACTTCGAAGGTACTCCGGAAGGAGTGACTTCGGAGTTGGATGGATCAAGTCCTCTGCGGAGGCAAGGAGTTCGAAGTGTGCTCCGGAGGGAGACATTCGAAGGTACCCGACGAAGGTCTCAGAAGTTGAGGCGCATCGAAGGCATGGTCCGGGTGAGGCTCGTCGAGGAGTGTGCTCGGGGAGAGACACTGCGACGAAGGGCTCGTGGAATGCTTCATGCGGAGGCTTTGGACGAAGGAGGGACTTCGAAGGGTGGTGCTCCGAAGGTGGGGCTTCGGAGTGAGGAAGACTTCGGAGCAAGGCTAGCTCCGGAGCGAGGTTGTCTTGTGGTGCTTCGGCCTGCATGGCTTCGGTACACGGACTGACGGAGTTCGAGCTGGGTGAAGCTGCGAAGCCGTGGTGGTCCACTCCGGAGGTGTTGGTGTGAAGGCCCAAGGGCTTTGACGGCTTCGGCTCAAAACCATCACTGTATCGGAGACTGACTTCGGTGAAGCGAAGGCCACCAGGCTCAAGACTTCTCGCCGAAGCTACCGCACCCTCGCGTGCGAAGGGAGGCTGCAGAAGGTCAAAGACTGCAAAGGCTGACACTGTCTGCTCTGCAAAAAGCTGACGCTGTCCCCTCTGCAAAGCTGACAGAGAAGCCTCCAGAATAAAGGTGGACTACCTTTTGTACCCCTTAGTTCTGTAGAGACAAATCCTTTGTAAACCCTAGGGGTAAAGTAGTCATTTCCTTTGGGTGAACTGTGGGCTATAAATATGGGGGCTCGGTAGGTAACATTTAACACTTTGAGCATTTACTGTTGAGCTCCTGTAGCCACATACCTCGCTGTATTCATCCAGAGTTCAAATATTTTTGTGTTCCTTGTTCAAGCGGCGAAGCCCTGCTTCTTTGTGCTTTTTGCTTGAGCTCGCGTTACATACCTCGCTAGTTATAGTGCACCGAAGCCTGTCTAGGCGAAGGGTGTTTTGTGCGAAGGGTGTTTTTCAGCGTGCGTTCGCTCTGTGTAACTTGAGGCCAGACCTCACAGATTACTAGCGAAGCCCTGATCGAAGCCCGTTTTGCTTCTTGTGTCGAAGCCCGTAGCGAAGTCTGTTTGTGTGCGTGTAGACCTTCGTGTACGAAGCCCAGCACCAGTTGCTGCTGCCAAGTACTCGGTCGAAGTCCCCAGTAGGGTGTCCACTCTTGCAAAGGGTGAAGTGCGAAGCCTGCTCGAAGCACCCTGTGTGCGGAGCCTGCACTGACTTAGCAGAGTAGATTTTCGAGGATTGATAGTGGAGCGAAGTCTTCTTGGCTTCGAACTTTTGAACCTGCGAAGCCTGCGTTCGGAGCTGTCAAAGCACCTCCGAACCAGACCTCCGAAGGTAGTGTTCGAAGCCTGTTCCGCAGAAGACAGAACTGAAAACGAAGGCTAGTTTTTAGCCCGAAATTTTAAAAGCTCTCATTCACCCCCCTCTGGTCGTCGTTTTCGGTCCAACATCAACTTAATGTCATATGCCACCTTTCGTAAGCTGGGAAAAACACTGAAAGATCTCATCAAGACTAATATGGTGCTAAGGGACTTCAGCGACACTCGTCAGACATGATGGGAGTGCTGAACGCAGAGCTGACGGTTGGGAGCAAGACAATGTCGACCACGTTCTTCGTCATAGAAGGAAAAAGATCTTATAGCTTGTTGTTGGGATGAGATTGGATTCACGTAAACTGCTGCATCCCATCAACGATGCACCAAAACTTGATGCAGTGGGTCAGCGATCAAATTGAGATAATCCCCACCGATAGGTCGGTAAATATAGAAATAGTCGATTTATCGGTGTGGGAGATGGAAGAGGTTGTTTGTCTATCAGGGAAGGCTTGGGATGGTAATTTTCTTGAAGTATCGGACGACAGAGTCAAACCAATCAGCAAAGAACTGCCCAAACTTATCCTGTGAAGACAACATCGACAAAACGAAAGTGGACTCGGTTAACGTTCGCCGCAAATCGATGAACTACAGAAGTATACATCAGACCTAACGATAGACCGAGGCCAACCTTCGTAAGTATTTGGATTCCCCAATGAAGCACAAAAAAGTGATGACGTTACTTTGGAGGTATCAGAAAGGTTCGGACAAGGAGTACTTTGAAGAGATATTTTTCTATCGTTCGGATGGACGCCTAAAAGATCTACATGCAAGACAACTGATACCAATAGTATCGCCTTTAGACAGCCGATGCAAAAGCATTGCCCTTAGACATAAAAACTCATGACCGATTTTGAAGATTTTAATATAAATACATTGTAGAGGCATGTTTCAGGTTACAAGTCGAAAAGACCATATACAAAAAGCCCATCGGGCAGCCCCAATCGTCCGCGACCTAACTACATCCTCGCCTCAAAGGGCGGACCAGTCTTCGATGGGTGCGGCATCGACACTGCGCGTGATGAATGGCATCAGCGAGCCAGTATTTCTCAGCCCCAACCGAGGTCGGGTAGGTGGCCATGACATCTGCCTTCTCAACAACCTTCATCTGGACTTTCTTTAGCTTCACCACTAGATCGGTTTCCTCTACCCACGGCCGATCAAGCTCTAGCAGCACGACTGACGACCTCAAGACCACCCTCCATTTATTACGTTGTGGGGGTAGGGGCACAAACACCCAAGTTCGTGGTGGTCGATACTGGTCCATATCGTATCGGTCGACCGCTGGAGCTCACTAGGGGAGCATCAAGGTCGTTTTCCTATGAAATGTGAAGTTAGTCAAATAAATAAAGGCGGTGAAAATAAACAAGAGAATGAGTCAAAGTATCTACCTCGGGCCCCGCATCGACGTCGTTGGGGTAAAGTCGTTCCCGATAAATCAGTGAGGAACGATTGAAGATGTGCTGCTTCACTTCACCCCACCATTGGCGAAAGACGACGGAGGACGCCCGACAGGTTGTCCAGAAGACGAGGTCACCAACAATGATCCCATCAGTCATATGGGAGAGATGGTCCCACTCCAAGGCACTCTTGATTTTCCCACGAGTTCGAATTTGATCGACAAAGAAGAGATGGGGTGGGAGCTGACCAAAACCTAGTTGCCTTGTGGAGACCGATAGGTGGTAGAACTCGTAGGAGCATTGCCGAGGACGCTCGTCATTAAAGTTGACAGGGAGCAGGCAAGGCAAAATTACAGCTGAAAAGATACGAAGAGATTCTTTGTCTCGGGATATATCAAGTAGGGCTAGCCGATTGGAACGTTTATACTCCGAGTAATATCCGAAGGGAAACCAGATGGTCCAATCGGAAAATCCAAGGTAGAAACTCTTGAAGAAAGCGGCCAAAGCCGTAGGAGACAAAGGAAAGGCGCAAAATCATGACGTCACCTCGCCCAAAGAAAAGCAACGATGATAGGTGGGAATGGCTGATTTTGGAAAATCGGTAGGAAAGTACATTTGAGTAAGAGGGGTACCTCCGATGACATCGGATGTATAAACATTGAGCAAGATCTGGAGAAACCACCAAGGGCCGCTAGGGTGGCCGATGGGGTTGCCAGTCGATAGGTTGGCTAACACGAGGTGAAGGAGGCGGTAGGTGGCCCCTAGGAGGTAATGGCCAAGAGGAACACGTACATGGGCAGCAAGATGTTCGGCTAGAAACTAAAATTGAAAGGTTGGGGCTAGAGCCGATATGCAAAAGACAAACTCCCCCAACCAGAGATTGAGGAGAGCAATGTGTTCGCATGTATATACAGGGTCGTTTTTCTTATTGTGCCTCACAATATATCGACCCCAGCTATCAGTGGAGTTAGTGCTAATACAATGAGTTGGTTTGAAGCGGAAAGAAAAGGGATTGGTCGGTGAGACAACGTCTATACAAGTTAGAAAGAAAACATCAAGCAGAGTGGGGCTCATCGGCCTATGGCCAAAAATAAAGGTGTTTAGAGCATCGAACCAAAAATAATAGGAGGTGGCTAGCATCGACTCGTTCTAATATGGTTCAGTAAGAGAAAGGTTGATGCAATGACCGATGTCAATCTCATTCCAAAAGTTATGGTAGGTAGTTGATACCCTAAGATACCAATCGTGCCAGCCAGGGATGGAAGAAGGAAAGGAATCAAAAATAGAGTCCTAGACAGAAGAACACATGGGAGAATATTTAAAAGGGATTCAACAAGTTTTGGCATCAATAAAGTCTATGGGATCAGGATTAACCAAGGGGCCTAGATAGTAAGAAGAAGGATGGGTGGTTATGGGATTAAATTTGGTTATGCAGGTTCTATAGAAAAGAAAAACAAGAGGAATAATAAAAGAAAAGAGGAGCAGTGAGTAAAAACGGCGGATAAACCAAGGAGGACCAAAGAATAATGAGAATGTCGAAAACTTACCCCGGGAATCATATTAATGGTGGCCATTGTTGACGTTGACAGCGCACGGGATGGGGGGCAAGAATAAAAAGTGAATAGAAAGCGTGAAGAAGAAGGACGGAGTGATCGAGGCACTTATGAAGTAAAAAATGACTCCTCGGTAAACTGGGTCAAGACGATCCCGGCGGGTTTGGTGGGATCACCTCAAACGTTTGACCAAAGGTGATCATGAGTGCAGTTCTCGAAATGCCTGAATGGTTGCAGGCTCGGGATCATAAGAGGCAAGATATTCGGCCTATAAATGCCAATGCATAAGTGTATTGAATGAAGCTGGGTCTGACGCTGCCACAAAGAAAAGTAGATGCATCAGACCAGTCGACACCCGTCATAGTTGTTCACGACCGAAGAAAGAATGAGAAGAGGAAGGAAGTCGAGGCCCAATGTATTATATATAAAGGATTGAAAGGTGAAGGGTTTTAGTTGCTAATGATAAATTTGAAAAGACGTCACGAAAGCGTCTGAGGTGACATGATGACAGAAGGTAATAATGACCGATAATTTTGAAGCATCGGTTACCCTATTGATACTCCAAAACTAGGGGGCATGTATTGACGCCGAGATTTGATAAAGCCTAGGCCCACCAAAGGTGCCGCACAGCCAACAGAGGTCAAAGAGGTCTGGTCAAAGATGGTCAAAGAAGCCCGTTCATAACATGTAACATGATCGGATATGGAGGAGCCGATGAAGAAGGAAAGATGAGGATGATCAAGAATCGGTTAGGATAAATTACTTGGGCAGCTAGTTTCTGGATTATAAATATGTATCTAATTAGCCAGGAAAACAACAACACAACCCTACAAACAACTACTCTTTGGCGTATCACTACCATTGGCTTCCTAAGGTTAATCCCGGTGGGATTCAGCACTTGTAGCTGGGCTGCATCGTTTTGATCTTCGGCGAAGAGGTGAGTCCCGCCACCTCGACAACTGTATTGGCTAAGTCATTGTCCTTTAAGGTTGCACCGTATCAATCTCTTGAAGGCATTGGTTGGGTCAGTATGATCACCGGTTTATCCCGGTGTATTGGCTAGGTCTACGACTGCATCAGATTGATCACTTAGATTGATGTGATTTAGGAGTCATAGTATGAGGCTTTATTGGTTAAGTCCGACATCTCTTTCTATTGTACCTGCTTCATGTTGTATACCGTTCATCTAAATAAAGCATGTCCGATACTTTTAAAATATCATTAACTTCATCGTGACTAGCTATTATCTTGGTTAGGTCCAATCTTATTATTACAGCGATTTTGATGATATTGTCATGCTATCTGGCACGTTTTATTTATTTCTATCAGAGTACAAGCCAATAGGTTATCTTTGATTCCATGTTATATCTTGCGCGTGTTCGGGAGATGTCCATCGGCCCTATCCGCAATTGCCTTATTCTATCGGTCGATGGCGTATCTGCACCGATCGCTCTGTAATAGTCATCGGCTCTATGGACGATCGGTGTATTCATTCACGGTTATTTTATTCCTGTCACGGTTATCGTCTCGGCAGCTGATCGACTCTCTAAACTCCTTATTAGTTGCAGGGTTAAACTGATTGGCACACCCTGAACACTTTTTCTTCTAAGATTATAAAACCTGCACTAGAGTTAAGCAGATCTCCCAGGGCACGCGTGTGACCAAAAAATACACCAACAAAATCTTATAGGGAAGTCCCTATTTTCAGTTACAGGGAGGGAAAATAGGAAACTGGTTAGAGATGCTCTTAGGTGTAGGATGCAAATGCACTAGCATTTATGTCACAAAATACGACACACCTTTCTCTCTCTATATATATAATTTGATTTTTTTTCAGTCTCATGTGCTAAGTGGAATCTCATTGTAGTAATATCAAACTCATTACATCTGATGAAATCTTGACTGACTAATAAACTTAAGGCCTCGTTTGGATCCTAAGTATAGGAAGAATTGGAATCCATTTCTAATTTTATAAAATATTGAATTGTGTGGAATTCAATTGAAATCCAATATTTTTGTTTGGATATTCCATAGAATTAAAATATAAGAATTAATTCTAAAACTTATTTGGATGATCAAACCATGGAATCAATTTCATTATTACAAGAAAAACATCATCATCTTCATATATGTCCATCTAAGACGGAAGGAGAGGTAGAGATTTCAGTCAATTCTTTTTTATTGAAGATAAATTGACTGAACTATGAATTCTAGATTGAATTTAGACGGGATTTCATAATTCTAATTCTAAAATGGTCCAAACAACCCATGAGTGATGAAATAAGATGATAACAAATTATACTGTTGTATATTTCAGCAAGATAAAATCGAAGAAAAAAATATGCGTGTTTCATGATCTTCACATGAAAAGAACTATTTTTTTAGTGTTCTTTATAATGAAATCTTCATTGATATATTCATAATCAATATTTCCCATGTCACGCTCAATTGCTATTATAGTCAACCCATTAAGTTTTTATAGAATGCAAGTACAACTTCAATAACTTTAATTTAGAAAAGCTCAATTCTATCTATGCAACAGTCACATAAAATGGTTAATTAAATTCTATATGCAATAATTGTATTAGGAAAACAATTATGTTGTTTCAAAAACATCAAAATTTCAGCAATAAGGCTCATATTTTCTCTTTCGAAATGAAATCTTACTGAGAGTCAACCTAGGTATAATTCTTTAACATCAATGTCATATTATCCATCATCATGCAAACTCAAGACGATTACAACATGATTTTAAGCTATTAGTATCGAAAGATTACAGTGTGCCAGAAGTAGTAAATAAGAAATCCGAAGTATTTTGATAACTTGATGCTATTCAAACATCCTTTTAAAATGTATATAGCAAACTGATCTATAAGGGTGAGGTCTATGGCTAAAATTCTATAGTTATAGAGAAAGCCACAATGGTAGCAATTAAGCGAGTCTCACCAGAGGAAAAAATATATATTGTGCACACACTTCTGGTTGCATTTGTGCGTCTTCTTTAGTCTTCCATTCTGGCCCCTCTTCTATCTTCCTTGTCTCGCGTGAGCACTGCACTTGCCCTCTCAGTTGTCCACCAAATCCGAGCTACTCACTCCATCATTCCTTCCATTGACCATCTCCTCTATTATGTGTATCTTCCCATTTTCATTTGTGTGCATTTCATTCTGCCCCTTTGGGATTGCCTCAGATCTAGTCAAGGAAACCGTTTCTGTGGATCTTGGGCTACAACCATGGCCACCGCTAGTCTGACCATTGGCCATCTACTGCATGCTCCCCTTCCTAGCCTCCGCGTCCTTGTCTCCTTCACCTCTAGTTGCAGCAGTGCGGTGAGCTTATTGTGGGTCTAGACTTCCACGAGTGGTGCAAGCGAATTCTTCAGTGCTAGCCATGCTAGCTATTAACCAAGGCCCACGTTGGTGTGCTAGGGCTACCATTTTACCCTTTTCCATTTGTTCTTGTGTTGTATTGGCGTGGGAGATCAATGTCTTGCTTGCCTACTTGTGTGTTGATTGTTTCAGTTGCATGTGTGTTGATTATTTCATTTTTTCAATTGCATCTTGCATGAATTTCACTATCTTTGATCTAGTTAATTTGTGGGTTCATTGGTCAAGTTAGTGGGGAGTTGTAGGTTTTGGTTACAAGAGTTTGTACTAGGCAATCATTTTCTTCCTACTATATATGTAGTTTATTTTTAGTCAAAACAATACAATACTAGTCAATAAGGTTTCGAATAAAGTAAAACTAATGACAATAATCTTAGTTACAAATACATGTTTTGTGAAACAAACACATGATCATAACTAGCAAAGTAACATGCTGAGATTATATTATTGATGTGGTTGCTGCTGCTGATTGCCAAATTTTTGCCATACATGCTCTATCAAATCTTCCTTCAGACATCGATGGGTTTTTTGATCATGAATTTCCATGTCTTTGTCTAGGACCTCTGTGAATCCATATATTGCCCCATATTCAAGTCATGTTAAATGTGGGGAGTATTGCCCTTGCTCATATGTATTATCATCGGGTATGTCATACATGTTAATTTCATCCTCTACTATTATGTTGTGTAAAATAACACATGGATACATAATTGATGCATTATTGTTGAACTCGTCGACTATAGCTTTCCAATAGTACTCTGATTTTTTATCATTGCCTATAATAGGATCAATGGAGCATCATATCCAACAACTAAGTAGACATAGATTTTCTTCTTCGATCAAATTGATGCATGTACGCCTCTTTGGTTCTGTTGGACCAGAAACGGCGACCAGAGGGGGGGGTGAATGGGAGCTTTTAAAATTTCAAACTAAAAATAGCCTTCTGTTTTACTTGTCTTCTACGGAACAGGCTTCGAATACACCCTTCAAAGTTCTGGTTCGGAGGTATTTCACAGCTCCCAAATCAGGCTTCGCAAGGAGCAAACGTTTGAAGCCAAGAAGACTTCGCTCCACCCACAATCCCAAAAATTCAGCTCTGCTAAGTCAGTGTAGGCTCCGCACACAGGGTGCCTTCGAGCAGGCTTCACACTTCACCCTTCGCAAGAGCGGACTTCCCTCTGAGAACTTCGATCAGCTCTGCTAAGTCAGTGCAGGCTCCGCACACTGGGTGCCTTCGAGCAGGCTTCGCACTTCACCCTTCGCAAGAGCAGACTTCCCTCTGCGGACTTCGACCAAATACTCAGTGACAGCAACTGGTGTTAGGCTTCGTACTTCGAAGGTCTAAACGCACACTGAACAGACTTCGCCGAGGACTTCGACAAGGAAAGAAAATGGGCTTCGCATAGTGCTTCGCTAGTAATCAGAGATGTCTAGCCTCCAGTTTACACAGAGCGAACAGACACTGAAAAACACACTTCACCCAGACAGACTTCTCACACACCTCTCCAGAAAACTCACAAGAAGATGGTGCACAGAGAAATCAAAGCATGCAGTGAAGTACGCATACAAGTTCAAGCAGTAAAAGAAAACAGAATCAAAGCTTCATTGCTTGAACAGGGAACACAAAATGAACTCACAGGATGAATACAAAGAGTATGTGGTGGCTAGCACAAGAGCTCAAAATGACTGCTCAAAGTGTTGATGTGACCTAGCTAGCTTCCACTATTTATAGGCATTATTCAGCCCTGTGAATAGACTACTTTACCCCTAGGATTTACACTGGTTTTGTCTCATCAGAACAGGGGGTACAGCTGGTAGTCTACTTTATTTGGAGGCTTCTTTTGTCAGCTTCGCAGAGGAGACAACATCAGCTTTTGCAGAGCAGACACAGTCAGCCTTTGTAGTCTTGGATTCTTCTGAAGCCCCCTTCGCACGCGAGAGGTGCGGTAGCTTCGGTGAGAAGCCTTGAGCCTAATGGCCTTCGCTTCACCGAAGTCAGCCTTCGATACAGAGACGGTTTTGAGCCGAAGCCGTCAAAGCCCTTGGGCCTTCGCACCAACACCTCCGGAGTGGACCACCATGGCTTCGCAGCTTCTCCCAGCTCGAACTCCGTCAGCCCATGTACTGAAGCCATGCCTAGTCGAAGTACCTCAAGTCAGCCACACTCCGAAGCCCCACCTTCGGAGTACCACCCTTCGAAGTCTCTCCTTCGTCTAAGGCCTTCGCATGAAGCATTCCATGAGCACTTCGTCGTAGTGTCTCTCCCCGAGCACACTCCTCGACGAACCTCACCCGGACCATGCCTTCGATGCACCTCGACTTCTAAGACCTTCGTCGGGTATACCTTCGAGTGCCTCCCTCAGGAGCATACTTCGAACGCCTTGCCTCATTGCTGAGGACTTTGTCCACCATACTTCGAAGTCACTCAATTCAGAGTACCTTCGAAGTGCCTCGCCTCCGACGACTTCGTCTCGGAGTACCTTCACCCGGAGTCACACTCTGCACTCTCTGCCTTCTCCTGGCGCACCTCGACCCGAGGTACGACCTCGACCCCTTCGTAGCCTTCGTGACGGAGCTCCCTGCTCCCCGAGGTCACCTGCGCACCGCAGACAAACAGACAAGTGTATCTAGTACCCCGGAGACCTCTCCGGGTAAACAACCTTCGGCACACACTCTGGTGTACCGCCCAAAGTACCGAGACCTTCGGTACAACCCAGTCATTGTGTACTATCGGACCCCTCCGACGGGCACACTCCGCTGCAACAGCTGCAACAACTAGAACCCACCGAACCCTTCGGTAAGGCAACCTCCGAAGCCCTTCGGAGAACCAACCTCCGAATCAGAGGATAAAATCTGTCAATCACTCATCACAGACTCCGAAACCAACCCTTGGTTTCTCAGGTTCTTATTCACTTCTAGCACTTGACTCTTCAATATTAATCTATTGTTTTGTTTTTGTGCAGAGCCCGAAGAACGATTAGATTCAGATCCATGGGAAGAAGTGGTGGCTGCAACTCCACACGAAGGGTCAAATTGTAGCATACCAGTGACCTCTTAGTTGTTGCTCCAAATTGCATATTTGAAGAAGGACCAAAACTTTCGTGAAGATGAAACCCTTGAAAGCTTGGTGGAGTAGGTTGCAACTAACTCACTTGTTGTTGAATGCCTTGAAATATGGAAGGAGATTGACCACATGGTGTGTGGAGAATTAGCATGATTTAAATTCTATAGAAAATTGGGTGTTGTAAAAGGTAGTTGAGATTGTGGTGTAGGAGGTGAGATTTGGCTACTAGTCTCGTAATATTGGCTAAGTCAATCTTGATTCAAGAAGTTTGTAAAATTTCTAGGGAAGGGTTCTATTGCAACTACTCTTGTTCTAACAAGTGTGAAGGCAGAGGTGTGTGTTTTGAAGGCAAATGTATTGTGCTTTGAAGGCAGAGAGCGGTCTATGAGTTTTAAAGGCAAATGTGTTGTGTTTTGAAGGGCAGGGAGAGGTTTGGGCGTGTGGCTGCAATGGCTAGACAATAGCAACACTTATTTGTCTTCAAAAGCAATATACAAATATATTATCTTATTCTTCTATGGGTAGTCCATAGTCTTATGCATAGATTTTATTATTTTTTTGCTATAGATTGCCTATACAATGTTTCAACTAGCATGCAATGAATATTATAATGCATATGGAATACTTTAGAAGTACATTGTGGTTGCTCTAGTGAGAAAATAGCTTGATCAATAATGGAAACAAAATAGTTGATTCTGAATGAGTCCTCTGCAGATTATGAGGCAACACTTGCTTTGTATGGTTTCTCATCAAACACAATTTCTTTGGTTATCTCCGATGCATTGAAAAGTCAGTTTCCTTTGAAGAAAGAAATCAGCCCCTACACTTTCTCACTAGTAACATTAATTGATTGGGTACTATAGTACCACACTAATACACACAAACCCGATAGATATAGATTTTGCTCAATATATAATCATAGGTAATGATTTTAGTTTATTCCCGTGTGCTAATATGGTAAAAACACATTGGTTTTGAGTATTGTTGTTCTTAATTGTACTCTCCTTAAAAAACTGATTTATACATTTTTAGAATATTTTATATCTATGTAGTGGAGGGGGCAACCGACCCCATATGTTTTTGACAAACACATTTGGAGACTTAATTTTAAGTGCAATCCCATTAAAATTTAGAGAAACCAATTCTAAACTTTAGTGAAATCATTCTTTTTGTACGCACTTTAGAATTGAAGAATAATACACCTATCCTTAAATATAAGATCTTTTAGACTTAGGGCATTCCCAACCAAGAAACCATCTAGTAGTTTCTATACATGTCATGCCACTAAGAAACTACTCATAGAAACTCACTCTCACAATGCATGGTTTCTTGTCTCTATTTATTTTTCTCTCTTTTGCCTAATCATAAATAAGTGGGCTTCATATATAGAAACTACTATACTCTTCCAATGCATGTAGAGTGGTTTCTTCATCCTTGGTATTAGTGATAAAAACCATTTTTGCATGAGAAACTATTTCCTCAACTTTTCTCCTCTCTCCTCATTAACTCTCATGCCACATCAGATTTTTGCTTATGTTGACTGCTATTTAATACTATAGAAATCATCCTAGTCATTGCATTGAAAATGCCCTTACATACATGTGTTAAAGAAGATATGCAAAAGACTATAATAACATTCCTGAGATGAATGCGTGTAGAATAGTTGGGTAAAAATAATGACTAATAAATTCAATGGTAACATCAATATTTTAGGAATAGAAATAATATTTTACTAATACTTATATTACTATAAATCTATAATTGAAATAAAATTTAAACTTTACAAAACAAACAAGGGGAGTAAAAAAGAAGAGAAATTAGGGAACAAGTACTGCAGACATGTACAGTACGCTTGTGCCGCTGAGATTGACCGAGTGAACAGTACTACTCCGTACGCGAGGGAACCGCGGCCGCTAGAGTCCAAACTCCGAGGTACGGCGCGCGAGACACTGGCCGGCTCTGCGCTTTCCACGGCGACACATGCGAAAAAGGCAAAAAGCGGGAGAGGTTTGGCAGCAACCCAATCAAAGAGGACGCGTTAGCCTTTTGTCCTCTCCTTTTTGCCCCTCTCGCGACGCAAGCGTTGAAAAAAAAAACGCCCCTCCTCCGGCCGCCGTCCGCCGGCCGCCGGCCGCCTATGGATCCGCCGTTTTCTTGGCTGTTTTCGGAGCGTGACGCCGGCGATCCCAAGTGGACCGCGGCCGAACCACCATCGACGACACGCGACAAATCTAGCACTGCACCGCTCCATCCCACCACCTGCCGGGTGATGTATGCGTGAGATCGGCTCCAATCCCATCAATATTTCCGGAGTTCATATTTTGTGTTTAAAGTGCAGAAAATGTTTCTTGACCGACGTCTAGAGAAAGAGTATTAGAGGGTGTTTGGATCTACAGGTTAAATTTTAGCCCGTGTCACATCAGATGTTTTGACATTAATTTGAAGGACTAAACGTGAACTAATTATAAAAATAATTGCAGAATCGAAGACTAAATCATGAGATGAATTTTTTAAGCCTAATTAATTCATAATTAACAAATATTTACTGTAGCATCACATTGTCAAATCATGGTGTAATTAGACTCATTAGATTCGTCTCGTGAATAATTCTTCGATTATGAATAAGTTTTATAAATAATCTACATTTAATACTCCAAAATAAAATTTAAACATCGGACTTGATGCTAAAAAATTTTAGCCACACGTGGCGTCGTGGAATTTTATTTTTTTTTTCCGTCCAATAGAATCCTTGTCTTGCGCATAATAACTGGAGGTAGCCTAATAAGCTTTTTATTCAGTAAAAAATTGTAAAGATGCAATGTTTTGATTAGTTACGAATAATATTTTAATGCTAGTATATCGTAATGTTTCAAATAGTTCAACATTTGTTTCATTTTATTCATTAAATAATGTATCATTTTATATATTAGTAGTGTTTCAAAAAAAATATGTAAACCATGGTTAACTAGAAACACAAATTATTTTAACTGTTTATATACAATGTTTCAATCAATTCTGACAAATATTCGAAACATATTTTTATTTCAAGTGTTTTTACGTAATGTTTCAATCAGTTCTGACAAATATTTCATATAATATATACGCAATATTTCAATCTCTTGTTTCAATGCTCACAATTAAAATTTGATTTGAAGACCAAATTTTGCGCACGGTGATGCTACGGCTGAGAGGTGCGTTTGATCTCCTGCTTCACGTCGGACGTCCGGCTCCTAATTTTCTCATTTCAAATTTTGCATTTTAATTATTTATCAACGAAAAAAAATCCAGCTTCAGTTATTTGTGACAAAAATGAAGGAATCTTTATTATTTTGACACTAAAAAAATGACTTTCATATTTTTTACATTCATACTTATTTTTATTAACTCAGGTACTACGTGTCAGTTTTAGAAGTGTTTTACATCCGGATCTATTTTCATTGAATCAGACGGTTCTATGTGTCAGTATTAAAAGTGTTATTATAAATAACTAGTTAGATGCTTGTGCTTGCACCAAAAACTTATTTTGCAACAGGGTATTTTCGTAAAATTCATGTTTTTGTATGATTTTTTAGAAATCTATTTTTTTACACAAAATTCGTATGTCCGCGTAAAAATAAAAAATTGAAATACAAAAATATATCTTTCTTTTTTTTCTGTTTTTTCTTCTTTCTCACGTTTCCCGCGAGCTGGTTCAAGCGATTTTTATAGGGTGTGGGAAGACACGAGTTGCGGATGGAGGACACGAAAATAATCTGGACGTTTTAATATAGTTAAGAAATGTACACATTTAAAGTGCCAAAATAACATTTTTTTCAAAAATGAAAATTGTTAGGCGGAAATCCGTTAAGCGACAGATAGCAGATGGACTTTCTACAAATTGCCGCTTCCGCCCGCTTCTGGTCCTGCACGGTGTATCACACACCCTCTCCCCCGACACGAGCACACCCCTTCAGAATTTATAAACCCCACTCCGCTCTGACCCCGGCGGCGCGCCATCCTCCTCTCCGGCGATGCTGACGCGTCGCCGCGCGGGATCCGTCGTCCTCCTGCTCATCCTCCTCGTAGCGGCGGCCGTCGCATTCTGCTCCGCCGCCGCGGCCGGCGACGGGGAGGCCCGCGCGGGCGAGGCGGCGGAGGCGGTGGCGCGTGGGGAAGGGGCGGAGGCCGCGGCGGAGGCAGGAGGGGAGGTGGTGGCGGAGGCGGCGGCGGGCAATACAACCGCCAAGGAGGGCAGCCTCGCCGACATGATCGACCGCGCGCTGGAGAAGGAGTTCCCGAGTCCGAGGGCGAGCAGGGCGGCGGAGGTGCGTGGATCTGAGAAACCGGGGCCCCGTGATCCGCCTGGGGTGCGTTCGCGGCGCGGGGATCTGGTTCCCGAGTTGGCGCTGGGTGGGTGGTCCGTGGCGTCGCGTGTGTCGGTGTTCGGCTGGCTACCCCGTCTAGATCTCGGTCTCTGTGGCTTCGTTGCTGGGGGTTTTGATGTTTGGAATTATTGGGACTTACTCGTCTCGGCTGCTCTGGTTTTGTAGAGACTGACCCCGGCAGCTTTAACAACACGGTGGCTGAGAAGCAGGTGATTTCATTGCACACTTGTGTTTGCTTGCAGCCATTCATTTCCTTTTTTGGTAGTACATAGCTAAATTTCGTATAATGCTGCTTATGGTCCTGTGACTTTAGTTATTGGAGTTCAAATCATTATTTGTATCTGGAATGTTAGTGGGAACTGGTTAGATATAGGCGCATGCTCTGAAGAAATTTATCGTTCTTCACTTCTACTTGCTTAAACTTGATGGACTTACGTTTCAACTGAGTTTGCAACTGTTTCTTCTGCTTATAGTCATGCTCAAACTGATAATGCACTGCCAGCTTTTGCCAGCCCTGTAATCTCTATGAGCACTGTAATCCTCCCATTTTACCCAGTATATGGCCTTTTGGCCTGGTAAAGTTGACATTTTCATAATGTTGTGGGTTGATGGTAATCTCTTGCATGATGTTTATTTATTGTTTCAGGCTACATAATTATGTTGTAACTTAGAAACTTTCTAAGTTCTAACACAATTAATATTGTTTATGATGTACCTAAGTTTACATTATGTAACTATTCTAAAAAATTACTATGTTTCAACTAGTTCCATCCTTCTTCTGAAATTCCTTTTAAATGTTTATGTAAACATACTCTATACCATCACTCATATCATATGAGTAGATGATGCAGAGAAATATGCAACATTTATCTCATCAGACAAAACATTACGGTTTTTATGTGTGTAACTGCAAAAATTGATTCCATATTGACAATTATGCTTGGAGGGATTGCAGTTTCCATGTCTTCCCTACCTTCTGACATTTCTGTGATATATTATTTGTTATTCTGTTATGCATCAACACATTCTGAAAGTATGAAGTTCTCATATCGTTCTTTATCCTGCTAGGGAGTCCTTGAAACTGTGGCCAGAAGAGTAACAAAGAAGAATGAGACCAAAGACAATAAGTATGCTGCTAATCTAAATCTGAATCGGTGGCGTTCCTTTTTTAAGTGTCATGAACCTATATGATTAATTTCTCTTAAGTAAACCTCCCAAATGAATCATGTTCAATCCTCTAGGTCATTCCCATTTAAGGAAGTTTTCTTGGATCGACCAGAGCAAGAGGATGTCCCCACATTGATTGATCGGAAGGTACCAGTACTGCAATTGATGGCAGAATTTCCTTTCCTTTTAACCTACTGTTTATAGACTACTCTGTTTCACTGTGCTGTATTGACATAATATAACTCCAGGATAATGTTTTTATTATATCAAATCCAAAGTCAAAATACCCTGTGCTGCAGCTGGACCTTAGGTATGTCACCCAGTTTTGATGGTGAATGGAGGTTAAAGTATCTTCCTCAAGTCATAACTTGATTTGTTAAATGTGAACTATTATTGCAGATTGATATCAGATCTTGTTGTTGTTATTGTGTCTGCCACATGTGGTGGAATTGCCTTTGCTTGCCTTGGGCAACCAGTAAGTATTATACTACCCTTTTTCCTCATTTTGATTATTACCACTTACCAGTACAAGGCATGCATTCATATGGCTATTGACTGTTGTGTTTTTTAATGCCAAGCCACCTGAGGCTACAACTCTAAAATATATTGCAGGTGATTACAGGTTATTTACTTGCAGGATCTATAATTGGACCCGGAGGTTTTAGCTTTGTCAGTGAAATGGTGCAAGTAAGTTGCTTTTACCTTTGTTGGTTGCTTTTACCTAATTAACACACAAGTCAATTTTGTTTCTTTTGCTGTCAGTAGTCGATAGTAGCCTATTAGTAGGCCCTTTCTGTGGACAAAGTTTGTTCATGAAAAATAAGAATCTTTGATCTATTTGCTGGCCAATGTCATTGTATCCTGGACTTTTCTTGTGGTTAAAGATGAAGCCATGTCAGATGAAGTATAAGTAATCAGTATAATGATATGTGTTGTGCATTGTGTGAAATTGGTAGTTGTATATGTGTAAATGTACAGGGAGTTCACATGATTACCCTTAAAAGCACTAGCTTTTGTTGTGTTGAAGAAAACAAAATCCTCACTGTAATAGATCAAGGCTCGAGGTTAAATGCCTAAAGTTTATTTGTGTTGAGTTTTGATCTGCATGCTATGGAAGTCTCCTTTGGTCTTTGTGTCTAAAAAACATCATGATTCTCATAACGCTGTGTCACTGCCAATATTTGTGCACTTTCTTATTTATGTGTGCATATCTCAAGTGTAGCTTCTGTTTTTCCCTGGATCATTTCTGTTCTATCAATTTACATATCTTAACTTCTTTGTTGGTAAACATTGCATGCATATTTTCAGCTTATTTTTATTTCCCTAGATTGCAAGACTTGTGATGCAATCACTAAGTTTTCCTGTGAATAAAATGGTTGTAATGCATTTATGTCCTTGACTCCTTGTATATATTTCATGAGTTTATGACACATACTTTTCCTTACAGGTTGAAACAGTAGCCCAGTTTGGTGTGATATTTCTTCTGTTTGCTCTGGGACTTGAGTTTTCTACAGCAAAAGTATATGCCTTTGATTTATTAGATATTTTCACTCATGGAAACATGGAGTTAGCATAATACCGACATGTGGTGTTCCCTTGTCTCAGCTTCGAGTTGTTCGTGCGGTTGCTGTTCTTGGAGGATTGCTCCAAATCATATTGTTCATGTTACTTTGTGGTATTTCTGCTACGGTATGTTCTCCTCTACAATCTAAATAGCAAGCATATGATATTTCCATTTTCAATCAGGCTTTTTTATAATGTAAGGCAAGTCAAAGTTCAAACACTTGCTTATAGGAGATTTTGAAAATGCATTACATATGGTATGTTCAAGCATCTGAATTTGTAAGATTTCTCTGGGCAAAACATATAGAAGACTGCTGATTCAGTGCATTCATAAGCCTCACATTCTACACTCATTTGAACTTGTTACTGAAAGTGAAGAGATCACAATACCATAGAAGTAGTCAGTTGAACCTGCAAATCACTGTATCAAACACTAGCTTTTATCATTCCAGGCTTTCCAGCAGTCTTCTGAAAAATAGGGTGACGTTTCAACCAGTTATTCCATCAGTTCTTTAATTTTTGCGTATATTTAATATCTAATGGCAGCTATGCGGAGGCAAAACAAAAGAAGGTGTTTTTGTTGGTGTTCTTCTTTCTATGTCTTCGACAGCTGTGGTAATTTCTAAATCTTTGATGTTGCATCTCTGTGTGTTTTATTGCCTCTTATCCAAGTTTACAATGACCCATGCGGTGACCTGGTTTATTGACTATGAGAATTGAGGAATCAATGGCTTAAGCTCAGTTTGTGGGTGCTCTTCGTAAATTTTGTTCTATCTCCCTCCTGGTATGCATGCTCAGTGAAGATGGCCTTGGTACAGTATTTTGTGTTGCTGACTAGCTCTTCATCTCACTTCACCTGTTTCACCATGGAATGCTACTGTCTTTTGGTGTTTTGCTATGTCTTCTTAATTGCAGGGTAGCTTTTGTTATACATAATCTTCTCCTTGATAATTCCTCATGGAACCATTACCCATTCCATAAATGATAAACACCAAAACGTTTCAATTTAGCATGTCATTACTTGGTAAATGCTGCTTGACTTGTGTGTTAATTAGGTATTCTGAATGTTGTATCACTTGTTATATGGTTATGCTCATGTTGTAAATCCATCTCCATATCCTTATGCTTAATGTTTATGGGGAAATCATTTCCTATGCAGGTTTTAAAATTTCTAATGGAAAGAAATAGTATCAATGCTCTTCATGGACAAGTTACGGTTGGCACACTCATATTGCAGGTATACCAGTATTTTCTTTTGTATTCTATATTCATCTTATTGTTTATGGAGATGGATTTGTAAGATTTCTTGGCGTCTTAAGAATTGAATGAGTAGAGTGACGGTTCTTTATTTATCTGAGCTTTGTCAATTTCTTTTTATTGACATTACTTATATCAGGACTGTGCTGTTGGTCTTCTTTTGCACTTCTTCCAATTTTGAGTGGCGCATCTGGTCTTCTTCATGGAGTAGCATCAATGGCGAAGTCGTAAGTGAAGTGTTTTTTTTTTGCTTTATAACTTGTATTTACATCATACTTTTATCAGCATCTGAATAATTTATCCACTACAATTGTGGGCTTGTGGCTTCTAAAGTAAATTCATGTTGCATCAATGTTTAAATGGTGGTAAGCAGTACCACCTGTTTTTTTCACATAATGGCAAGATAGTAACACAACACTACAACAGATTATGCCTTATGTCTTGATAAATGACTCATCATATTGTCTTATGTGTATTTGAACTTCCTATTGTCTGTACAAGTTCTTGTAGGATATATAATCAGGTATTGGATTACATTTTTTTGACTCAGAACTTGTGACATTCTCAGGTTGGTGGTACTGCTAACATTCCTTGCAATTCTCTCTATCCTCTCTCGTACTGGTGTGCCTTGGTTTCTTAAGCTGATGATAAGTCTTTCATCTCAGGTGAATATAATTGATGCTACTATGATTTTGTTGAGTATTTAGTTGATTCTGCTTCAGAACATCATCTTGTCCTAATTACTAACCTTTCTTCATTTCATGCAGACAAATGAACTGTACCAGTTGGCAGCTGTTGCATTCTGCTTGTTATTTGCTTGGGTTAGTTTTTTTACTGCTTGTACGTTACTATAAAATGCAATATTGCGCAGTAACATGGAAACAGTCTTTAAATACTGCAGTAGTGCCGTAAGTGTTACATTACTGAACATAAATGAATCTAGAGGAGGAGGGAAAAATTTGATTATTCAAGACAAAAATTGTAAAAGTAATAAATTTGGTAGATTTTATTTTTAAGATTATATGTTCTAGGTTGATTTATAGGATGGACCTTTGTGAATATTGGTAATTCTGTTCTCTCACTTTTGGAACACTGTTGTTCCTCAAATTGAAAACCAACAATGTGTAGCACTGTAGCTAAGACTTTGTATGGAGCCTCCTATATTTTTCTTCTATTCCAAATTTCTAAATTAGTCTTCACAAGTTTGGTTCATCAGATTTTTGGCAACACTTGGCAGTTATAGTTCATACACATTTTTTGTTGGAAGAATATTTAGTTGTGTTTATACTTTTAACAACTTTACTCTATTTTGAATGTTTAATCACATGTGGCCTTCCTTCTATGATGCAGTGCAGTGATAAGTTGGGCCTGAGTCTCGAGTTGGGTTCATTCGCAGCTGGAGTAATGATATCAACAACTGATCTTGCACAACACACACTTGAACAAGTAATTCCTTGTCAATACATTGTCACTGTATTTTTTTTTCTGAAGTTTGACAGTTCTGTGACAGTTTGAATGGCAACTCATGTATATGTTTTCTTTTCTGCTTTAGTCAAATTTATAGATAGACTCATGTAGTTAGTAATTCATTATATGTTCTCTTATTTCAGGTTTGTTGTTTCTGCAGATTGAACCTATTCGAAACTTCTTCGCTGCTCTTTTCCTTGCCAGCATTGGGATGCTAATTAATGTCCATTTCTTGTGGAACCATGTGGACATACTTCTTGCAGCTGTGATTTTGGTGATAACCGTAAAGACATTTATTGTTGCTGTTGTCGTTAAAGGTTTTGGCTATAGCAACAAAACATCTCTTCTTGTAAGTGTTTTGATGTGCTTGAATGTTCTCACATCTGCTATTACCTATGTAGTCACATGAACTCATGTTTATTTATCATGTAGGTTGGCATGTCTCTTGCACAAATAGGAGAGTTTGCTTTTGTTCTTCTTAGCCGTGCTTCAAGCATCCATCTGATTGAGGTTATTTCTCCATATTTCTTTCCTTTCATGTATTGCACCATGCATCCCGGCTCTCAATACTGCTTTACACTCGCATAGTTAGTGTAGTTCTCAGTTCTAGCTGTCTTCTGACAAACTAAATGCCTTGTTCTCAGAATTTTATATTGTCTCATGATCACCAATGTGCACTCACTTTCATCTGATAGCTGATTTTCTTTTCTTCAGGGAAAGCTTTATCTTCTACTTCTTGGAACTACTGCGCTCAGCTTGGTATGTACCTATACTCTTCATTTCTTTTAAATTACATTATGTCCTCACTGTAAATAGTTAGTAAATATTGGAAGTACCGGCTCAATGAGAGCATGATCAATAAAACTTTATATTTGTCACTGGTTTTATCCATCATCTCTTCCATTAGGTGGTATTGTAATCATGATGCATGGTTTACTTACCTCGTGTTTAAAACACGCTGCAGGTAACCACACCCCTTCTTTTCAAAATGATCCCTGCAGTGGTACATCTCGGTGTTCTTCTGAGATGGTTTTCTGTTGATAGCAATCAGGTGGAGGTACACGTTCATATCAACTGAGTTCATCTGTCGATTGTTTTACTCTGGAATCGGTTGTCAACCAATTCATCGGCTCTTCCTTTTCAGTTGGGCCTAAAAAGTGATGGCCTCCGCATCGATAGCAGCAAGCGCATAAACTTGATAGTCCAAGGCTCACATCACTCATGACATATTTGGCACCACGCAAAGCTACTTTTAGTATGGCTCACACTAAACATTTCTGTAAAGTTTTTTTTTCTTCACATGTACGAATAGTAGTTTGCACCACATGCACGAGTGGGAGGGTGTGGACTGCTACTGTGGAGGGCAAAAGAAATCAGTCTCGTTTCAGTCGTCTTCAGATTGATATGCGAGTTTTGAGAGGGCATCATGCCTTGGAAGCTTCAAGCTTGGGTTGCTGCGTTGCTCGCCCAAGTGTGAACCCCACAGATGAGGGTTCTCTGTAATATATCTGTGTATGCTGATCAATTGATTGGATTAGCGAGATAGGGCTTAGTAGGCTTGATCGTTATGCCGTTGTATTCATTTGTCAGGGTGTGTGTGCGATGTAAGCGCTTCTGATTGCGAATTTTGCTGTGTGGGCGAGTTTTGTTTGCCATTATCATCTAACCTCTTGTCCCTTCGTACTTCACGGATCAGAGAACTCAGAAGAGTGCACTGCCAGCCATATCTGTATTCTGGTGTGCTTGTAAATAAAATAGTTTCTGGATAACAATGTCATTTTAGACTACTGAACTCCTGTAGTAGAAGTTTAAATAACTCAAAAACTTTAAACCCTCTGAACTACTGTAGCGATTAAATCTATTTATCAAATGGTCGATACGTTGTAATGTTTTGTATGGACATCATTATACCTATTTGGTCTTTCACTATGTTCTTCCCCTCCAATGTCTGTCACTTATAGTTTGGAGAAGCACTGATGTAATTACTTTGGAATTTGTAATTGAAGCCTTGTTTGAGACAGCTCTAGCTTTTATAAAAAGAAGTTGTAGCTGAGATCTTGTTTAAATTGGATTCACTGAGAAGTGAGAAGAGTTGTATTGAAAAACTAGTCGTTTGACAGTCTGAGAAGTGAGAAGAGTTGTATTGAAAATCTAGTCGGTTGACGGTCTAGCTTCTTGATTAGCCTTGATTAGCTTTAGATGGCTTGAGGGTAGAAATGACTTAAATACCTCTATATGTTGTTTTAATAAGATTTGAACATATTTTTATTACAATATTATTGATAATTGTTTAACATTTAAATAAATTGATAATACTTTTTTATATTTCATACCAAAATTTTATTTACTACAATGCATAGCTTGATTTTTCATCAATTTTGTTCTCAAACTATAAAACCTGATCCTACATCGAAACCTTGATTAGATGGACCACATTATTTAAATTGATTTCAAATGATAAGAATCCTTAATCATGCATGTCAAGCATGGAAAGTAGAGCACATCAAACACAAATGTTTGTATCGGTAAAGTTTAGGCAACATGTAAAATTATGTGTTTTCCGGTAATATGCACATACCACACATTATCAAAATATGACGACTACACAAACACATTGCCAAAACATGAAGACCACACAAATACATTGTCAAAATATGCACACCACACAAACACATTGTCAAAATATGCACGTCACGCAAACACATCATCCAAATATGCACACCACACGAACACATTGTCAATCAATGGAACATTGCTTAGGATTCCTTCTGGTAGTCTTTTGGCATCAAAACATTCTCATAGCTAGGGATGAAAACGGAACGAAAATTTTCTATTCGTTCCGACAAAAATTGGAAACAGAGAGGCTTATACAGATATGAAAACAGAAATTTTCAAAGCTTAAAACGGATACGGTACGGGATATTCCGCCTAAGCAAAAACGGATAGTTTTTGAATTCAAGCTCACTCCCGAAGACCTAACAGCCCACAATCCTCTAGCCCAAAGAGCAGTTGGCCCACACACGCCTTTAGGCTTCAACATTCACGCACTGACGTAACACCGTTTCCCCTTCCGTCCACGTTAGAGCATCTCCAAGAGATTACCTATATACTACTTAAATTTGAATTTAGGTATTTTTGTGAAAAATAAAGCTCCAAGAATTCCCTTAAATGAGTCTCTTTACTAATTCATTCTCTAAATCACCATTCATCTCTCTCAAATATAGGATTAGTTTAGCAAATCCCTATTTTCATTTGTACATATATTTTCTTGCATGTGCATTATTTTTCCCCTTATGTGTTGTTATAAGTTGGATGATACACATATTTGAATGCATTATAGTTTTACTCAAAATTATTACATATTATAGACCATATTTATAGGTTTTAAAAAATAGGAATTGGGATTATAGGGAAACTGTTGTAGATTAATTAATTTTTAGGAAGAGAGAGAGTTTAGGATGATCCCTATATGTGATTTAGGGACTAAAATTTAGGAAGTTTCTTGGAGATGCTCTTAGAGCATCTAAAAGATTACCTATATGGCTACTTAAATTTAAATTTAGGTATTTTGGTGAAAAATGAAGCTCGAAGAGTCCCCTAAATGAGTCCCTTTCCTAATTTATTCCCTAAATCATCATTCATCTCTCTTAAATATAGGATTAGTTTAGCAAGTCTCTATTTCCATTTACACATATTTTTTTTCTAGTATATTATTTTCTCCATTACGCGTTGTTATAAGTTGAATATACACATATTTGAATGTATCGAAGTTTTATACAAAATAGAGAATTGATTAATTTTTAGTAAGAGATAGAGTTTAGAATGATATAGGTATATATGATTTAGAGAATAAAATTTAGGGTCTGTTAGTATCCTATAGACCCGTATCTAGCATCCACGCCGCCGCATCAGGCATAAACCCTAGCAGTCACCGCCACTCCCCGTCGTCGCCATGACGCTGCCGCCCTCCAGCTGTGCAGCAGTACATCACCGACGCGCGACGTAGCGCTCCCGCAGCACCGACGCCAGTGACACACGATGCACCGGCCACCCCACAGGTGGCAAGGATTCTGTCGCCATTCCACGCAGTCGACCGTTGACCGGTCATCCCGAAGCTCTCGTCGGCCAGTGGCGTAGCCAGAACAAAATCTTTGGGTGGTCCTAATTACGACGCCGTAAAAAACATAAATCAACAATTAAGCACTAAATTTACCAAAAAACAATATAAAATTTTAAATAGGAAAAACTAACCATTTTCATAATGGAGAGGTCTTACAATAATAAACCTTACAAGTTGCAATAGAGATGCAATATCTCCTTTTCTCTTCATATCTAACTGCGAATCAAATCAATTTTGATTTAATTCCTACCATAGTATGTACTACGTTGTATATGTATAATGCCTAATGTGATAATGCACTAATATCCTAATGTCTAAACTCTAAAATCTACTCTATACCTGAAGGGAGTGAGGCCGTGAGGGTAGACTGCTGAGAGTGAGGGAGCCGGTGGTGACCGAGCGGACTGGCGGGCGGCGGAAGCCTTTGCCCTCACCGGCTCACCCCTCTATCTCTGGACGCCGTCACGCTGAGGCGCCGAGCAGGCGAGCGGGCACTTGGCGGCGGGTGGCTTGGCACCTGGCAGACGATGAGGATGGGACAATGGAGCCTAGGGGCGACGAGACAGCGAGGAGTCGAGGAAGATGGGCTGTGCAACGACGAGCCACCAGACCGGCGACTAGGATGGCGCGGCGGTGCGGCGCAGTGGCACACCGACCAGACGACCATAGCAGATGACAAGGATTGGGGAAAAATCACTAATTGGGAGAATAGGGTTTCATCAGTTTCAATTGTTTGGGCCTAATATGTATATGGATGGTCTTATTGGGCCGATTTCGGGGGTAGTCCTGGGCCTACCTGGACTACCCCCTGTCTACGCCCCTGCCGTCGGCCATCGCCATGGCACACGTCCCCATCCATCTCGGCCAATCTTGTTTCTGCACATTTTTTGACTGGTAGAGGTTCAAGCGCTTACGATGTGGTTTCATCCGGCGACGAGGAATGGACTGCGGTGGCACTACTCTTCGACGGTGGGGCAGCGTGGATCTTCTCTGATGGCGGTGACATGGATCCTCTCCAGCGGTGGCGATGTGGCTTCTCTCCAGTGGTGGTGGTGCGGTTCCTCACTAGTGGTGGCTAGGGTTGGGGGTGGAAAGGGTTGAGGACACAAGGAGATGTGTGGGCGACGAAGAAGTGGGTTAGCGAAATTGTCTCCGAACGACAGGGTTCAGCGCGAAGCCTTTGACGTGACGAACTCCAATGCGGAGCGCTGGCGTGATGAAATTCGGTGCGGAGTGCTGACGCGACGAAGTCCAGTGCGGAGCGTTCTGGCGTGACTCCGGCGCGAAGCAACTCTGATGCGAAGTAGCTCCGGTACACGAAACTTGAACAGACCGACAATAGCGTGAAGAATCTGACACGGACAGACGAAGCGAGGACTTGCCGAAGGGCGCTTCGGCAGCCTCCTATTGATAGCAAAAAATGGCACTAATGGTTAAGATTGTCAAATTATAAATTTTGGTAATTTGTGCCGAAAATGCACATATCCCGGGTTAGGCCGAAGCCCTACAGGGCCGAAGGACCACTAGGCTAAAGGGCTTCAGAAGCTTCCAGCCAGCCCACAGCCTTCGGCCTGGAGGCCTTCGGAGGCCCACTCCACCGAAGCTTCGGCCCGAGGAGTAGGCTTCAGCGGACCTGGCCGAATGCCCACTTCAGGCAAGAGTTAGAGATTGATTCCGATTTTTGACTAAGTCTTTTACGCATGATCAAACAGAATTCCTTAGAGATTAGAAGTCTAGCCCCTATAAATATAGGGGTGAGCCCGGTTTAGAACGCCACCCAAAAAAAATATCAACCACAGAGCCCTAGCTTTGAACCGTACTTTACCTTATCTTTATTTTCTGTATTCTTCGTGGGTTTGCCTGGAAGCCCTCCGACGACCACTTAGGAACAGTGGTAATCCTTGTTACTTCGCTTGTGAAGTATCCGTTAATCTACGTAATAGATTGCTATCGCCTTGTTATTTCGCCTGTGAAGTATCCGCTAATCTGCGTAACAGATTGTTACCTTCGCCACTAGTGCAACACCTAGCAGAATTCGGTCCTCAGGCCGAATTGGTACTTCGAATATACTCTATTGCAGGTTTTCACGTTCGGAGCTACTTCATCGGAGGTGTCCGGAGCTGAGAGATCAGTTTCGGAGGTTGCTAGAACACCCTTCAGCGAGACTGCTGCTTCGACTGTACGCCAACATGCTTCGTCAACAGACTTCGCCACGATAGGCTTCGCCACACTTGTACCCCGCTCCGGACGAAGTCACGCTCGCGCGTTGCACCTAAGTCATTTCTCTGTATCTCACTGTATCGGAGACTTTACGCCGAATCCCGCTGTTCGTAGGTAATTGTCACGTCCAGATCGGTTCGGAGTTTATCTCTGGCCAGATCAGTATGAACGCCGAAGACACCCTTCAGCGGAACACTCCACACCAGACGCCGAAGGTACGCTTCGGCTACACCCTTCGCACCATACTTCGAATCAGTCAGGCTCCGTCCAGTTTCTAACTTGTTCTGTTTAATACATTTCTTTCGACTAATTGGATTATTTCTATGTGATATGATTACCTGGCGACTCTACCCCTTTACCATGACAAAGGGTAGTCGGAACGCGACGTTGGTGTTGTGTTACGCTTAGGTTTGTTCCTAAGTATCCGCACACTTTTGGATCATCGAACTGACCCAAGTGCGGGGGCATATTTTTGTGTCAACACACTTTTGGTGACTCCGCTGGGAGAAGCTATGCCAACATGACGGGTACATCTAAATCGGCCACCGGTACATCTACAACGACTACTACGTCTACACCACCGATGGACGTCATGGGAGGCACGGATATCAACAACCGCAACATCCTGACACCTACTCTTGAAGATATTCCCGCAGAAGACCGAGCAGAGATCGAGGCAAAGATGAAGGCGCTCCAAGACATGATGCTTGGGAGCTACGTCAAGACGCGTGCGGGCTTCATCAAGCGCGACATTGCCGTCCCCAATCTTGCTCGGATCCAGGTAACACCCGTATCACCTTTTTATCTTCTTTAGAGATTGAGCAAAAAATAGCCGCATCGGTAGATCAAGCCGTTAGCGCTTCACTAGCCACCGTTTAGATTCAGCAGTTAGCTCCCAAGTAGAGGCGACGTTTAGAAGGTTCGACTTTACTGAGGCCATGCCATCAGCCCCTATTGCTAGTATACCTCTGATAAATCATGTTTACAACAGAACTGATGGAAGTACTGGCAAAACCGTTACATCTTCGGCCTCAACATCCGTGGTCGAGACCAGTCATTATGCTTACGGCCAAGCTAGAACCACAGACCATACGCCGCCCCCACCTGAGCCGACGCCAGCCTTGCCCACACTGCCCGCACCACATGCACAGGCGCCTAGACTCAAGCACGTCGTATAGCTAGCGCATAGGGAATAAGCCCATGGCCGACACACCAATATCCCACCACGTGTCGCGCCCCCGCACGAGAGGCGCACAGGCAGCGGGCCAAGATGACCTTGAGGAGCGAATCCGCACCCTGTTTATTAAGACGTTTAACAATCCTAGGGCTGAAATCCACGTCATGGAACACTCCGACGAGGAGGAATCAGAAGAAGAGGATTCGACCGACATGTACGCGGTCGAATGGGTTTGGAACGCCAAGAGTAAACCTATCACGTGCTCCATGTTACGGCCATCTCCCACCAAGAGTCAGCCTAGTGAGGTCAAGTACTCATTTGATATAACTAAGTGTGATAAGATATTTGATTTTCTCTTGAAGAACCAACTTCTCAGATTTCCCAAAGGCCAAGCCATTTCATCTGCCGACGAGTTGAATAAACATCCATACTGTAAGTGGCATGATTCACATTCACATAATACCAACGACTGCAATGTTTTTCGGCGGCAGGTTCAATCGGCCATAGAAGAAGAACGATTGAAAATAGACCACAATCCAAAGATGAAGATGGACAAAGATCCCTTCCCCATCAATGCCGTCGAACTCAGCGAGAAGAAGGTGTTGATTCGGCCATAACAAGCCGAGTCGACTAAAGGGAGGCAGTAATTGTTGGAGAGCCGCGCGGCACACACTCATACCTAAGAACCCTGAGGTGGGATTGTGGAAGCAAAACGTTAGCATTCCTTCGGCTAAGGCTCGCAAGAAGCCGAAGGTAACATATAAGATGTTGTTAAACAAGCACCAAAGAAAAGCCAAGGAAATAGGCCCCCGCGCTAAGAAACTAAGTCAACCGAAGGGCCCAAGGCATTTGGAGGGTGGCTTCGGACCACAGTGGCCGAGCCCTCCTCATGATGGCTTCGGACCGAAATGGTCGAACTCTCCGCATGGTGACTTCGGGCCACAGTGGCCTAACACTCCGTACAGTGGCTTCGGACCTCAGTGGCCAAACCCCCCGTACAATAGATTCGGACCCCAGTGGCCAAACCCCATGTGTGGCGAGTCCGGCCCCCAATGACCGAACCCCGCACCACTCTAGACGAACCCTTCAATAGGAGGCTTCTGCCCACACTGGCCGAACGTACCTCCAGTCTGGCAGGACCCCTCACTGATATGGTTCGAGACATCGTCGACTCTGCCGAACCCTCCTCCGGGTAATGGGTTTGGCTCACAATGGGCGAAGCCACTGGAGCCGCCGATGCCTCCGCCATACAACTAGGCGGGGACTCCGTGGGATCCATACGTATCACAGCCGGAGTACCCTCCGCAACTTAACACTATGCCTTATTTTCCTTCGGAATATTATGAATGACAGGGACAAACAGCCGCAGCAGAGGGAGGCATCATCCACAGGCTGTCCGTGGTATCTCCGAATCGGCTCGTGCAACACGAAGTCGAAGAATACGGGCGCGAAGAGGCAAAGGACAAGGAGTCCGAAGCTATCACAGTTAGAGTAGGGACTCAGGAAGTCCCAATCCCGAAGGCCTTCGCCGAAGTCTGACGGAGGTAAGTCCCCTGTTTCGGCCAAGCCCGCGCCGGAGCCTGATCGGCCGAACGAGGCCGGTCTGGCTACTAGGGTCCACAGTGAGGGCTCCTCCGAATATAAAGTACGCGAGGCCGAGGTGGACAGTACCACTTCGGCCAGAGTTAACAAGAACCAGGCAGTGTCACCTAGCACCAAGCCACAACCATCTTGGCACCTCTAGGCATGTCCAAATCACAAAAGAGGCATCTACAATGACTACGAGCACAGAGATGCGCGAGAAGAAGGCCAGGGACGAGCGAGACACTATTTTGAATAAATTCGCCCGCGGCCAACGATGAGATAGGTATGGATGATGAAGACGGTTGAGATAACCAACCCGGCTCCTAGTTCGAGAGACGATGATGATGACATGCTCGATGATGACTACTCGCCCGTCTCCGAGGGGCCCGCACCCTAGGCGATGGACATCAACATCATCTCGCTACCCACCGAGTTTGCCCTGCCGCAGGACGAGGCCGAGGTCGCTCAGTTGAACCTCGGCCCACGCAGTGCTATCTTTGAGAAACCTGAGGACTCGACTCGCCATCTAAAGCCTCTCTATGTTAGGGGTCACATTGACAGAAAGTCGATTTCCCGGATGCTTGTTGATGGTGGCGCCACTATTAACTTAATGCCTTACTCGCTATTGAAGAAACTTGGCAGGGACATAGATGATCTGAAGAAGACCAACTTGATGCTCAACGGCTTCAACGGCGAGAGTTCTGAGGCCAAAGTCGTGCTCTCCATGGAGTTGACAATAGGCAACAAGACATTGCCAACAACATTCTTCGTCGTCGATGTATAAGGTAACTACAGCGTGCTGCTTGGGCGCGACTGGATTCACGCAAATTGCTGCATTCCTTCTACTCTTCACCAGTGCCTAATTCAGTGGGACGGCGATGAAGTAGAAGTCATACCCGCAGACACTTCGGCCCAAGTGGCACTGGCCGATGTGTTAGTTGACGCCGTTCACAACAAGGTAGAGAGCCTGTCAGGTAGTGATCTTTCTGGTTAAGGTTTTGTTAGTGTGTCCGGAGGACATTTTGTACTGGTGTCTGTAAAGCCAGCTAGTGTAGCATGACTATTTTTATATTAGTAGTCATGTCTAGCAACAGTAATCTGGATTGGCTAAAGTCTCGTGTAGAGTAGTATTGGTCTACTAAAGACGGTATCGCCGAAGCCATCGAGGACTTTAGTGAAGTAGAGAAATTAGGACAAGGGTTTGCGTCGGTCGATCCCTTGAATAAGTTGACATAGGTGATGGTAGCATCCCGAGGCCGACTTTTGTAAACCAACATTTACAGCCTGATGAAAAGGCCGAAGTAATAAAGTTGCTTCGGTCGTATGTCGATTGTTTCACATGGGAGTATAGCGAGATGCCGAGACTAAGTCGCGAGCTAATGGAGCATTGGATACCTATCAAGTCTGGTTTAGGTCTTATAAACAGCCTACTCGTCACTTTAATTTAGTCATCTATGACCGAGTTAAAGAAGAAGTAGAGCGACTGCTCAAAGCTGAATTTATTAGGTCATGCAGGTATGCAGAATGGGTCGCTAACATTGTGCCTGTAGAGAAGAAAGGGAGCGACAAGATATGAGTATGTATTGATTTCAGGGATCTGAACAAGGCCACTCCGAAGGATGAGTATCCGATGCTGATAGCCGACATGCTAATCAACGATGCTTCAGGACACAAGGTACTAAGTTTTCTTGATGGCAATACTGGTTATAATTAAATCTTTATTGTCGAAGAGGACGTATACAAGACAACCTTTCAATGCTCTGGTTTTGTCGGTTTATTCGAGTGGGTCATTATGACTTTTGGTTTGAAGAATGCTGGTGCTACATATCAGTGTGCTATGAACTTGATTTTTCGTGACTTGCTAGGAGTTATGTTAGAAGTTTACATTGATGATGTTGTAGTCAAATCGGACGCTATGGGAAACCATTTTAGCCGATTTGAAAGTTGATTTTGATAGGATGCGACAGTATGGCTTACAAATGAACCCACTCAAATGTGCTTTTGGCGTGTCAGCGGGTAGGTTCTTAGGTTTCATGATTCATGAAAGAGGCATAGAGATTGATCCTAGTAGGCTTGAGAAATTAGAAACGTTACGGCGCCGACATGCAAGAAAGATGTGCAAAAGTTGCTAGGTAAGATGAATTATTTGTGTCGCTTTATATCTAACTTGTCTGGCAAGATTGATGCCTTTGTCCCCATACTCCGGCTAAAGAATGAGGCTGAGTTCACTTGGGGGGCAAACCATCATAGCG